>JZKD02S1673182.1:158303-222264 GCA_000966675.3 Picea glauca
TGGAGTTTTATCACCACTGTCTCCCTTGTTCTTTGAAGGGTTGGAGCCTTCACCTTGAAACCTTGCATTCCTTTCTTCCATCAAGACTTTCATCATTTCCCTCATATCCATGAAAGCCTTTCTAATATCCTCATCTTCTGTAGGAAAATTTTCATGACTCTCTTCATGAGCCATACTTGGTGAATGCCTCCTTGAAGCTTGGGGTGATAGTATAATTTTTCTTCTTGAAGGATGAGAACTTGGCTCTACAAGTTGACCTTCTCCTCTTGTGAGTTTCACCCTTGTGAGCATCAGAAAACAAACACTTCCAAATAATCAAGCCTTCAAAAACCTATGCCCTGATACCAACTTGATCTGAAAATGATAAAGGCTTGTATTCTTGAAAATATTTGCAAAGTTTTATTTAAGTGTGCTTATGCAAAAGGATCAATTTGCAAACACAAATTTCAGAGAAAATTACACATTCAAGATGCAAATAATAACCAGCAAATACAGTGAATAGTAAACACATAACATAGCAAATGATAAAGGAGTTCACCCCTCTCTTGGGCTACATCTCTTGGTCCAGCTTCCAATGGATATTTTATATTATTTGATCAAAGTTATAAAATATGTGCTTTACAATGATCAAAATTCCAAATAGATGGCTCCAATGGCTTCAGAACATCCAAAAACCCCTAGATGGGCTTTTCAACACCTGATTTGGCCAAAAATTGAAGAAGATAGGCTTCCTGGAAGTTCCCCTTCAAACTTGATGTCTCTGGATCGCCAAAATGCACCTCTGTGTGTCAAACCTAGCCTCTGTGCATTTTTTCATGCTTAAACCTAGCACCATGCACATAACCAAAAAACACGCACAACTGTAGAATGGTTAGGGAACCTAGCCCCCTAACCGCAAAGTCATTGAGCGCATGGCCATGTGACCCCGTCTCCCGCACAAAAAAAGGGCTAAGTTCCAAGTCGCATGGGTAATGGACAAGTTTCCAAGCGTGCAGGGCTTTGAATCCATTTGAAATTCATGTGTGGAGTGGTCATATGGTGATCCACATATGAATGGGGGCTGGGGCTTAGCCCCAACCCGAACTGCGCCCAAACCTTAACACAAATCAAACTTAAATAAAAATAAACACACATATATATATATAATAAGAAATAATGCATGGTATATTGGTAACCCATGCCATGTGAAGGCGCTCCACCATGGCGGGAGGTCTAGGGTTTGATCCCCACAGACTCCATATAATTTTAAACAACCAAACCAAAATAAATACGGTGCCATGTGGCAGCCCATGTCTGGGCCACGTGGCACCATCCCACTTGTCAAAAATGTGCCACATGTCAAGAAATGATTGGACTTCACAACTTCCAACTGTCTTCCAACTCAACACCTAACACGTCAGCATACGACCCTGGCACGTTAGCAACTATACGAACTGTATAGTCAGCAATTTTGTTTTTGCCTGTTTGACAATTTGAATAGAATGCAATATCTCACTCATCCGATGTCCGTTTGAACCCATTCGAGTTGCGTTGGGTTCGTGACGACGAGGCCTAGACACCTGTTCAATTTGAAGTGATTCTAAGCACTTTGAATTTTGATCAAAATTTGATCCCCTGGATCATAAAAGGTGCTTTAATATTTTTCCTTTAAATAATAATCTTTTATAATCCATCCAAAAGTTCCATGTCTCCTTTTATAATACTTTATAAGTTATCCAAAGTGCCTATGATTTGTCATAAAATTTAATCATGGGTTGGCCCTCATTAAAAAATGATAATAAGCTCAATAGAGAGACTGATTTGGAGGGCCACTCTTTAACATGACATACATACATGAGGTATTTGTGAACATAAATAGTGCCTTCAGGATGTGGCCCATAGCTTGGTACAAGTGAATTGCTTGAAAAATGGGAAATTGGATGGACATATGTAAAATCACCTTCACAAGCTTATGATCAAAGTGTGGTATATACATAAGAAAAAGAGGGTCTAGGTGAAATAGGTGTTCTAAAACATGGGTGTAACAACCCTTATAAAGTGAAATCATATTTATATAAAAAAATAAAATAAGTGAATAGTTAGGATCTCCGTAAATCATGTATCCTAGTATATCCATCTCAAAATGCCTGCATGTCTACCTAGGACATAAATGCCCGATATGGAGGGAGTTACCACCACCAAGGGATAGTCATTTGGAGCAATAAAACCAAACACCTTGAGAATGGGGACTAAAATAGCATGCCATGACCATCCACCTAAGTAGATCTAGGTAACCAACTAACCAATACTTATACATCAATCATCCCATCATGGCCACATACAAATAAATGATCACACTTTGGGCTCATAAAAGTGGTCACATATTATGAAAAAATGTAGGGCACACTACAGAGAATGTGAGGCATAATAGATAGAATCATCAACAAGTTGTTCAAATCAATAGATGGAACTTTGTTGTAGCTTGTAAAACCAAATGGTGACTTTTTTTATCAAAGTCCTAGGGAAAATATTGAGGATGATATTTTTATACATCACAAGGTTTGAGTAAGCATGGGTAAAGTCATTTATGCATGAGATTGGATTCTAATTGAGTGCTCCCCTAAATTTGATAGGTTACAAAAGGATTTAAGGAAAAATTGCCATGAGGATGTGTGAAGTTAAGTGATTCACTGTAGGAAGGGTTGTAGGTTTGCGTAGATGAAGAGAAAGAAGAACCATGTCCATACAAATATGACAAGCACCCACATTTTGAATAGATGAACAAAAAATTGTTCCAAAATAGTTCTACACATATAATTTTGGTATATGGTTAAGGTATTTATATCTTATAAGGGAATTATTGATAAAGGTTGGAAAATGAATACATAAAACCAAAATGTGGATTTTTATACCAAGGATGTTGGTCTTACATCATTCCATTATACCAAGGATGTTGGTCTTACATCATTCCAAGATGATTTTGAGATTGCATAATGGTGTGAGGAATATATGGTTGATGGTGTGAAATAAGAATATGAGAGAAGTAGTGAGATTGAGAAGTTATTCTCTAAGATGACATAAAGCACTATATGATTCCTCCATGTGACATTATAAGAGATTTCCCCCTAAGTGAAGCCATAAAAATAATTGGTTATGGCATGAGGATTTTCTTTGATAGGAACTATAATAGTTACATGTGTTGTAGAGGTGTCATCTACATAGTCTACTAATGTTTCCTCTCCTCCTTGTTTAATGGTGAGTGAGACATTGGTGTTATAGCCTTAATTTTCACCCTATAGGCCAGAGAGGAATCCATAAGAGGATAGAAGACAAAATACACATTTTGCCTAAGATTTGACCCCTTTTGGAGCCTTTTTGCATATCCTCACATGTTGCACTACTAGTGACCCACGAGGATCCTCACTTGTTTTCTACTATGTGTCCCACAAGGATCCTCACTTGTTGTCTACTATGTGTCCCACATCCAAAAGGGCTCCAAAAGGGGTCAAATCTTAGGAAAAATGTGTATTTTGGCTTCTATCCTCTTATGGATTCCTCTCTAGCCTATGTGGTGGAAATTAAGGCTATAAAAATTGGTGGTAGTGTTGCAATAACAAATCATATAAAAATATTAGAATAAAGTATATAAAAATATTGGATAAAAGAATCAACAAGTGGCTGAAATTAATAGATGGAACTTTGTTGTAGGTTGTGAAACCTGATGGTGGATTCATTTATCAAAGTGCTATGGAAAATATTAAGGATTATATTGTTATACATAGTGATGTATGAATAAGGATGGGGAAATTCATTTATATATGTAGTTGGATCTTGATTAAGATCTCCACTAAATTTAACAGGTTGTAAGAGGTTCGAAGGAAAAAGGCACGTGAGAATATGGAGAGTTAAGTGGTTTGATGTAGGAAGGCTTGTAGGATGGAGTAGATGAAGAGGAAGAAGAATAATGTCTATATAAAGATGATGAGGACCCAATTTTGGAGCATATGAATCTCAATTCATTCTAAAATAGTTTCATGTATACAATTTTGGTTGAGGACTTTTATGACCTTATAAATTATAAGGGAATTATTGATAAGAGTTGGAAAAGGGAGATATAAAACCAAAGTTTGTATTTTGATACCAAGGATATTGGTCTTACATCATTCCAAGATGATTTTTAAATTGCATAATAAAAATAAGAATGAATATATGAGGGTGTGAAATAAGAAGGCCAAGGACCCCATTCATTTTGGCAAGATCCTTCATTGTAATAATTGGGCATAGTTATTTGACATTAATATAATCAAAATTACAACTTTGATGCATGCAAAGTCTCTCGATGATTACCATGTCCCTTAATCACAATCTTGCCAATCTCAATATATAAAGAACCCATTCTTACCATGGAATATGTACCTTGGATTAGAATGCACAAATTCACACTCTTTTCAGTGACATTAGCACCAAATCCATTAACCTAAATAAATCATATTTTGGTGCCTTAAGAGTGCACAATATTCAATGTATTTTTCAGAGGTTAGTGCTAAAGTCAAGGCTATTCTATGATATATTTAGCATTGACTAGTGAATTAAACTTGAAAACAAAAAGGGTCATGGAACTAAATCAGATGGCATTTTCAAAACACATCAAAGCTATGAAGAGGCATGAAGGGGAGAGATGATATTTTAATTAATCCATTAACCTAATAATTTAGCAAGAGGAAGTTGAAATTGGAGTAAGAGGGAGATTGATCCATACCTTAGTCATTTATGAAGCCCAAATTTTTTGCAAGAGGAACTCATGGATTGGAGGAAGAGAAGCCCCAACATTTTGGTAGAAATTTTGTTGAAGATAAAGCTATCTATTAGTTTCCTTTCCTTCCCTCTAATTAGTCTAACTTCGAGTTGCAATTCTAGAAAAAGAAGGAGACCAGTACATTGACAAGGGTGGGCACAAATGACAACATGCTATGAATCTCCACTTGGGGGAAAGGTAGGACATGTCTTAACATCAAACATTGAGTAATGGATAGCTACAAAGAAGGTGGCAGAGGAAAAAGGGTATGGTAACCAAATACCTCAACACACACACACACACACATTATTTGATATATTTTTAGTTTATTCATTTTTTTTTAAAATTGATTAGACATGAACCTAAAATAACTACAATCTATGAACATAAAAAAGTCCCTTATTTTCATTTGATAGAGAGATTATGTTAATTTATATTTTTGTTAGAATATATAATTGGGATGGGGAAATTTAAGAAATTAAAAAATGTTGATCTAAAATCCAAAGCTAAATTATTCCAAAAACATTCACATGGGACTGATTACAACCCCAAATTCAAGAACAATAAGCAACATGGGAATCAATTAATTATCCAAGCACTTATGGGTCGAGTGAAATATCTAGGATAAAACCAATAACAATCACAAGTAATGTTTGAGAGCAGGTTGTTGATACAACCAATGTGGCTACAACACTTGGCATTGAACATTACTCTTCCACATCAAAATCATATCAATCATGTACTGGAACTTATGGTTCAATGATAGAATTTGATATTGTTAGTGGGGAGATCTAAAGAACTAACGTGGAAAAGTTTTTATCAATATAATGAAGGATTCTTGTTATCAATAGTTTATAGACCATTTCCATCTCTCATTCTCTAAGACATTGTTTGCTTTGAAAAATATGGTGATACCATATATGTAGTCAAAGTTTAGTGAGGGTTGGTTTGTAAAGAAGGTTAAATTTCAAATGTCCTAGAATTACAATGTATTCCAATGCAACTAGAGTAGAAAGTTGAAATTCATCAAAAAGGAGGGAAGGCTTAAACGAAGATCAATAGACATATATGTAAAGGTATGGTTAGAATTAGTAAATAAATATGATGATTTGGAAGTGAAAAGGGATGTCAGTGAGGAGTCTACAAAGGTATTGGCGTTTTCTTAATATATCAGTTCACTTTTCTTAATAAATGAAAATTCACCTGTGCCTAATTAAAACAAATTATTATGTGTTTCACATTAAGGCCTCAAAGGAAAAGGTTTAAAAGAGAAAGGACACTCATCATAGTGGTCGAAAAATGAATAAATGCATTGATTACAACCTTTGTAAGTATTGTGCATATGTTATTTTTTTTTAGATTTTCCATTCAATAATAAATCTGTGATATCTACTTTGTCCATGTTTCATATTTTTGCAACAACAAAAAATATACCAGGCTTCCTAGTCATGTGGAGAAGGGAAATGATGTAAGAAAAATGTTGGATTTATTTTGTCATGTGGATGGGGAGTAAGATGAGCTTACATTTGTATCCTTCTCTAACAAATGTGGTTAGGCATTGGGATTAGTTGGAAGCCATTTTTTTAAACAAAAACAATGGAATTTTTATTATAAAAAATGTCACATTATTGTTGAACAGTTAAGCATTACATATTCAATACATATTTATCTAAATATAGTCTGAATGACATCAAAAGTACATCTTCTCTACCTAGATTTTTGTTTTTCAAGCCAAAAAGTTGCTTCTGAGTACCCCTATATGGGTTAATTCTTACAAAGACACCTAGAAACATACTTATTTAATAGTACATACAAAAACCCTAAATTAGGAAAGATTAGATTAGTGTTCACATTGTTCTGACCCACAAGATTATGGTACATGTTAGTTACGTTTTGTTGAATAATCTTTCCTTCCTTGTTTTCAGAAATCATAATGAAGAATGTGTCATTGCATGAGCTACATTTTTTTAATTAACCAGTTCAATAACATCATGCCTTAGTATAATTCTCTTCGTCCATAGCTCCACAATCTCTTGGAGCTAATGGTGGATTGTTTCCATGACCAGGGTGATATTCTTGTCCTTTTTCCCATCTTGATTATGAGAATGTGCTACCAAATCAATAGGAATAAACTCATTTGTTGTGTTAGGGCTTCATGAATTCTCAACTTCCTTCTTATCTCCAGAACCTCACACCCCATGAAACACCCCTCATGTGTATGACATGTATTCATTGCTAATTTCCACATTGAGATTCTTCTTGAAGTACCCAAATAGTTTTCAACTTGAGTGAGCTTACCATTTGACATAGAATAGATGGAGCATACTCAAGACCAAACCAAATTCGTCTACTTACTCATATTTCTCTCCACCTTCCTCAATTCATATAAGTGACAATGTCTATCCTTAGAGAATGAGTAGAGGATTGAACCTATAATCACATAAGTTGCAGTGGACCCATTAATTGATCCTTATGGTCCAATTAGGAACTCTATGAGCCTCATAAATTTGTAAGCCAACATCCACAACAAGAATGAAGCACCAAAGAGAAATACCCAAATGGAAATTCCCCTTGGGAAAATCCAGTAAATTGATCCTTGAAACAACAAGCCCAAATTTCCTATGAGGGATATCATTATCCTACTTGCACTAGAAATGATATTGGGTGATTGATTACCTAATTTTGTTTTCATCCCAACATGTATTTCTCGTTGTGTGAGAGGAGATGAGTGATGCATGTGAGCATGTGTCTCCATGAGCTAACATAATTGCATTCATTAATTCAATTATGCTTTCATGATTTAATAAGATATGGAGTTTTATACTCTTAAAAGCATTTTTTATTTTAATTTTCATTCTATTCATGGTTTTGAAAATCTTTGATGACCTTTTGCATCTCCCATGACCCCTTGATCCATCTTGCATGTTTTTTTGGATAAATTATCTGCCCTTTTATTCAAAGATCTAAGCACATGGTAAAACTCAAACTTTTCAAATATTTCTACCTTTTTATTGGTCTTGTGCTTCTTGTCAGTTCACTTTGACCTTGTTCTTCTCCTGTCCTCAATGTTTTGACTACCAATTATAAATCTCCAAGGAAAATTACTTTTTTGTGTTGACTTACATTGATTAGCTTCAATCCTAGGAAAAGTGTTAATGCTTCAACCTAATTATTCGTTGTTCTTTCCATACCCCACACACAAGAATTTTCTTATTTTCCTTCGAGATCAACAATTATCCCTCCCACTCTTACCACCTCTAGTTGGAACCCAATCTTAATATATTAACATCTTATGCATTATATTAACTCAAATATGACATTGAATTGATTAGGTCAACCCAATTTGTTTGCGTAAGGTTTATAAATAACAAAAACCATATCAAGGTAGATTTTAGTAGACCAAATGCCAAATTATTTCATTAATTTGAAAATAATGCTTTCATATGAGAGAGAAATTTGGTTATTCCAGAGTATTTGATAGTTTCTAATAACCAACTTGTTAACATTGCAACTATTCCATAAAATAAGGTAACTATCAACTTTAACAAACACCAATATACCTATAAAATCCCAACATAATATTTCCTTTTGCCATTATTGATCCTTAATATGTTTTAGTACCAAACAATCCTACAAGAGTCAATACATACTATATAACCAAGTTCATTTGTGGAAAACTCAATGCGAAGAAAGGTCACATGCATGTTGGTGCATAAGAACCTATATTGTCTCAGTCATTAGTTTGACCAAAGTTTTATACCTCATTTATCCAATGTTGAACGGGGAAACTTATTTGCAGATTCTTTGTTGAACGAGGCAACTTAGTTGAAGATTCTTTGTTAATGTTGAACGAGGCAACTTAGTTGCAGATTCTTTGTTGATCAAAGAAACTTAGTTGTGGATTCTTTGTTTATAACTTTGAAAGTTATTAATGGACATCTCATGGATATTTCAAGTACTTTCCCTATCTACTCATTAAAAAATGATCATTGTTTAGAACCAACATTGATTTTCTTTCACAAGCCTTGTCCAACATTGAGTTAGAAGTACTAGTACCAAATTCAAGTTGATGTTGATACTTGAGATAGACAAAAGTCCATGTTAATGAAATAGATATTTTGTTTTAAATCTTTATAATGTTCATAAAAGTACTATCTTATTAAAGTGATATATTGATACATTAAAAAAAAAAGAATCCTCATGATGATGAAATGAAACTAAAAATTGATTGTTATTATATAAGTTTAGATACGCCAACCTTGAGGAGATGCCATTTTTGAATTAAAGCATGATAAAACTTCAAGGAAAAAAAGTTGGGAACCAAGGAACATGTATTTGAAATGAAAAGTACTCTAATTAAGATAAGAGAAAATAATAGTGAAAAGAGGGAGAAACCATATGATATTAGGCTTGTTTAAAGTGTTTTCACAAACATTCATATAGTACCTATGTGTTATGTAGGGTTGACATAAGAATTGTGGATGATATTGTTTCTTTATCATGTCTTCAATGATAGTGTTACTTATTAGTGTATCATTTACATTGACCAAAGTGACATCGTTGTCGTAGTAAACAAGAGTGTGTCATCTTTTAACCATGAGAGTATATAATTGTCATCGATAGATGTAGTATACTAATATAGATTTGCATAAAATATATAATGGCATAGACAAAAAATTTCCTTCAATTTTTTATTGAAATTAGGTTGTTTACTTAGTAATTGTTATGGATAAATTTGTAAATGCGGACATAAAAAAATATTCCTAGTTCGGAAACCCAAAACTTGAAAAAAAACAAGCAGTATAAATTACTTTTCTTATATTTTAGAATCAAAATACGAGTAGATAAGTAGATCACACATTTTATCTGAAGTTTTCTTTCATTAATTGAAGATCCAAATTCGATCCCAAAGTCTTTTTCTACAGATCTGTGTAGAAATTAAACATAACAAGTGAAAGCAACAATACAACACATATTTCAATAAATCTATGTAGATGGCCAAGGAAAGATAAAATAAAGATGATATACAAGCTTTATAGGAAAGGGAAAATATAACTGTATTAATAAATTAAGAAGCAACTTACAACCAAGCCTTGGAACTGACAAACTCCTTCCAACAATTCAATGCTTCAATACCCATCCAGCCTCCACAAATGCCAACACCATCTCTTGAGAACTTTGGCACCACTAGATCTCTTAGAGCTAAAATGAGACTCACAATCTCTCAATAACAAATCATAATCTATTCTCAATTCACCATAATCTCATTATCTGATCCTTATTACTTATTAGTATTTCCCTTTAGAAGATGACTCCATTTATAGATTGGAAAGGAATCCATGAGGAGGTTAGGATGAGAGGTTAGGATCTCACTAAATCAAGAGAGACAGGTGAGATCCAAATCGATCGATAAAAAACTCATCATCGAAGTTTCTCTTCTAGAAGCTTCGAGAATTTCTTCTTTTCTCCCATGTAGAAAGGTTGTTGCACCCTTAAACCTCGACAAAAGGTGACATTGTCTCACCTTATATTGATGCACCATGCGACAAGTGAAGTTGTTGCACCTTTCTAGAAAGAAAGAAATGAAAACGTTGTAATTTAGGGAGTTTTTAGAGTTGATCCTTCCCAAGAAGTCGCACCTTGATAGAAAGAAACAAATGACAACGTTGTAATTTGGGAATTTTTTAGAGTTGATCCTTCCCAAGAAGACTTTCTCTCAATTTTCTTCCAAAGTTCTATGCTTTAGATGTCAGAGAATAAGAAGTATAACTTGTTGTGACAAAATGTTGTATAACAGAATGCCCCCAAAGTATGAATTTAGAAGAGATGATAGCTGGAATACTTTTCCAAATGGGTATTTGAAACAAAGAATGCACCGGCTCGAGACCCGCCAACAACACAAGGAATTTGCAGTATAGTATTATATCATCACTAAGATAGGCATTCACATACTTAGAATACAAATGATTCTAATCATGGCTGTTGAAAAATACATTCCAGATCCATGATTCCATTTACTAATGATATGGTCATCAGAAATACAATGTGGATCCATATCACCATGATTTTAATGGGTTCATAGCCATGAGAATATACACTGTGGATCTATGAATTATAATAGTAACAGACCAATACAATGTGAATCTTCATAGATTTAGGCTCTCTTTCCTTTGGCATATCTAGTTGAATCAGTCTTCCTAAATCCTCCTTACACACTTTCCCTTATAGAAAAAATAAACTCTCTTAGTGAGAGAGATGGTATTCATTACCTAACTTGAAGAATCTTGTTGAGAATGTATCGATCTGGAAAAATCATCAACAACAATGGATAACATTGTATCAATCTCTCCTTTGATTTTAATTTCTCACCCAGGATAGCTTTTCTCTTTAATTTAACTAAATTATCAAATTAAGTACCTAAAATCAAAGTAATTATATTGATTTCCCCCATTTTCCATATTTTGATGTTTCTAAACTTGGTATTAATTTTTTTAACCTATTGATTATTGCTTCCACCACATGTTTGTAAATATGTTGAAATGGAGTTCAAACTTGAAATTTTTTACGCTATGAAGGTGCATATAGATTTTGTGGACAAAATTACCACATTAGATCTTGATAAGAATGTCAATTATACAACTAATTCACTGGTAATGGTGCAAGAGAGTCTAGCATTCCATAAGAAGCATAATATTGATGAGGTTTGTGTGCATAAGTCTACCATGGAAATTGGTACAAACTTGGCTAAAAATACAATTATTTCTTAGGAGGTAATAAGTACTTTCATATGTGGGATTGTATCCTCCAACATATTATGGGTTATGATTATATTAGTATTTAAATATGTATGGTTGTGCAAACTTCCTATATCCATAAATTCTTCACTCTCTTAAACATATCAAACTTAATACAAAATTGGCATATTTTCATCTCCTTGATGTCTAGTGATAATGTTTCCGTCTACTTTGCAATTGTTCCCAAGAATTATTCCTATTAGGGAAACACAAAATTCCCACATAACTTAGATTATTTTAAATTTTTCTTAATGTAAATACTACCAGCAATCCTTATTACATAATCCACATATCCAAGAGAAATGAAATATCACTTTTTTTAATCATATATGTTGTCTAGAGTTTATCCTCTTGACTTAATCATTGATAATAAACCAAAAGAATATGATCATAATAAACTCAGTGAAATGAATTAGCTTGACCACTTATCCAAACACAAAAGCATACACCAATGGTTAGTTGCACCAAGAAATATGGTTATGCATGACACTCCAACATAATCTCTAGTATGACACTCCAACATAATCTCTAGTATTCAATCAACCCATTCCAAGATGAGGTATTATACAATGTAGTGATGTTGGAATTATGTAAAGTAATATAATAAGATTTGTATGAGTTCTTATGAATAAAAAATATATTCTATCATGTCTTAGGAGCAATATTGGTATGTTTTAGGTCCAACATGTTTGGGGAAAGTGGTGGGGAACAAATAGTTTCACATTATATATGAAGGTTCCACTCTCACAATTTTTCCAATAACATTTAAGTATAGATGAGAATGGTATGATGACCCTTCAAGGAACTACCCAGTAGCAACCCTTATCCCAAAGCAACCCTTATCCTGAGGGTGACCAACTTTCTAGGACACAATGAAAACCACCAAGGTGAAATTAGGCAAAAGGTATAATTTCCAAGAAAACGTTTTGTAATCAAGAAAGGATTATTTGCAACATGTTCAAATGCTTCAAATATTAAAGTGACACTTACCATGATACCAGACTTGTTACCTCATGAAGAAAGACCAATTATCTTCTGGGACCAAGCTGATGTAGTGGATGCTGCTCTCTGCTGGTGATGAGTAGTTATCAACATGAATAGGAAGGAACCTCTGGTATCTACTTCACAATCTGAATCTATAAACTCCATGTTTTCTACCTGTGGGCCTCGAGACATGATATCCTTAGTTACCCCTAGAATGAGGGGGTAAAATATGGCTCCTACATGGGGAAATGTGCTCACCGTATAGTACATGAGAACCTTGACATCTCCTGGTATGACCTATACCTACACACACTAAAATAAGACACGTTGGGATATTGAAGGGTGGCGCACTCACCTCTAATTCATATGAAAAAATATGGTAACTATAAAATGTAGAGAAATGCTTGAAAATAATTTTTTTTTTGACATTTTTATTCTAAAATATAAATATGAGTATGCAAAGCATAAGAATGTGACATAACAATATGCAATGATGCAAGAAAATAATACATACATCATAAGTGTGTATGAAAATCCAAGAAAGATGCAACTATACTACTTTGGCATGAATGATGCAACATATATACAATGAAATGCAAGATGCAAATTCCTAACCTACCTTCCCTAACCTATTCCAATCATGTTCTGTCAAGGAAATAAAGTTTGAGAAGGCTTACGTTAATGAGTAACTTTATCCTTTCTCATTCAAGCGTGGCCAAATTGAATGAGTTGAGACCTGCTTCACTTGCTATCTTGTAGGGCCCAGTCCATAGGCTATCTAGCTTCTTATGCATTCCTGGT
This sequence comes from Picea glauca, assembly GCA_000966675.3. NCBI lineage: Eukaryota > Viridiplantae > Streptophyta > Pinopsida > Pinales > Pinaceae > Picea > Picea glauca. Next base: position 171,657 of record JZKD02S1673182.1, read on the forward strand.
TTCTCCCTTATTTTTTCCCACAGTAGTACTTGGTATCCTTCTTTGAAAAATCTATCCATTGCTTTGTGATCAAACATTCCCTTAATTTTCTCTTGGTTGTGTGTAATTTGATCCAATGTAGTACTCCTAGATTCATCTAGTTCTACCAGTTGATCTTCCTTACAGAGCCTCCTTATCATTCATGTATTGTTGTGCAAAATGGAGGGTAGGGATTTGGAGGTTGATAGGAAACTTAGCTTCAAATCCATATACAATATAAAATGGGGTCTTTCTTATGGAAGTCTTTGTTGTAATGCAGTCCTCCCACAAGGCATACTTGATCTTACTATCCCAAGCCTTCCTGTTTTCCCCTACAATCTTCTTAACAATATTCATCAGGCTTTTATTAATTGATTCAACTAATCCATTTCCCTGGGGATAGTAGTTGGAAGAGTGCGATAAGATGATCCCATACTTGAAGAAGAATTATGCGAATGCAAGGGAGCTAAAGGATTTAGAATTGTCAATAGTAATATTGAAAGGGGTACCAAATATTGTTATGATTTTATCCTTGAGGAAACTCATGACAACTTCCTCAGTTTCCTTTTTCGTTCAGATGGTCTCACCTAGTAAAATAGTCTGTAGCAGAAAAAACCCAATGATATCCATTGTTGGAGTTATACTTGAATTCACCAATGAAATCTAGACCCCATTGTTGAAAAGGAGCTTCAACAATGACTGGTTTCAAAGGAAGCACAGGGAGTCATTGTTTTCCTGTGAATACCTGGTAAGGTTGTCACGATCTGACATAACGATGGGTATCAGTGAACAATATGGGCCAATAGTAACTTTCCCTTAGGATCTTATGGGGGGTAGTACGGGCAACATAGTGACCACCAGAGTATCCTGAATGGAGTTCCTTAATCAAATGGTTCACTTCATATTTATTTATGCATATGCGGATGATTCCATCGAGGTTATTCCAACTATTTGATTTCATCTCTAATCTTGTTGTATTTGATATAACCTCTAAAGTTATTAAGGGAATTGACAAGGGAATAAGCTTGCTTCTCGATGATGTGGTAGTTCAATTCCGCATCTCTAAGGGCCTTTCTCATGAAATCGATTGGTTTCTCATGGTCATCCTTATTTTTTTGTAACAACACTCCAACTATAGTGTCTTGAGAAGCGAATGAGAAATTCATGAAATCATGAGAGTAGTCAGGGATGACCAGGAAAGGTGCCTTAGTATTGGCGTCTTTATGGTATTCAAAGGATTTCAGACTATTTTTATCCCATATGAAAGTGACATCCTTTTTAAAAAGAGTATTCATGATTTTGATATTTTCGGTGAAATTCGCGATAAATCATCTGATAAAGTTTATTTTCCGAAGAACGATTGTAAAGACTTCTTGTTAGTGGGAGGTCATATATTCTTGATTGATTCAACCCTTTCAGGATCGATAGAAAATTCTTCTTCTGAGACTATGTGTCCTAACAACTTCTCTTTATCCACATTGAAGATGAACTTCTTGGGATTAAGAGAAATACCATACTTTCTACATCGCTCAAATTGTTCTTAGGTGAAAAACATGTGCATTACTTTCTTTGGACATGACAGTTAAATCATCTTGGTATATTTCTATTATCCTTTCAATGAAATCGCTGAAGGAATAATCCATTTCTCTTTGGAAAGTATAACTAGCATTCATAATGCCGAAAGGCATCCTTAGGTACATGAAAGTTCCCCATGGGGTAGTGAATGTGGTCTTAAGTTGATCCTCCCTTTTAACCAAGACTTGGTTATAACCATAGAAACCATCGAACATGATCTAATGTTTCCATTCTTCTTCAAAATCACCACTAGGTTTGCATCCATGAATAATATCGTATAGAGACTATGATACCAACATCTACCATATTTTGAAGTTCCTTCTGGATTTTGGGTGCCAACTTTGGATTAATATGTCTTAACTTTTTTCTGAATTGTTTGGATCCATCTACCAAAGGAATTTTGTGTTTAATAAAATCACTTATATATTATTTTAGGTTATCATAAGTCCAAGAAAAAACATCCTTAAATTGGCGAATGAGTTCTAGTATCTCACTTCTCTGAGCCTCGGTAGTTCCCTTTTCTATTTTTACTATTCTAGGCTCAACCTATGTCCCAATTTTGAATTCCAACACTTTATCAGAATGGTCCTCGATAGGATTCCCCCCTATAAATGTCACATCTATCAAAAAATTGTTCTAGGGGAATACATCCTTTAGAGAGGATATTATTGGTCAAGTATATAACTTCCATATTCATGGAATCATCCAGGAAATTTGTTTGGGAGTTAGAGAAATCTTTACTACCTTGCATGAATCTAAGGATTTGGGCATCATCATCAAATACTTTCCAATGTTCAAGGTTGTCAGGGACTGGAGGTCTAAAGACTATTTCCTTTTTGCACAAGTCCTGGAGAGAACCCTCACAATGTTGCAAAGTGGAAGTAAAGAGAGCCAAGGCATCATCCACGTTGTTTTCTTATCTAGAAACTACTTCAATTGAGAATTCATCAAAGAGTTTCATAGCATCTCTCAGTGAATCCCTATATTTACTCAACCTTCCATTTTTCGTGGTGAGCTTCAAAATTATCTAGGAAACCACTAGATTAGAGTCTCCTACTACCCTAAAGTGCCTTATTTTCCTATCAAGGGCTAGAGTGAGTCCTATAATAAAGGCTTCGTATTCAACACCATTATTTGTGCAATTATATTCAATTATGTATGAAAAGTAAAAGGAATCCTTGGAAGGGGCTCTAAGAGAAATTCATTCCATCGAATCGAAATTGGAGTGAGCATCGTCGAATTCTAAGGTCCATGTTTCATTATGATCTCGACAAGGTTCTATTTGGAAGGTTGGATCAACTACGAAAACATTACCCTTGATGTCATCACTGTCAGAGAATTTAGGAAGCCATGAGTTATCCTTCTTAGGAATCTTATGAGGACCACCACAAATATTACTCATGTCCAAAGTCCCAAACACCTTGCTATGTGCCCATTTTGGAAGATCCATGGGGAAGAAAGGCATTTACTGACGTCCCATACGGGTCATCATCAATGGAGTCACCATATGATCAATCCTAGATCATCAAAGGAAGATGATGGAATCAACCTTAGTGGAGTCACTAGGTAAGCTTGTAGGATAAGTACTTTCAGGAGAATCTTACCAAAATATTTGTCATTTGAGGAGAATGACTCATTCCTCCCCAACAATGGTGATAAAATTTTATCGTTGGATTTGTAGTTGTGAAAATCCCAACACAATATCATCAAATCTTGTGTAACTACAAGAATCCTACCACTGTCACCTTTGTAAGAAATCCCCTCATTTTAGTGATGGAGGAGGTCCACGACAAGTGAGGATTCCCTAGTAACCTCAAGGGATCAAAGTAGAAAGTTTGATATCCAAGTCTACCAACCCCTCTCTTGATCACCTCAGTCAATGTCTAGGTCCGTGAAATGGATGAGGTTAAAAGGTGTTTGAGTACTTGCCCAGAACAAGAACACTTTACAACAATTACATGATCAATTACAAGTACAACTATGCAATTAAAACCTCATAAGACACTGGACAATGTAAATTTTCTATGGCTTGTACAAAATTGCAGCAATGCAACAATTTACAACAATGAATGAATGTTTGTAAAAGAAGCAATAAATATGCCTCATAAATGCAACAATTGATGATGAAAACTTAGCATTTGCTTAATAGAAAATTACCCAATTGTTAGATGCAATTTATGGTAACTTTAAGACACCTTTAGATCAATGTATAAAACAAATAACAAAGTATTTTATGGTTGTAGCAAACCATTTGCAACATCAACAAGTTTGCAAGAGAATTAGCTTTAGTTAGTGTTAGTTATGTTAGTATATAGCTTGAGATATTGAAAAATAGAGATATTTTTTATCACTTTCACCACAAGAGAACTTAAATGATTAGTTCCTTAGGGATATGGAGTCTCTTACAACAACAATACAATATGTTTGGAGAATGATAATATCAATATCTAAGAGGTATGGTTTGAAATCTAAGGTGCTAGCACATTAGGGCCTTAGATTTCAAGCCTCAAAGATAAGGGTTGTTAGAGTGCAAGCACTTTGGGGCTCTAGCAACCTTTTTTCCCTTCTTAAGTTCTTGAAGTAAGTTATAATCAAGAGTCTAGAATCAAAATCCTAAAGTGATAGTACTTTAGGGATTTAGGAAATTAACTCTAGGTAGGATTTATTTCACAAATTATGGATGAAATTAACCTGTGAGAGGAGGAAGCACTTATGCTCCTCTCTTAGGGTTTTACCAAGCAAATATATTCAATATGAACAAGTAAAATTTACCATAAGCATTCAATAACTTAAAATGAAATTGCATAAAATTACTTACTTCACTAAGATATGACAAGAATAAACCCTAATTTCATAAATCCCATCCAAAAAATAAGCAAATCCATCCACAAATGATCCTCCAAAGCAAGTCACATGAGTGTAGAAGAGAGAGAGAGAGAGAGATAGGGTAAAATTTTTAGACTTGTCTCTCACAAAGGTAAGAATGTTGTGATGATAAAATGAATCTTGGCTAGCCATATTTATATGGGAAATCCTAGCCACTAAAAGAATCTAATGAAAAGTCATGTCTTTACACAAGAGGGCTTACTTTTTTAATTTTCCCTTTCAATTTACAAAAAATGAATTTTACATAAAATAAAACGCTAAAGAGGGTGACATCATGCCCTATTAGGGTGACACTAGGATGATGAGTGATCCAAGAGGATATAAGGAATGCTCATAGAGGTCCAGGAGGATATAGAATGCTCACAGAGGTCTAGGAGGATCCAGAATGCTCATAGAGGTCCTAGGGGATCCATAAAAGCTCAAAATTAAACCATCCCACATTCTCTTGAAAATGGAATCATTGCATAGAGCTCATCATCAACTTTCCAACGATGAAAATGGAAAGTTAAACAAATTTTGTATGAAAACGTTATGAGAAGTCAAAGTTTAATTCAAACATGTCAAAGTCAAAGTCAATGGGGCTAAAAAGGGTGACACATGTCACCACTGCAAGGGTGTCACATGGCATGCTCGTACATCGTACAAAGATGAAATGGACACACCCCAAGGTACCATGTGGACTGATCATACAATGACTGGGAAGATGTGTTGGAAGAGCATACATCAAAGTGGTTGAATCATAAGTTGACAAGTGGCAAGGTTCAACCAATGAGAGGCCGCCACATGGAAACCTCTCATTGGACTATATTGGATTGGTTTATTAAAGTTATGGAGTCGATGGGGGTTGAACCCATGACCTCAATAACCTTCCAAAGGTCTTATACAAGCCCCACTACCAACGTTCCATGCATTAGTTCTTAACTTATATATGTTTTAAATATCATTTGAATTAATGTAAAATTCCATTTGGGGGACGAAAGGGGCCAAGGGATAAGCCCCCATCCCTTGTTCTATATGTTATTTCATGTCACCCATACCAAAGTCTCCGTAGGGGGCTAATGAATTTATTCCAATGTAAACCATATCATATATGGTTATAACCATCTATAAAAACAAACTAAGGAATATGCCAAAGAGGAGAGGATGGCAAGGAATGGAACCCCCAACCTCCTCCAATATAGCCAATGCCTTAACCACTAGGCCAACAGTCCTGCTTATTTCATGATTCCACTAAAAATAGCATTAAGTTGCCCAAATTTCGAATGGAGGTTGAATGATCACGACCTATGTATGGTCCATGATCCCAAGACGAACTCATGTCCCATGTCTGCACAGATCCCTAGGTGGAATGAATCCCAATGTAGGGTGTGAATTCCAAGGTTGTATGGATGTTACGATTTGCATGCAAAGGAAGAGGTCAAGTCTGGTTGTCTTGTAAATCATGCCATGAGGTATAATGACAACACCTAGGCAACTTTATAGCCATTTTTCACAATTTTTTATAGGATCATGAATTTGAGGTCTATTTTGTGATTTGAGGTCATTTGTAAAAGTCTCAGTTCAAAATTCTATTAATGAGCATTTAGTACATTGTTTTGCATGTTGAAGAGGGTGTAACTGAGCCAGTTCGGAATTTGGTCGACTTTATAGTCAAATTTCTTATAATTTCACAAGGATTTTAATGATGAATTTGTTTTCTTGTTTTGAGTAATGGAATTAAAGATAGTCCATTAAATTGGATTTTTGTGAGCCCATATTGTAATGTAATTAGGAATTTTGAGATGATGGAGAAAAATCATGCTATCTAAAGGGAATTTGAAGATGAAGTAATATATGTCATCTACATATGTAATTTGAGTTCCTTAAATTTATGTTGTCTCATCTCACTAGTCTGCAAATTAATCATCAATTTATGAGTTTTTGGATAAGAAACACATCATCAAAATTCTGTGAATCACCTCAATACGATCAGTAAATTAATTCTGAATCAAGTTAGATGTTGCATGTATTCATTGTAAAGAAATAAGTGGTGTCTAAGGATTTTCAGATCAAGTCGTATCAGAGCTCATTTTGACGAGCATATGCAAGTTGTTGATGTGACATGAGATCCAAGAGTTCATTTGATGAATATTTTTAAGGCTCTTATCAAGGGGACAATATGAGTAAAGTTCTCATGAAGTTGAGAATACAAAAGAATATTAATCAGAAAATCCAGAAGGAGAATTATGGGTTAAGAATGCAGTTGCAAGCTCTTGAGGAAGAGAAGTAGAGGCTGCAAGATCGACTGATATGTCATGAGGAATTCCATAAGGGTATTTTTCATGAGTTGGAAAAAAAGTTGCATATCAGGATCCAAGCATTGGCACCATCAACATCAATCCATGAAGATTGGTAGGCTGAGAGTGTAAATTCTCCAATGCAAAAGGAACTACCTCTTTCGAAAGGCATGATCGAGAAATATGACTCCTCATATTTTTCCTCTTGGTGTAAATATGGAGAATTCTCGAGGGTAAATGAAGCAAAGAAAAATTCAAATGAAGAGGTCCTTCATAACAAACCAACCTTAGCTTCTAGTCTAGAGAAAGGTAATATGTGTAAGACACCTCTAGAGAAATAAGTGCATGTTAGAGGAGAAAGAATGAAGATTTTTCTCACTTGTGAATGATCTAGTTATCCATCTGCTTCATGTGGAACTAGTAGCCATGATGTGGATTTTTATCCCCAATCCTAGGGATAAATAAAGATATCATGTATTTAGGCTCAAAGGTCATAGAAATGGTGTAGAAAGATCCAGACAACTTAAGCATGGCCCCGGAGGGCCCCTCTTTTCTTCAATGCAGTCCACATATGAACAACAACAATATCAATTACACCAGCTTTGTCTTGAAGTAGCAATGAGTCTTGCTCCATGACGTAATGCGTCTGGGTATCATGGTATGTATCACTCTGAGTTTTGAAGAACTTGAACATGTTGTATTGAATCCTTCTTCATTTCATGACGTTTGCTTGGAAATTATGCTCTTTTCCTTTCTCATACTTGGAAGGGTGACACAGTGCCCTAGTAAGTTGATTTCCCTTTAGGATGGGTTACTACTAGGTGGCTCTGTCAAAATTCATCGTTCATTGCCTCCATACTTACCACTTTCCATATTTATTCCTTCCACCTCCCCTATCCTTGTTTGGGCATTGGGATTGACTACACTAGGAAGGGTTGTACCTTACCTCATGGGAAGAAGGGAATAAAGGATCATAGGGTAAAAGTAGCTGGAAAGAGTTAAAAGACAATTTTGAAACCTTTGAGATGCTTCACCCAGGGATCCTCGAGAAAGAAGTGAAAAGATTCTCAGTAAGAAAATGGGACCCACAAGATAACATAAACACTCAAGGCATTAGTTTATGGATAGGATGTCTCATCGCAAGCTGACCTATTGTGACCATGGGCATGTAGCGGTATGACATTACCACCTATATGGTCACCAAGCCAAGGTATTGGCTCTTGGTGGCATAACCAAGAGAAAGGGGGTCTCGTTATGATCCAACCTCCTCATTTCCGTGAAATGTTTGTGGATAACACTGTCACCTCTGGTCATCAATCTAGGATAGTGTCCCTCAACTATTCCCTTGAATAAAAAGAGAAAAAGATCAAAAGAAATAAAGATAAGAATAAATGACAATGAATTGGATAGGAAACAATTGCATTCATGACAAGGTGTAACTCGCCCTCCAGAAAGGCACCCATAGGTAAGACTCTACATTTACCTATTATCGCATGCACCCCATGCCCAAATATTTACCCCATGCCACCTCATACACTTACATGACTTGGAATAGACTCCACATGGGAAACACCCCAAACTTAAGAGAGACTATCCCAATAGGACACCCTGAGACCCTCTCCAAAACTTAACTTTTCAAATTGCATAACGTCTTTGAGAAATTGTCTGGGGTTAAGGGGGGTTTGATGCACATGTTTGGGTAATTTAATTATTGGATGTGATTTACATGCTATGATTCTTGTGACTTATGAACCCCTGGAGGGTGTACTTGTTTTTTATGCAATACCTTGCTCGGTGGATAGGTAAACATGAGTGAATGATTAGCTCAGACCTTCATCAGGGCTCAAATCCCAAAGATGGATGTTGAAACCCTAGCCAGGGGTAAGAAGAGATTGAAGACTTGCACCAAATGAAGGAAAGAAGTTTCCTTTGGAGGCATTATGGAAGACCTATAACTAAGGTCTCATGCTCCTCCCACCTATACGTTGGCCTTGGAAGGCCTTGGACGTCACCTCTACAACCCTAGACATCACTTGTTAACCGGGTTTTTCACCTTGGAGGCATTCATGAGACTATTGGAACATGTGGGAAAATTTTAGGACTTTGGAGGCCTAATGTCTCATCTCTTTTTCCCAGCATCCCACACTCGAGGCCCAATGTCACCCTAGGAGGAGATGACATCACCTTTGGAGGCCTATATAGATTGAAAATGAATTTATTTTGGTAAAAATGTAATTTTGGAGTGAATTGGCCAGGTCGACCCTGGTATTTTGACCTAAAATCATTAAAGGTCATAGTTTCGGTATAAATAGACATAAAGTGACATTCATTTTCATCATAACTCATCACATACAAGTTGTGGTCTGAAATTTTCACCCTCTTTAAGGGTCATTAGCTGAAATAACTAGTGTGCATCTCTTGGGAGAGCTTTATGGTAGTGTATTTTGGCATTTTTCATCATGGAATGGTCTTCATCTAGGGTTTGACTTGATTATTCTTGGTGAAGTAGGTGGAAAATATGAATTTTTATTCATGTTATGGATGTTTGTGGTAAAATTTACTTGTTTTATGTCTAAGATTGTGAAATTGCTTGTTTAAACCCTAGGGGAGAAACAACAAATGCTTCTTTCTCCCTTCAACTCTTCTACTAGCTTGATCTTTCCAATTATACATTTTTTGGGAGTAATTATTAGAGCCCTAAAGTGATAGCTCTCTAGTAATTTCATTCTAAATCACGAAATTAATTGTCTTTCAAAAAGATAAGGAAGAAAGGTGGCCTAGAAGTGCCTACTCTCTAGCAAAACATCCCTTAAAGATTTAGATGCTTGAGACCTTGAAGTGCCAACACCTATTGCATCTACCTCTTCCCTTAGATAAGAATTATCATTATTTTATTTCCCAAGTCATATTGTTACTGTTATTGACTCCATAAGCCCCTAAAAGGCATTGATTTCTATACTCGTGTGGATGAATGAGATCAAACAAACTTTCAAACTATCTTCTTGAAACTCTCACTAACACTAACAACCATACTGATGCTACTATAATTGCTGCTACAAACTTTATTTAGCATCCCTAATCAACACTAACCTCTAAAACTAACCCATAAAATTGCACTAGCTTAGGTGTTATCATCCCAAGGCTCTAGTATTCCTTTTTCTATTGTTCTAAGTGCAAAATTATGAAGTTGTTGAAGGTTGTTTCTGATGTTGTAACTATTGTTACAATCATCATTGCAACCCCTTAACAGCCCTTAAATTGTCCATAAAACCACCCGACATTAGTATTAGGCAAGTTATTATCAATACAAACTAAAGTGTTTGTCTAATTTCGTAAACTAAGTATTTTTCTGAAGTGGTTTTACTGCTATCATCATTATTATTTTATTGTTGTTACAAGTGTTTTGATAGCCTATTGAAGTCATTTATTGAGTTGTTTAAATATTGAAATTGTGAGTGACAAGGTACTATCAAATTTTCAAAGTCTTGATATCCTTTTTGTCATCATAACTTGCAATTTCTAGATATGTTGTTTCTACAATAAACTCTATCTTTTTTCTGTACATAAGAGTCTTTTGGTAGCATATTTTTATCTCGAAGTCATTAATCTGAAACATTGATATCATTGGTTATTGATAACATTTGTTGTTTCATTGGTAAAGGGTGGGTACCATTCAATTCCATTTTCTTTTTCCCCTTTCAACTTTACCAAGGGATTTTTTTCCTTGAGTGACCTAGAGAGAGGGGTGGGTTTTTACCTGGTCTTTTTACCCCTCATCAACCAACTAGGTCTTGGGACATCTCCCTTGGAGTGAGTTTCTTATCCTCCTAGATAGAAAGAGGTATCCTATTGGGGTGACAGTGATAGGACTACCTTTGTGTTACGTCAGTCTAGGCCTACTTAACTTTAGGATTTGGGAAAGTATATATTGTGCGAAAAATTGTTTGGCATCGTTGTCGAGAAACACTGAGTCAATATTCCTCAATGATAATTTTTTGGTAAGCCTTTCCCTCAAATCCTTCATCTTACGAAGCTTAACTGGGGACTCCAATGAGGGTGATTCCCTCACTCCCTTTGATAATACTTAAGAGGATAGCTGGCGACTCCACTGACCTTTTCAAATGTGCCACCTTACTCTCAACTTTGTGATATTTCCAAGATATGGGATCATGGCACCCTAGGAATAAGTGTATCCGACTATTTATTTTGAAAATTTTCAAGGATACCCGCTTTATTTTGATATAAAATGGTTAAACAACTCTAAAAGATTCAGAGTCCTCCCAATTACTCACATTGTAGAATTTTTGAAGTATATAAGTGAGATAGAATTTGAAGGGGAGGATGTTCTAGTAAAATTGTTCATACTTTCCCTATCGTCCTTTTTGTAAGATTGGATTAAGGATTGTTGAGAAGATAAGGGTATATCATCTTTCGTATACCTCATTGGTAGGTTTATTGAGTTTGTGAAACCACAATGCCAGACATATGAAGATGCGCTTAAACATCTTGCAATAGCCCTAGAGGATGAAGGATTTGTTAGAAAAGTGGGTGTTCTCATTTAACCATAGACAATATAGAAATATTATCATCATTGGTATCAAGTTTTGGTTCCGTTTTACGTGCACATGACTAGTGCACAAGGATTGTTTTCCAAACAAAGAGCGTGCACAATCTACAGTGTTGCGTGCACCTGAGTAAGTGCACGTGGATTTCACATCAAGGGAAGGGTGCGCACATTCCATAGTGTTTCACACACTTGAGAAAGTGCGCAAGGATTATTTTGAAGTGTGCATCGGGTCAAGTTTTTTTTTTTTGTGTGTGTGTGTGTGTGGCGAGGGAGCTTGTGTGGTTATTGGGCTATTGAGACGGGATGCAAAAAGGCATGTGCGCCTATCCTTGTAAAATGAAATCAAACTCAAATTATTAATAAAATCACATCATTGTGCATAGACCAATCAGATGAAAAGAGAGGGGGATAAACTCCACTAAAAAGGAAAAGGGAGGATTAAGTCCAAGGGAATATTTTATTAATATTTATGAAAAGTATAATTTATGGATATGTATTTATCCTAAGTTCTTGAGGGATGGGAACGAGTCACCAAGTGGCTAAATCTAATTCTGAATGTGACAAGTATCCAATTATGACCATGAAAATATATGGTTGAACCTTAGTGTATTTTGGGGGGGATTCACTCATTTTTCTGGGGGGGTCAGACCATCTGATCTGGGGATAGCCATTTTCTTATCTACAGAGAAAACATTGGAAATGGGTTTCCATCTAGTAACCATAGTTTTTGTTATGAAATAGGCGGTTTCTAAGCCCCATGAGCATTCTCTCCAAGTGATATATTTATTGTCGAAGAGGCAGGTTGTGAGGCCTGCGAGCATTCTCTCCAGCTGATAGATTTGTTGTCAAATAGGTGGGTTGTCAAGCTCGTGAGAATTCTCTCTAGGTGAGAGATTCGTCGTCGAAGAGGTGGGTTTTTAGGCCCATGAGAATTATCTCTGGGTGAGACATTTTTTGTCGAAGAGGCGAGTTATCAGGCCTGTGACAATTCTCTACAGGTGAGAGATTTGTTGTTGAAGAGATGGGTTGTTAGGCCTGTAAGCATTCTCTCTATGTGAGATATTTGTTGTCGAAGAGGATGGTTGTCAGGCCCATGAGAATTCTCTCTAGGTGAGAGATTTGTTGTCGAAGAGGTGGGTTGTTAGGCCTATAAGCATTCTCTCTGAGTGAGAGATTTGTTGTCGAAGAGGTAAGCTGTCAGGATCGTGAGCATTATCTCTAGGTGAGAGATTTGCTAGGAATTATTCCCTAGTGCATTGGGCATTAGTTACAGGGATTTGAGACTTCCTATCTAGCCTGTTGTTGAAGCCCTAGAAGAGACGTGGGAAATCTAAGGGATTGTTGAGCATAGAAGGGGCACACTTCCTAGGGTGGGATAGACATGTGGGGAATAAGAGACTATAGGCTAGTTGCAGTAGTTGGACACCTTGGACTAACAAATTATATTGATTAGAATACCTTAGCATGGCATTAGAAATCCTTTTTCCCTGGAGGAGTTTAAGCCCCATCTTGAGGGTGACTTGCTACTGAAATTTTATGAGAAGCATAGTCTATGGATGTGAGGAAATTTTATGAGCTATACGCAAAATTGGTGAATCTTTATCAAAGATAAGTGTCCTTTATGTGCTTGTCTAATTTATTGTGTTCTTATTTACATGTGTTTGATATGGGATTATTTATTGTATGATGTTGCATATGATCAATTGTCGTTATTTTTTATTATGTTGTTTTCATATGTAAAGCGTGATGTTGTTATTCAATATTTATTGTCGTGCATGTAGAGTATGAAAATTATTAAGTATTCTTGTCAGTTCATTTTGTAATAATGATCATGATTTTTCGAGGCGAGGCTAGAATTTTTTTGTGCACAAGGAAATAATCAGTGCGTGCAAGAGGTTGGGTTCGTTGTGTGTACAGGAAAGTAGTATGCGCACAAGGAGAAAATAATTTTTCATGCGGCACTGGAATGGAAGCACATGTAGTAGTAATCATGTTTTCAAAGTGGTTACACATGCAGTAATTCTTGTGTGCTTTGAATGATTGTGAGAACAGTTGTATTATGTGTTAATTCCACTATTATAACTAGTATCTGAAGAGGGAAATTTGTGTGGTGTAATCCAACTTGGGATCGTGCATGTTACCTCATGTGTTTATGAACATATTAATGTTATCATGCAGAATTTGTGCACTATATTTTTGGAGTGGCATTGCTCAACAGTAAGTTGGGGATGTTACAAAGTGGTATCAGAGCATTTGTTAGTGCTGGTAACAGGGAACATCACATGAAACCAACATTGAACCAGAAGAAAATAAAAATATTCCTTGGAAACACAGGATACTATCCCAAGTTTATTCATCATTATTCTAACATTACTTTTCCAATCAACGAGTTACTAAAGAAAGAATCCCAATTTTATTGGAGACAGGAATGCAACACATTGTTTGAAGTATTAAAAATAAATTTGGTAGAAGAACCTATATTAAGATTCCTGTATTGGTCGAAGAAATTTCATGTTCATGTCGACGCATCAAACGTCGTTATCGACTCAATTTTTTCTCAGCCTTATGATGACCTGATCGACCACCCCAATTCCATTCGGAAGTTAAACAAGGAATAAATAAATTATTCAACAAAGGAACACAAATCCCTAGCAACGATTTTTTCCCTAGCATAAAATTCAGGCACTACTTATTAGAAAATCCATTTATATTCTTCAAAAGTCACCAGGTGCTGAAATATTTAGTAAACAAAATAGTGCACCAATGGAAAATGTGTCGATGGATACTACTATTTCAATAATTCAAATTTGAAGTAATAGTCTGACATGGGAAAAAAATGTCGATCCAGATCACCTGTCCCAACTGGAGACAATAGAAGATACGACTGGAACTGAATATGATTTCCTAGATGAAAAATTATTCAGAGTAGAAGCAGTCACTGAAGAGCTAGAAGAGTTTGCAAATTTCTTAGAAGAAGGGAAAGCACTTGATGATATCCCAACTAATAAATGTAAAATTCTAGCAATGAAAGCTGCACCATTTACCCTAATGAATGGTTACCTCTACAAGCTAGGACTCAACAATATTTTGAGGAGATGTGCACTAGAGCATGAAAGGGAAGATATCATTACCAAGGCACATGTAGGACCAACATGAGGTCACTTCCAGGTTGATGCGACAATCATGAAAAAATTTCAAGTCGATCTTTGGTGGTCGACATTACATAAAGATTGTTGGGAGAATATAAAGAAATGTGATAAGATCCAAAGGATAGGCTAACCACTATGGAAAAATGAGATGCCCTTACATTCTATAAATTCCAATTTACCATTTGAAATATGGGCTATTGATTTTGTTGGACCTTTTTGGAAAAGAGATAAGAGGACGGGGGAAAAATATATCATTAAAACCATTGAATAATTAACCAAATGGGTGGAAGCAGAACCAGTCAAAAATTGTACAAAGGAAGCAACCACAACATTTATCTATGAAAATATAGTAACTCATTTTGGTTTCTCTATGACAATAGTCAGCGACCAAGGAACACATTTATAAATAGTACAATTGAATTATTGTTCAATAGATTTATTATCGACCATAAAAGGACAACTTCCTATCATCTGCAGACCAATAGAGTCATCGAATATTTTAACAAGACCTTACACAAAGGCCTAACAAAAGTGTTTGGACTCGACATAGATGATTGGGATGACTCAATTCTGGCAATACTATGGGCCTACATAATAGCATATAAAATATCGATAGGAAAAACACCTTTCAAATTAGTCTTTGGTCAGGAGGCTATCATACCACTTCACTTCTACATTAATGCAATTCAGATAGCATCAGTGTCAGAATTTGACCATAAATGCAATACAGGGCAATGTTTCTACCAACTTAATCAATTAGAAGAGGAGACAATGATGGAACAACAACACTAGGAAATCCAAAAGAGCCAACAAAAAGCCTGGTATGATCAATATCTCAAGAAAACAGATATTGATTATGTAGACTTGGTACTCCTATATGATAGTAAAGTAAAAGGAAAACCGAGAAATCTAGAAACCGCATGTCTAGGCCCATATGTGGTTGAGGAAATCCGACCTTCAAGAGCAGTAAAGCTAAAAAAACTCCAAAGGAAACCCTTTAAGAAATTAGTCAACAGGGCCCGACTAAAGAAATATCATACATAATAAGCTACAACCCTACTGGTGGAATATTGTTGGAATGGGGGGACAATAGTAGGACTTCATTTCAAAAAATAACCCTGGAGTAGTGTTAGTCAAAGAAAATGCATAAAATATTAATTTCATTGATCAAACCATCAGTAACACACACATAGATTCAAAAGACCAAATATTAATCAAATCATCAGGAGACCATAAGAAGACATAAATTGATATTTCGACTACCACCAGAAATAGAAAGGCCTCTTCACACGAATCAATAATAAATGTCAACACCATTATCAAGAAACGACTAGCTACTAAAACATCAAAACAATGCACCATAGTTCACGTGATCCATAGACGGTTGGTTAGGAAAAACAATAGTACGTGAGAATATCTCTCATCAAGATAGTAAAGATTGTGTAAGCGTGCAAAAAATCATTTGAGCTCATACCACCAGTATCCAATCCATCAATAAAGGACAATGACCATCATCACACATG
This sequence comes from Picea glauca, assembly GCA_000966675.3. Lineage (NCBI taxonomy): Eukaryota > Viridiplantae > Streptophyta > Pinopsida > Pinales > Pinaceae > Picea > Picea glauca. The sequence goes on from JZKD02S1673182.1 coordinate 187,651, forward strand.
AATATCCATGAAAATACAATATCCTTGAATATTAAGTTATGTGCGAAGAGTATGGATATCCTATCAGGTGCCTTCAGAATCACGAAACTGACCTCGATATATTAGAGGTAAATGAACAAAGAGAAACCATTTTGCAAGCAGTTAAGTTTCTAAAAATAGACTATGCTAATGAAGAATGTTGCAAACGATGATCAACCTGATCCAGGTATCCATAAGGGAGAAGAGGGCCAACCATCTTGAATACAGACATCATGAGAAGATACTCACCACCACATGAAGGAAGGAATTGTTGATTAAGGTCGGTTGTCATTGATGTAAACCCTTGAAGAAATTTTGGTAGCACAAAGGTTGGGGAATGGACCCAAGTTTGTTTGATGTAAAGATGACTCATTATTTCCTTGTCATGGTTGATAAGAAGTAAAAATGGATGAACTCCAAAGTGGCCCCCTTATGGTGAAATCCCTCATGGGAAGATGCTTTGCGGATTGAGTTATCATATAAGTATGGTTAGAGAACCCATGCTTAATTATGGAATAATGAGATGAGGGTCAATGAATTTTTTAGTGAAACTATCCTAGATGGATAGTTCTTGTCATTCCATTTCCGTTGGTATGTGGAACGTCACATAACTCCTCACGGTTAGAGAGTTATGGCCATATGAAGTTGGAAAACCCTCATGAGTCATATAGAAGCCCCCCAAAAGTCAAAGTGTTTGCAAAAGAAATTATTTTAAATGGAGAACTCCCTAAAATCAGGAAAGTGTAATTCTACATGAAGGTATAAATAATAGGCAAAGCTCTCTCATTTAATACACACTTGAACATATTGTATATCAAATTTTTGTGTAAGGCTTATTGTAAATACTTGTTGATACATATGAAGTGGTGAACGTCTGAGGTAGCACGAAGGGTTGATGGTGAAATTCTTAGAATTACAATGAAACCCTATTTTTTGAGGCATACGTGGGCTGTCTATGTATAGGGCGCATACATACTGAGGTGTATGCAGGCTGACTATGTATAGGGTGTGTACATGTTGGTAAAGCCATGAAAATTGAGAAGATGAAGATATAGGGGTCCTAAATTATGAGATAAATCTCCCTGGAAGGTCTACATTGCTCAAATACATCAGATCTATCCATTGATTCAAAGGTATTTCTTATTTCTATGAATAGTTGGATTTTTTATGTATGCATGAGGAATGGCAATAGAGATTTGAGGATTCTCCCTAGGGAGACTAGTGGCTGGATGGGATCTTCTGCATAAGTCGTATCTACAGAAATACAGTGCTGGTATATTTATCATTGATACTTCTTGTTGAGGCACATCTTGTATTTCTTGGCATATGGATAAGAGTTTTTGTGGTACATGGTTGAGAGCTTGTATTTGTGAAGTGGTTGATGTATTGAGAGGTTGAATATAAGAAAGGGTTTGGTGACTAGATCATGTGAGGGTTATTATACTTGTTCATGATTATACACACCCATATGGCACATGACTAGATAAAGATATATATTCCTTGGGTAAAGAGGATGCAAGCACAAGGTACAGATACAGTCTGGATATAGTGAAAGGTTACATATCTATGTGAGAGAAGTTACAAAGGGTCAGAAGTTTTCAAGAGAAATGAAACCCTAGTTTTCAGAAGGCACATATAGGTTGCATAACAGTTTGGTCGCGTACATACGCGGGCTGCATAACCGATATTGCATGTACATATGCATGTTGCAGCACTACATGTCGTGTACCTGTTGTATTTTTGTTGATACATGTTCAGTTATGGTAAAGATTGATTATAGGGAAGTTGTACAGGTTGGATGAAGGTCAGAGGTATATATTGATATAGTTGTATAGTGGTATATCTCACAATGAGAATGTGATAGTGGTTTCATCATTCTACTTCTACTTCAGGGCAGTTGGACGGGGCAAGGACAGGTGGTTGTAGCCACCTTCCGGTTGTATCCGAAGAACATATGGGGTTGTAGCCTACTTCTAGTTGTAGCCAGAGAATTGGGGAGTTAGAGATTCCCTTAGGTTGTAGCCTAAGAAACTAGGGGGTTGGAGCCTCCTTCCAGTTGCAGCTAGAAAACAAAGGAATTTGTTGCCTCCAATGAATGTAATTCTTCAAGACATATAAGAAAAAGAATTTCGTGGTTTTCTCCTGCTTTGGGTTTCCACACAAAACATTGGTGTACTGTGTATGTGTGTTATTGTTCATTTATTCATTGCTTATTACTGGATGATAATTCTACATTGATATAACACTTGGATTATTTGGATAAAAAGGATTCAATTTCTCTATTACTGATTCACCCCCCCTCTCAGTAATCCAACAATTGGTATCAGAGTCGATTCCTTCAGAAATCAGTTTAACCACCGAAAGGTAGATCATGGAGAGCAACAACTTGTATAAAAATGGAATACCACAGTTTGATGGACATAAGTATGCTTTTTGGATCATAAGGATGAACACATATATACAGGCACAGGGATTTGAAATTTGGAAATCAATTATAGATGGATACACAGCACCAGCAGTTCCACCAATAAATGACAAAGAAGTGAAACTCTGTTAGAAGAATTCCAAAGCCACAAATGCACTTCTGATTGTTCTCAGTGAAACAATATTCACCAAAGTTGCACATTGTAAATCCGATAAAGATATTTGGGACAAACTTCGAAACATTTCTGGAGATTAAAAAGTTAAATCAACAAAGCTTCAAACTTATAGAGGTCAGTTCAAACAACTAAAGATGAAGGAAGATGAGAATATTGCAGCTTACTTTTTTCAAGTCGATGAAACAGTAAATGCAATCATAGGGTTGGGAGAAGAAATAACAGAATATGTAATTGTTCAAAAGGTACTAAGATCTCTTCCTATGAGATTTGACCCTAAGATATCAACACTAGAAGAAAGAACAGATCTAAACTCAATAAGCATGGATGAACTACATGGAATCTTCACAGCATATTAAATGACAATTGAACAAGAAAATCCAGATATAAAAGAAGCATCTTTCAAAGCATCCAAAAGATCAAAGCAAAAGGGAAAGAAAAAAGAAAAAGAACATAGCAACAACAGTGACGTCTCAGAAGATGATGAATAAGTGGCCAACTTTGTCAGAAGACTGAACAAAGGGACCGACGGTAAGTATAGAGGTAAGATTCCTTAATTTGTTTTAATTGTGATGGTATTGGTCATTTTTCTAACAATTGTCCTCATAAGAAAAATAGAAATGATGAAGGTTACTCAAAAGGAAAACAAACATATGAAGGAAAAAGAACCTCAAAGAAAGTTTTCAAGAAAATCCTATGCACCAAAAACGACATATCATCATCAGATGAAGATGAATTCTGTGGCAGTGAGATAGAAAGAGCTCTATTCATGGCAGTAGAAGAAACTGATAAAAAAGACTATGAATAAGAATATGAAGAATTTGAAGAAGAATATGAAGAAATCGAAGAAGAAATTGAAGAGGAAGAAGTTGACTACCGAGAAGAATTGATGTGTGCCATAGAAGTTATCTGAAGAGAAAAGAAGAAAAAGAAGAAACTACAAGCAGAACTAGACAAGAAAGAAGCCACTCAAGAACTAGAACAAATGATCACAAATTTGAAGGTTCAAATAGAAGAAGATAAAATAATTGAAGAGGAACTCAAAGAACAACTAGAAGAAAAAAACAAGATCATTGGAAATTTGGAAGCATATATTGTCACATTAAGAAAGGATCTTCAAAAGAAAAATATGCAGAACAACTCAAAAGTTTTGGATGACATTATCATCAGTCAAAAATATCATCATGACAAGTATGGACTTGTATATAATCAGATAGAAAAGGGATCAAGCTCCAAAACAACAAAGCAAGAAACATATCCAAAAAGCTATGCAGAAACAATCAAAGGGGATAGGAAGATCTACAAGGAAGATTACAGGGACACTCCTCCACCAAGAAGAGTCAAATTCCATAATAAAAAATCGACAAATCGGCCTCAAGAAGAAGAAGAATTCATAAGAGTACCTCCTTTCAGAAGATTTTCAACTCCCAGATATCAAACTATCTTTTTTGGTTTATGTTATGCATGTAATAATTTTTACATGAAGTTGTAAATTGCAGAGCTAACAATAGGAACATAAACAACTTTGAAAGTCATAGACAAAAGGGTTATCCAAGAAGGCCTAGTGAAACACAAATAATAAGTTACAACAGGTTTGAATCTTTGAGCACTGAAGTGGAATGCCACAAATGTAACAACTTTGGACACATGGCCAAAGATTGCAGAATGATAGTCCCTCCTAGAGAACCACAACATAATAACAACAATTACATATATGAACCTCAGAAAAGGACATGGATAAGAAAGAAGAATCAATATAGCAATGAAGAATGCACACTTGCTCTATAATCTAAGCAGAAGAAACGTGGTTGGTATGTTGACAGTGGCTGTTCAAAACACATGACAGATGATAGAGAAATGTTTCTTACATTAATAAAGGAAAGAGATGGATCAGTCTCCTTCGGAAATGATGATTCAACTAAATCATTGGAAAAGGCACAGTCAGAATTGAGAACAAGAATACAAAGGCAGAAAATGTTCTACTAGTAGAAGATATGAAACATAATCTTCTAAGTGTGAGTCAAATGTGTGACCAAGGTCATAAATTTACTTTCGATTCACAAAAGTGCGAGATAAGAAAAGAAGGATCAGGAAAATTGATTGTTACAACTGCGAGAACTTCAAGCAACATATATGTGTTAAGTGAAATTGGAAATGAAAAGTGTTTTCTAAGAAAGGAAGATGAAAGTCGACTATGTCACAAAAGAATGGGTCACATACATTTTGATAACCTTGTCAAAGTCATCAAAAGAGAAGCTGTCGGAGAAATGCCCCAGATCACGAAACCAAACAACACTTTATGCAAGCATTGTCAACAAGGAAAGAAAACAAAGACTAGGTTCAAATCAAAGGATTATTCAATGACAAGACCACCGGAAATTGTGCATATTGATCTAGTTGGACCAACTACAACAAAGGGTTTAAAATATGAGAAATAATTTATGTTATTAGTTGATGATTATACAAGAATGACTACAGTTTTCTTTCTCAAGAATAAGTCAGAAGCTTTTGAAAACTTCAATATCTACAAGGAAATGGTTGAAAATGAAATGGATTCAAAAATCAAATGCTTGAGATCTGATAATGGAGGAGAGTCCACTTCAAAGGAATTTATGGACTACTGTAGCAGTCATGGAATAAAACCACAATTCTCCATTGCTAGGACACCTCAACAGAATGGAGTTTTGGAAAGAAAGAACAGGACAGTACAGGAAATGGCTCGAACAATGCTAATGGATTCAAAATTGAAAGATATTTTTTGGACACAGGTAGTGCATACATCAGTTCACATTCAAAATAAAGTAATGCTCATAAACAACACTAACAAAACTCCCTACGAGATATGGAAAGGAAGACCAACAAATGTGAAGCACTTCAGAGTTTTTGGGAGCAAATGCTACATCAAAAGAGAAGATGGCAGAATGGGAAAGTTTGACTCTCGTGTGGACAAATGAGTACTTGTTGGTTACTCAAGTACAAGTGTTACAACCTGAGATTTTACAAATTTGTGGAAAGCATCAACGTAACAATTGATGAAACAAGTAGACAAGAATTAAAGGAAGAAGAAAATGAATCAATGGAACATCTTTATGAAGAAGAAGAAGAAGATGAAAAGGAAGAAGAAGGGGAAGATGAAGAAGATCTGAAAGAAGCAGAAGATCAAGTTTAGCAAGTGTCTCCAAAGACACCTAGCAGACGAGTACAGAAGAATCATCCTTCAGATCACATTATCGAAAACAAAGATATAAGAGTTGAGACTAGAAGAAGAACCTTTTCACCAGAACAAATGCACCTAGCACTCTCATATATGATTGAACCAACCTGTTTTGAAGAGGATAACAAAGATGAATTTTGGAATAAGGCCATGGATGAAGAATTGGATCAAATAGAGAAAAATGACACTTGCGAATTGGTTCCAAGACCAAATAATAAGAATGTGATTGGCACAAAGTGGGTTTTCAGGAATAAATTGAATGAATATGGATAGGTTACAAGGAACAAAGCTAGATTGGTATGTAAAGGATATGCACAGGTTGAAGGAATCGACTTTGTATGCACGCTCCAAAATATTAAAGTGTATCAGATGGACGTAAAATCATCTTTTCTGAATGGGGAACTTGAAGAAGAAGTCTACATTGAGCAACCAGAAGGATTTCAGTTGTCAGAGAACGCAAATTATGTGTGTAAATTAAGGAAGGCCTTGTATGGTCTAAAACAGGCTCCTAGAGAATGGTACTCTAGACTGGATAAATATCTACAGTAGGAAAGATTCAGAAAAGGAAGTGCATACAACAACCTCTACATCAACGTAAGTTAAGGTAATATTTTATTAATTGAAGTTTATGTTGATGATATTATTTTTGGTAGTGATGATGACAGGTTAAGCCAAAAATTTGCAAAGGATATGCATAATGAATTTGAAATGTCATTACTTGGAGAACTATCCTTCTTTCTGGGACTCTAGATACGTCAAAGAAACCAAGGAATTTTTAGTTCTCAAACCAAGTATATCAGAGAAATGCTAAAGAGGTTCAAAATTGAATATTTCAAACCAATTATCACTCCCATGCAAACCAGTTGCAAGTTGAGCAAAGATGATGATTCAAAGTCTACAGATAAGAGGCAATACAGGTCAATGATTGGTAGCCTACTATATGTGACAACATCCAGACCATATGTAATGCATGCAATTGGATAGGTAGCACGATTTCAAGCAACACCAAAGGAATCACATGTATTAACAGTAAAGAGGATTTTTAGATATCTCAAAGGAACATAAGAGTTTGGATTATGGTATCCAAAAGGAAAGGATCTATCACTTATTGCCTACACAGATGCATATTGGGCAGGTTGTATTGATGACCGACGAAGCACTAGTGGAGTAGCATTCTACTTGGGTGATTTTTTAGTATCATGGCTAAGCAAGAAAAAATCATCAATATCTTTATCTACAGCCGAGGCAGAGTATATTGCAGCAACAACATGTTGTACACAGGTTCTTTGGATGAAACAAACTCTGACAGATATACAATTTGAGTATGATGAGCCCATTCCAATCTATTTTGATAATACAAGTGCCATCAATATCTCAAAGAAACCAGTGATGCACTCCAAGATGAATCACATTCCAATCAAGTATCACTTTCAACGGGAACATGTTGCAGAAAAGAACATCAAAGTTGAGTATGTGGGCACAAAAGAACAAGTGGCAGACATCTTTACAAAACCACTTCTATGGGAAGCCTTTGAGTATCTTCACCAGAGACTTGGAGTTATTTCTACTCCAAAATGAATTCTTTTTGATGTAGGTGAGAGTTTCTTCCACTCCTCCACTCACCCGCTCACAGGATCGGTCAGAAATCCCCTTCTGTCTCTCTTGCCTGAAATATACAGACAAGAATTCAGCTCTGATACCACTTGATGTGTGTATCAGAGTGCTCTCTTATCTCCTCCTACTCCTTAGATTCTTCTAACTCTTCCTGAACTCTGAATTATGTTACAATACCTAATGAGGGTGTCTATATCCGTTTTCCCTCTTGGACTCTAAACTATCAAATCTAGAATTTAAAATCCTACCTACCAGCATTAACTAAATTAAATGTTGACTATCTACTAAAGGACGAGAGCTATCCACTCAAGGTCCATTACCATATACTAGTACGCCATCTCTTAAATGAGTCATTTAAGATCGTGCAACAATTTCAAAGCATTTTCAAAAATTTGTGTTGGCTTATCCCGCTGGTTTCTGCTTCCGCGCTGGCTCGCTTGATGTGTTGGTGATGCTCTTGCATCATACTCCTCGGCTTGAAAACATTCATGGGCTCCTGTCCATGAGCTCCTACACGGTCTGTCCATGCTTTTGTATCACTGCTTCAGTCTCCCAGCTGGCATCTTTCACTGGGTGGCCCTTCCATTTGACTAGATACTCGAAGTATTCTTTCCTTCGGGTCTTCTTACCCACTCTCTTGTCTAGTATGCATTCCATATACGGATTTTCTACAACTGGAAATTGTTTCATCCATTGGATCACTGGCTCCTCAGTTCCAGTCTCTTCTTCTCCAGCCCTATATGGGTATAAATCTACGACATTGAATATCAGAGATATGCCGATGCCATCGGGTAATTCAATCTCATAAGCATTTTCTTCGAATTTTCTCAAGACCTTGCATGGTCCGATTTTCTTCATCTTCAATTTGTTGTATGTTCCCCTCGGGAACCTTTCCTTCCTTAAATGTGCCAGAACCAGATCACCAACTTCAAACTGAAGTTGTCTTTGATGTTGATCTATTCTGCGTTTGTAATCCTGACTTGACTTCAATAGTCACTCCTTCACCTGGCTGTGAAGTTCCTTCATCGCTTTAGTGAATTCTTATACACTAGCACTGCTAGTAGCAGTCTGTTCTGAATCTCTCATTTCAGAAAATCCCCTCGGCTGAATCCCATAGACAATCTGGAATGGACTTTTTCTTGTGCTCCGATTTACTGAGTCATTGTAAGCAAACTCTGCCTGTGGCAATATATTGTCCCAATTACTATGGTGCTCTATCACCAAGCTTCTCAGCAAGTCTCCCAGACTCTTTTTGACCACTTACCATATGACCACAGCCATATAGATTCCCATCGGGGTTTTGGGGTTTGCGATGTCAATATTACCTATGCCATGGGATCGGTCAGAAATCCCCTTCTGCCTCTCTTGCCTGAAATATACAGACAAGAATTCAGCTTTGATACCACTTGACGTGTGTATCAGAGTGCTCTCTTATCTCCTCCTGCTCCTTAGATTCTTCTAACTCTTCCTGAACTCTGAATTATGTTACAATACCTAATGAGGGTATCTATATCCGTTTTCCCTCTTGGACTCTAAACTATCAAATCTAGAATTTAAAATCCTACCTAACAGCATTAACTAAATTAAATGCCGACTATCTACTAAAGGAAGAGAGTTATCCGCTCAAGGTACATTACCATATACTAGTACTCCATCTCTTAAATGAGTCATTTAAGATCGCACAACAATTTCAAAGCATTTTCAAAAAATTTTACTGGCTTATCCAGCTGGTTTTCGCTTCCGCGTTGGCTCGCTTGATGTGTTGGCAATGCTCCTGCATCACTTTTGAATTCTTATCTTATATGTATTATATGTACATGAGGAAACACCATAAATAAGAAAATTCAGTTAGGGGAAGCAACCCCGGATGGAAGGATACCTTTTCCATTGATGACAAAGGGGGAGAGATTTATCATATGCAGAGGAAAGAGGCATGATTCTAGGGGGAGAAATGGTCACAAAAATGCAGAGGACAGAGGAATGGTTCCAGGGGGAACATGAGTGATATGCATGACATGATTTCAGTATTACATCAAAGTGTTTCCATCAATGCCAAAGGGGGATATTGTTGATTAAATTTGGTTGTCATTGATGTCAACCCTTGAAAAAATTATGGTAGCACAAAGGTTGGGTAATAGACCCAATTTTGTTTGATGTAAAGATGACTCATTATTGCCTTGCCATGGTTGATAAGAAGTACAAATGGATGAACTCCAAAGTGGTCCCCTTATGGTGAAATCCCTCATGGGAAGATGATTTGCGGATTGAGTTATCCTAGAAGTATGGTTATAGAACCCATGCTTAATTATGGAATAATGAGATGAAGGTCAATTATTTTGTCAATGAAACTATACTAGATGGATAGTGCTTGTCATGCCATTTCCGGTGGTATTTGGAACGTCACATAACTCCTCATGGTTAGAGAGTTATGTCCATATGAAGTTGGAGAACCCTCATAAGTCATATAGAAGCCGCCCAAAAGTCAAAGTGTTTTCAAAAGAAATTATTTTAAATGAATAATTCCCTAAAAAAGGAAAGTGTAATGCTACATGAAGGTATAAATAAGAGGCAAATCTCTCTCATTTAATACACACTTGAACATATTGTATATCCAATTTTTATGTAAGGCTTATTGTAAATACTTGTTGATACATCTGAAGTGGTGAACGTTTGAGGTAGCACGAAGGGTTGACAGTGAAATTATCGAAATTACAACGAAACCCTATTTTTTGAGGTGTACACGGGTTATCTATGTATAGGGTGAGTACATACTGAGGCGTACGTGGGGTGACTATGTATAGGGTGTGTACATGTTGTTAAAGCCATGAATGATGAAACTTGAGAAGATGAAGATGAAGGGGTCCTAAATTTTGAGAGCAAGCTCCCTGGAAGGTCTACAGTGCTGAGATACATCAGATCTATCCATTGATTCAAAGGTACGTGTCATTTCTATGAATAGTTGGATTTTGTATGTATGCATGAGGAATGACAATAGAGATTTGAGGATTCTCCCTAGAGAGACTAGTGGCTGCATGGGATCTTTTGCATAAGTTAAATCTACAAAAATACAGTGTTGGTATATTTATCATTGATACTTATTGTTGAGGCACATCTTGTATTTCTTGGCATATGGATAAGAGTTTTTGTGGTACATGGTTGAGAGCTTGTATTTGTGAAGTGGTTGATGTATTAGAGGCTGAATATAAGAAAGGGTTTGATTACTAGATCATGTAAGGGTTATTATACTTGTTCATGATTATACACACCTATATGGTACATGACTAGAGAAATATATATGTGCCTTGGGTAAAGAGGATGCAAGCACAAGGTACAGATACAGTCTGGATACAGTGACATGTTACAGATCTATGTGAGAGAAGTTACAGAGGGTCAAAAGTTTTCAAGAGAAAGGAAACCCTAGTTTTCAGAAGGCATACGTAGGTTGCATAACAATTTGGTTGCGTACATACATGGGCTGCATAACTGATAGGGCATGTACATATGCATGTTGCAACACTACAGGTCGAGTACATGTTGTATTTTTATTTATACATGTTCAGTTCTAGTACAGATTGATTATAGGGTAGTTGTATAGGTTGGATGAAGTTCAATGGTACATATTGATACAGTTGTATAGTGGTATATATCACAGTGATAGTGTGATAGTGGTTCCATCATTCTACTTCTAATTTAGGGTGGTTGGACAGGGCAAGTACAGGTGGTTGTAGCCACCTTCCAGTTGTATCTGGAGAACATAGGGGGTTGCAGCCTCCTTCTGGTTGTAGCTAGAGAATTGGGGAGTTGGAACTTCCCTCAGGTTGTAGCCTGAGAAACTAGGGGGTTGGAGCCTCCTTCCGGTTGCAGCTAGAAAACAAAGGAAGTTGGTGCTTCCAATGAATGTAATTCTTCAAGACATATAAGAAAAATCATTTCGTGGTTTTCTCCCGCTTTGGGTTTCCACATAAAACACTGGTGTATTGTGTATGTGTATGATTTTTCATTTGTTCATTGCTTATTATTGGATGATAATTCTACATTGATATAACACTTGGATTATTTGGTTAAAAAGGATTCAATTTCTCTTTTATTGATTCACCCACCCTCTCAGTAATCCAACAAGAATGTTCCCCCTCAGTACCATTCTCTCAATCCCAAGGATAGAGGGACATGAGTCATCCCTAAGATAGGTAATGGAAGTCATAGTCCAGTTCAAATTACTTGAAAGGATCATGGAAAGAAAATATGAAAATATTATTTCAAGTAACACTCTTCTGTGGGAAGAAAATATGATTGTGGACACAAAAAAAAACTAGGTATTTTTCCAAACTCTGGCACTCAACTAAGAAAAATCCAGGAAGTTGTATCTAAGGCCTGAAGCTTCCAAAATGCATAACTAAAGGAGTGGTCTACCTGCACATAGAAACATCAACGATCCAACAGACAAACAAAGTTCACTAGAACTTGACTCCAACAATCTCTTCTTTCTTATTCTTATTTTGTAATAGCCTCAGAAGAAGGACATAGTAGAAAATTTTGTAATTTTGTCAAAATAACCTCTTTCTTGAGACGAGAAAGGAATCGAGGGGGGGGGATGTTGTAGGGGCTAGTTGTCTCTTCTGACTAGACCCCCCCAGTTGAGTTGAATGTAGTATTCATCTAGGGAATTTGGTCGAACAGGCAGTTAGAGTCGAATGACATGACAATTAAGGAATGTAACCGACTAGTAACTGTACATAACATATATACATACATAATCATATAATGGAAAGACAAAGTTTGTTTTGGCTTCATATAATTATTTCATGGTTCTCCCGCCATTGTGTATGTCTATCTGTATATTTGTGTGCTTCTATATATGATGTTATCATGTGTATTTATTTATGTGAGGATCTACTGGAAACTTCTTGTACTTTCTCCTTGACTACAATAGTGTATATATAGGAGACAAAGGGTACAATGAAGGGTTCTAACTGACATACAATTATAACATTATAAATGTAATAAGTCAATATCTTAGGCTTAACAATGTGTTTTACACATAACATGGGGCTTTGTATAGGTCTTAAAAAAAACATCATAATTATGATATGAACACCCTTTCTCCACCAACCGTGTACCCTCACATGTGTTTCTCGGATGCGTTTTATAACTAGGGTCTCATTCAGTGGAATGCAATGAAAAAATTTCATGTTGGGGGGTCAAATTTGAAAATCAATTCCCCAAACATTGACAAATTGCATGGTGGGACCCAAAATGGAAAAATGCACATGTGTGAGGAAATGGATCGCAATTCTACTAATCCAGTTGGTTTTTATGCCCCACATACCATTTATGTAGGTGTCCTTGAATGCCTTTTTTATGTGAGATGAAACTCACAATAAAATGGAAATCATGCATCAGATCGATGAACTGTCAATTCCATTGGATTTTAGACATTGTATTTAAACTAGGGGCACCCTTCCTCCACTAGTTAGACACCCCATCATGTGTTTTTTCAAAAAAATTATAGAACTAGTGTTTTTCTTGGTGGGATGCAATGAAAAAAGTTCACGTTGGAGGGTTTGACATTTTTTGGCATTAAAATAACACGAGTGATATTTCCTTAACATGTATCACACTTGAAAATATTTTGATTAATTACAATATCATGGGTCAAAATATTGCTATATTTTGATCTTGGATCATCATCACTGTAGGGGTTCTAAATTGTTGCAAGACCACAACATGGTGGACTAAAATGGTGAGGGTGAAACACACCTCGACAGAGCTACTAGGGAAATATATGAAGTTAATATGAAGGTGGTATTGTGTGCTTAATATGGTGACATGAGGTCATTTGAGGATTTGAATCACACATTTTCATATGCTTGAATCCCTAGCTCTAGATGCTCTCATTGCTACCTCAATGCTATTGGAAAAATTGTGAGAGTGGAACTTTCATATATAATGTTAAACTATTTGTTCCCCACCACTTTCCCCAAACATGTTGGACCTAAAACATACTAATGTTTCTCCTAAGATAGGACGAAATATATTTTTGATTCATAGGAACCCATACATACCTTATTATATTACTTTACATATTTCCAACATCACTACATTGTAGAATACTTCATCTTGGAATGGGTTGATTGAATACTAGATATTATATCAGAGTGTCATGCAAAATTATGTTTCTTGGTGCAACTAACCATTGGTGTATGATTGTGTGTTTGGATTAGTGGTCAAGCTAATGCATTTCACTGAGTTTATTATGATCATATTCTTTTGGTTTATTATCAATGATTAAGTCAATAGGATAACCTCTAGCCAACATATATGATTAAAAAAAGTTATATTTCATTTCTCTTGGATATGTGGATTATGTAATAAGGATTGTTGGTAGTATTTACATCAAGACAAATTTGAAATCATCTAAGTTATGTGGGAATGTTGTGTTTTCCTAATAGGAAGAATTCTTGGGAAAAATTGCAAAGTATATGGAAACATTATTGTTAGGACCCTATAATGTACCTTTTTGTTCATACTTTTTGTTATCATTACATCCTTTTCCCACTCACATTTAAGCTTACATTATCACCTTAACCTATCTTTCCAAAGGTATATAACGTTTGTTCTCTTTGCTATATGTTTAATTTGTTTTACATGTAATTTTACATTACTCTCATACTTAGCCATCGATCAGAAACATATAGTTGTTGAAACAGTTCGAACTGCAGATTATTGTTGTTGATTGAAGACCCGTTGCTGAAACAGCCAAAAGCACGCAAATCCTATTGCTAAAACAGTTTGCGATCTGTGATGCTGGAACAACAATTTACACAGCAGTAAGAAGGAGCTGTTACACTGGCCGCAACAGCCGCACCTTAAGCCAGTACCAACCATCACTGCTGCTTGAGACCATGTTGCTGAAACAGTCAGAACGCAAATCATATTGCTGAAATAGTCCGTGATTTGCGATGCTGAAACAATATACAACAAAAGTAACAAGAAGATAAATAAAGAAGTTGTTACACCGACCGTAACAGCTACACCTCAACCCAACACCATTCCAACTATTGTAATAGCATTCTGCTATGGGAGATCAGGATATCCTATTCCAACATAGAAGATTAGATCTGACTAAGAATAGGATTCGTATGTGCACATGTAATTTGATGATCAATTGTATTGAGAGGATTCTCCTCTTTAAATAAGGGGAAATCATCATTAGAGAGGGGGATCCTTTTTGGCTAGAAAGGAATTACAGAGAAGGACGTGTTCACTTTGGATATTGTAACATGACACAATTGACAGATGAATAAAAGATTATTTTGAGCATTTCTTCTTAGGTCCTTTCATTTATGGGGAATCTTGTGAGAAGGGAGGGCCCACCTTCTTCACAAGATTCACCCATTAGTTCTGTAGTGTGTTAGTATTATTTATGTTCATGCCTTGATTAAACTATGTTTTGTTGAAACTCTACTTTATTGAACTCTATTTTGTTGAAACTCTGCTTTACTGATTATTACATTATTTTCATACAATTCATGCTGGGGTATCTGTTAATCATTCTGATTGGTAATTATGCTTGATAAATTTATGAAAGTGTGATAATCAGAGACAGGTGTTGAAGATTCATGCTTGGGGAATAGGGTCATGTTCTCTGTTATGAGATAGTTAGCCTTCAATACATGTCAATCATTTTGATTAGTAATGAGTTCATGAAAGTGTGATAATCCAAGACAGGTGTTGAAGATTCCTTCTTGGGGAATAGGGTCACGTTCTCTGTTATGAGATAGTTAGTCTTCAGTACATGTCAATCATTTTGACTAGTAATGAGTTCATGAAAGTGTGATAGTCGGAAACAGGGTCTGAAGATTCCTGCTTGGGGAATAGGGTCATGTTCTCTGTTACAGAATAGTTAGTCTTTCTTGCAGTATCCTGAAAGATTTATTTTCCTAGGTTGTTGTTTCTTAATGTAATCCAAGATTCTTCTGATAATTATTTCCGTAAACCTCGAACTCTGCAATAGATAGATTTCTTTTCTGTAATTCAAAGTAGAACATCAGTCTGTTCAAGGCAAGGTGTGATTAATGTACTTTTACTACAACTATAGATTGCTTTTGAGATTGAGCATATACAGTGTGTGATTGCCTTTGAAATAAACAAACTTCCCTAGGTTGACAATTTATGTAACACTTGATTGTTTAGTTAATAAGCAATTACAGTGACTAACAATTATCACTAGACATCAAGGAGATGAAAAGATGACAATTTTGTATTAAGTTTGATATGTTTAAGAGAGTGAGGAATTTATGGCTACATGGAAGTTGTCACAACCATAAATATTTAAATACTAATATAATCATAACCCATAATTTCTTGTAGGATACAATCCCACTTATGGAAGTACTTATTACTGCCTAAGAAATAATTGTATTTTTAGCCAATTTTGTACCATTTTCCATGGTAGACTTATATGCACAAACCTCATCAATATTATGCTTCTTATGGAATGCTATAATCTCTTGCACCATTACCAATCAATTAGTTGTATAATTGGCATCCTTATCAAGATCCAATTTGGTAATTTTGTCCCCAAAATCTATATGCACCTTCATAGAGTAACAAATTTCAAGTTTGAACTCCATTTCAACATACTTAAGAACATGTGGTGGAAACAATGACCAATGGAGCAAAAAAATTAATATCAAGTTTAGAAGCATCAAAATATGAAAATGGGGGAAATTAATATAATTACTTTGATTTTAGGTACTTAGTTTGATAATTTAGGTAAATTAAAGAGAAAAGAAATCCTTGTTGAGAAATTAAAATCAAAGGAGAGATTAATACAATGTTATCCATTGTTGTTGACGATTTTTTCAGGTCAAGAAAACTTCTCAACAAGATTCTTCAAGTTAGGTAATGGAGACCATATCTCTCACTAAGAAATTTTATTATTTCTATAAGGGAACGTGTGTAAGGAGGATTTAGGAAGACCAATTCAACTATATGCTAGTGTTTGGTGAAGAAAACTAAGGCACTGTCTCTTGAAATGCTTGTTCATGGTATTTTGGTCGTATATACTTGATAAAGAAAGGTTTCTTCATGTTATTCTTGGAATTAGTAAGGAATTTCTACATTTATTGTTTGGTTTCTTCTTGTTTCAAGCATTAATAGACCATTGGAGGAGTATAAGGGCATACATCCTCCATCAATTCTACTTTGTTATCTTTGAATAAGCTATATTTTTGCAAGGGTTGCTAGGAGGAGTAAAAGGGCTTACACCCTCCTAGATTTACCTTGCTAGTTTTGTTTGCTCTAGGGAGTAAAAGGGACTACACCCATAGAGAAGTAAAAAATATATCTCTTACACAAGAGACTCCACAACCCAATTGATTAGGCACTAGTGTAAGTTGCATTGGAGATATAATATTATTGCATTGGTATACATGAAATTACGAGATATTGCAATTGTTCAAGTTGGATTATTTTCTACATGTTATAAGCATTTTTCTGCCCTAAGGGAGTCCTATTTTAGCCAAGTAATTGGTTGATGTAACAAAATTAATGCTACATCCATTAGGTATGCAACACAACTCTATTTATTTGACTCTTTACTCTCTAATCTACCACTGGAATTTACTTATGAACCTAGATTATTGTTCCACTAATTATTGGCTATCTTTTGGATGATTTACTTGTTGATTTCTGTGGCTAGATAATGTTGTTGTAGAAAATTTTTTCTACAGCCATTTGGATGTTACAATTTTTTTTTGATAACATCATATAACAGCCCCTTGATACCATCAAAGTCTTTCTTTAACCATTGGAAGTTTGACTAGTCATTGCTAGCTTTATTTCTGATATCTTGCAGTAGATTTTGGATGGTTAAATTTGCAGCTATTGACATCATTTATTGCTGATCTATATTTTTCCATACTGATGTAATTTTTGGATAAAAAAAATTCTTTTTGATTCCCCATTCATATAAGGCTTGGTTTATCATCATTTTTCTTGTTCCAGGAAGTGATAACATCATTTTTCATGTATCCAACACTTGGAAATTATTCACCCTTTTACAAGAATATCTCTCAAGACTTTATTAATATACAAAGTAGACCTATAGGGGTATTCACTCATAATCATTTCTCTTTCCATCTCAATCCCCCTAGGGTCACCGGGATTCTCCCCTTGTGGTGATTTCATTATCACTAAAGTGAGGGGAGTGTCTATCTAAGGTGACAGTCGGTAGGTATTCCCATAGTTGTCACACTTACATGGATTGGGTTGTGATTTTCCAAGGCTATAGATTGTGTGATAAAATTTTGGCATCGTTGTCGGGGAAGTTTTTTTGATCCTTTTTTGAGCCCTAATGACACATGACAAGTTATCCCAAAGACTTTATCTAACTTGGTCGATGACTCCACCTAAGGAAAGTTCCCTCTCCCCTTTTGATGAACTTTCTAACTTCATCTGGAGACTCCACAACCTAGGAACCCACCTTTCCCTAATACCCTTTCCATATTTTGATGAGCCTTGAGCTCATATGGTGATTCCACTGAGGTGTATTTTTTGGCAATGGAATTATGACACCATGTGATGAATCCTTGCCCAGAACTTACTGTGTCCCGAGGACACTCTTACATATGGAAGAAAAATATGTTGGTGATGAAGTTGCTAAGCAATCGATGAGTCTTATAAGGGAATTTTCCCAAGAATATACTAAATAAAAACTTGATGAAGAACCTCTTACTGAAGAGTAAGTCCCTACAGATGAAGAGATGCTTGAAGAACAAATTTGTGAAGAAAGTTACCAAGAATACCCAGACAAGGAATTGGAAGATGAAGTTGTCCAACCTTGCGGGTAAGTAATCAACTCCAATGATACATGTGAATTCATGGAGCATCTTTCAGATACAACTGATGATCATATTGATGATTTCATATGTGTCCAGAAGCATGGTTGGGATGTTGGTTGTTTCAAGTTTGACAAAGATTCAATTTATGACATCAAGGGAAACTTCGAAATAAGAAATGTGGAAGCCTTTCATTTGGAAGGTTGTTTTTTATACATGGGTGATCAATATATTTGGAAGTTTGGTGATGATATGATCACAAAAAAATTTCATCCACAAGGGGATGGCTTGTTGCAATGCACTTATGTTGAATTCTATCCATACCTTGGGGATCATTATTTCGAGGACTCAGAGCTATTATTTGATGAATATTCTCAACCATCTTTATGCTTGATGAACATGGGACCCTAGTAAGGTCATAACAATTGGAGACTCACACTATCGAAAAATAGTGTTTTCACCCTGGGGAATTTTACAAGGACCTGCAAATGAAGAGGCAATATTTTTTTAGCTGCGAGAAAATTTCTTTCTCTGGATATGAGGTTGTCCCTTACCTCTTATATTCTTCTTTAGGCATACATGGAATTTTCTTTCAATCTCTCATATCCTCTCACTCTTCAAGAAGCAATGATAATGTGAATGAGGAAGAAGATAAGCCATTATCTATATATGCTAGCCCTATTCAGAGATGGGTGGATCATGCTTGTGGCCATTATTTCCAGTAGGATTGTCTCCCTCCCACCCACCTCCATGAGTTTCTTTCTATGATTGATCACATGATCATTTATACTCATGATTATTATGTTATTGACTAATATTTGTTGTATTACAAAATTAAGCACATGGGGAGATACCTTGATGAGATGATCAGTTGGTTGCATTGGTTGTACGATTTCACCTAACATACTAAAGAGTTGCTTTCCACAAGGCCTCCAGCCCCAAGTAAGTAGGTAGGTCATCTTGCTTTCTTGCATTTGCATTTGTTTTCTCATGGTAGCTTAGTTGCATTGATCTAGATATGCATATTCATGTTTCGTTCACATATTTATTTATTTTCATTTATAAATATTTGTTTTGCTACATTTTCTTGAAATCATTCTATATGTCAGTTTAGAATTTTTTTGAAAAAATGAAAAATTTTCTTTTTAAAATAGTTGTCAATTTTGAATTTTTTGATCATATGAATAAAATGGTGAGTGAGCCACCCTCAATATCCAACGTTTTGTTTGTTTCACTGTGTGTAGGCACATGTATTACCAAAAGATGCTAAGGTTATTGTGCACTCTACCACGAGTACATGTCCTTGAGTAGGAGCCAGATGTTATCCCCTCATTTCTAGGAATAACTAAGGAGATGATGTCTGGAGTCCCACAGGTTGCAGACATGGAGTACTAAGAGGGAGACCAATAGGAAGATCCCTCCACTCACCACACATCACCATCTGATCTATGGCAGCAACATCCACCACACCCAACTTGGTCCACAAAGTACATCAAGTCTTTCTTCATGAGGTAATAAGTGTGGTGTCATGGTAAGTGTCATTTTAATATTTGAAGCATTTGAACATGTTTCAAAGGATACTTTCTTTATTTTGAAAACGTTTTCTTGGAAATTACTCATTTTTCCTATTTCACCTTGGTGATTGACATGTTGTCCTAGTAAGTGGGTCACCCTCAAGGATAGGTTTGCTACTAGGGAGGCTCCTTGAAGAGTCATCATACCATGCCATCCATATTTTCCACTTTCCACATTTCTTACCCCTTTCATTTCCTCATCTTCTAGGTTTTCATGCTTATTGACCCAAGAAGGGCTTGTACCTTATTTCATGGGAAGAGGGGCTAATGGCTCAAAGGTAGATTGTAGTTGCTATATAATAATAAGAAACTAATGCTGAAAAGAAGGTGAACACAACAAATCAGGACCATCAAAAGCTAGTCCAACTTGAGCTCTACCTACTCAGTGCACGCCCTGGTCCCAAATTGAAAAATATTGAAACCTTATAAAGGAAACTAGAAAATTATAAATAAATGAAAGCAGGGATTGGAAAGATGGCTAAGAAGGGGTATGGGAAAAATAATGCCTAAATAGTTGGTAACTCAAGAGCAAGTGCACCCTCTACAAAGGTTCCCATAAATGAGACAATATGAGCCCTTGTATGTCAAGAAACCCCATGCCCAGAAGTCACACCCCCATCCACCTCATACTCTTTTACATGACTTAGAGAGGATATTCTTGGGAAAAACTCCTTGACTTGGGGAATTATCTATCCAATAGTGCACCACAACAACCCTACCATACTTAAATTTGGCAAGTTGTATAAGGTCTTTGAGAATTTATTTATTTTGAAAAAAGGGAATTTGATGCACATGTTCATGTGGTTATTTTATTTAATATGGCTTACTTGGAATGATACTTGTGACTTGTGGACCCTTGGAGGACATAATTGTTTATCTTTGCAGGTTCTTTCTAGCTGAAAGCTTGATTATGGATGCACAAGGTTGCTTGGATCTTCATAGGGGCATGAATCCCACGGGTTGGATGATGCGCCCCCTGTCTTTGGAAAAATGGGACAAAGAATGTTTTCTTGGGAGGCAATTGGACACCATGATATTATTATTATCTAGCCCCTTGCACCCAAACATTGTCTTTGGAAGGCCTAAAATGTCACACCTTATGCCCTAGACATCCAATAGGCTTAGGGTTTTTGATGGGTTTCTCATGTTTGATGGTGATATGACTTGGTTTGATGGGGAGAGAGACACTTGTCACATGCTAGAACACTTGGTGGCATGGAACATGGCCTTTGGAGGCCCAATGTTCTTCATCAAAGGTAAAAACATCTCTCTTGGAGGCCTAAAGTCACCCTTTACGGCGTGATGTCACCCCTAGTTGCATATGTTATGGGTGATAATGGATTACTTGCAGCCTGTGTATCCATTTTAACCACAAGTACCTCCATCAGTCTAAATATGTAGCAAGTTAAGTCTCTATTGGTGGTAGCTAATTGGCACTAATGCACTCAACGAAACAAAGAGATCAATTCATGCGCTTGACCAACCAGTATGAAAAGGGATAGTTAATTGATGTGTTGATTAGATGATTTAGCGATCGATCCCAAAAATGGGTCTGAACTATAATTCAATCACTAAAACAATGGGTTAAATATGCTATCTCTATTTCTAGGTATCTCCTTGAAGTTAAGTGCCTAGAATTTTATCTTTCCTTGGAACAACTTCTTAAATGAGGTAAACTAACTTTGTGTATTTATAAAACTAGTTCTTTGGTTGGATGATTTCCGACTAGATTTTCTATTGAAACTGCTATCTACATATATTTCTATCAATGTATTGTATTTCCCCTTCAGTCTAGGGGTAACTAAGGATATCATGTCTCGAGATCCACAGGTATCACACATGGAGTGTCGAGAGTCAGATTGAGCTGCAGATCCCACATGGTCCTTCCTATTCATGTTGATCACTACTCATCACCAACAATAGAGAAACATCCACTACATCAAATTGGTCCTAGAAGAGAGTGAGTCTTGCTTCATGAGGTAACAAGTCTGGTGTCATGGTAAGTGTCACTTTAATATTTGAAGCATTTGAAGATGTTGCAAATAATCCTTTCTTGATTATGAAACATTTGCTTGGAAATTATACCTTTTGCTTAATTCACCTTGGTGGTTGTCATTTTGTCCTAGCAAGTTGGTCACCCTCGGGATAAGGGTTGCTATTGGGTAGTTCCTTGAAGGTTCATCATACCATTCAGTCCATACTTACCTCCTTCTATGTTTCTTCCCCTATGTTTCCTCATCTTATGGTTTTTTGGGTCCATTGACCCAAGAAGGGATTGTACCTCATTTCATGGGAAGAAGGGACTAAATGCCCATAGGTTTTGTATATGGAAAGTAAAAAATCCAATATTATACTTCTAGAAGCTCACCCTTAGGTCTTGGGAAAAATAAAATGCTTCTCCAAAAAATAAAGGACCTACAAAATAAATCACACAAATAATAAATGTCTCACTTGTTGAAGAAATGCATTTTGGAGTGTCCCTTACTTTCCATTGCATATGACACTTTGTGTGTTTCTAGATTCAAGTGGCATTGCGATACTCTTTACTTTCCATTGCACATAGTACTCAATGTTTTTGACCTTAATAAATTAATGGCAATAAAAGGGCTTGGAAAAATGTTGCATTGTGGATGAAGTGCAACACACCCTCTACAAAGGCACCCATAAATTAGACAATGCGAACCCTTGCATGTCAATAATACCATGCCTAGAAGTTTTCCCCAAATCTACCTCACAATCATTACATGACTTATATAGGTTCTCCTTGGGAAACACCCTTGACTTGGTGACGCAGGCGCGCCCCAACCAGGCA
This sequence comes from Picea glauca, assembly GCA_000966675.3. Classification (NCBI taxonomy): domain Eukaryota; kingdom Viridiplantae; phylum Streptophyta; class Pinopsida; order Pinales; family Pinaceae; genus Picea; species Picea glauca. The sequence goes on from JZKD02S1673182.1 coordinate 210,321, forward strand.
CGAGCACGTCCGCTCCCACAGGACCTTCTTCTTCTCTGTCTGAAGAACATGAAGGTTCTTCTATCTCCCTATTGGGAGATCTACACCCACAGTAATCTGTTCCGAGGTCTCCCCTTTTTCCACTGAGAGATCACCTAAATCTCGTTGTCTCGCAAGTTTGTGACTCAAGCTTCCAATTTTCCCTTTCAAATCTTCCGATACCCGATCTGGCGATACGGGTATAGCTCCTTCCGCACGCGACCGTGGGATAGGCTTAATGTAAGCGCTTCTCGCGACCTTGAAATCTCACGACCTCGCAACCTCGCGACCTCACCAGTTGAACTGTTGAAATTTCACCCTCCTAGTCCACGAGTCCCTGAGATGCGCAGTCCCACCTTATGCTTTTCCACGTGCCTGTGTGAACCTTGGATCCTCGGCACTTCATGACTTGGCATCCACACGAGTCTCGGCTCCTCGGCACTTCATGACTCGGTGTCCCTTTGTGCCACCTGTACTCCACTCACGTTCCACTATGGCCCACACTGTTCTCCAGCTGTCAGGATATCGCTATCTCGTGACCTCGTGATATCCGCGCCCAAATTCTCAGACCTTTTCTTGCGAGGTCCCGAGACACGATCCCTCGCTCAGATCCAACGGTCCCCCTATATTCCGGATCCAACGGTCGTCCTTCTCTTTCCACTTCATGACCTCGCGACTTGGAGTACCCAATGTTTGGGTTTTCAACCTACGAACTCCCGAGTTCGCGAGATCTCACGATCTCTCGCCACCTGTCCTCCTCAATGAATGGCTACAATCCTCTCGCTACTTCATCACTTCCTGACCACACGTATCGCAAATTTGAACACCCAATTCTTGGGCTTCCACCCTACGAGTCCCGAGTTAGCGAGATGTCTCGATCCTTGACACCTGTCCCTTCATATGGATGGCTCACAGCCTCCTCGCTACCTCGCCACTCGTGAAGCTAAAGGGATTTCCTTTCGATCCTCCAATGTCTGAGTCTGTGAGATGAGAATCTCCTGACACGCATCCTCCACAAAAAACGACGCTGATCTTATCACGTCTCGCAATCTCTCCGCTCTGACTTCACAACTTTTGGGGCTTCAACTCTCGAGTTCCGATACACGATACCACGTGTAGATCCTATGGCTCCTGTGACTCAGAATCAATGGCCCTGCCTCTCCTGAGATTCCAACTCTTCAAAATATTCTTGCCATAACCTCCTTGTAGCTCTTTGAGATCTAACGATCCTCGAAAATTCATGAAATCTTTTCAGAAGATTTCGACCGTCCGTTCTTTCTTGGTTAATTCCACGAAATGGAAAGGGTATCTCTCCTCGAGATTCCTTCGTCGCTTTTCCAACCTGCAATGTCTCTTCCTGACTTCAAGTCACACTCATCTACGCTGATCTTCAGTGACTCAGAGGCTTATCCTTCCTGAGCTTTCCAAGTCACTTCGACCTCAATGAGGTTCTTTGCATGCACTCCTTGCGGCAACTCTACGAACACTTCAACTGTTCGAGCTTTCTTGAATCTGCGTATGCCCGTAGCAGTAGTCCTTCAACACTTCTACTCAGTTTCACGACTGAGGCTTCCTCCTTAGCTTGCACACTCCTTGCATGGATTATATAACCCACTTCTACTTCTGGGCGAATGAGAACAAAGGTTCAACTACTGAGCCTTCATCAACACACTCTTTGCAGATGAATTCAACTGCACGACTTGCAGGAATCTCCTGGCTCAGATAGAGAAACAATTGAAACTCATTCCATCTCCCTTTCAGAATTCAGTTTTAGAACCTGAAATCACTTGCACAACATATACAAAGCAAATTCATAACAATAAAGAAAACATTCATGAGCATATCAACAATACACAGAGAATAGACACATAACCATGGATTTGAATCAAATCTTTCTTCTATTAATTCAAATGCCTGTACATGGATGTTCTCTACACAGTTCTCTGCTTGATCTGCTCTTCTCCTGAATGCTTGATTTCTAATGTTACAATGATACAATGAGGGTGTCTATATCCATTTTCCCTCCTTCCATCTAAAACTATCAAATCTAGACTTAAAATCCTATCTACCAGCATTAACTAGATTAAATGCCTCCTATCTACTTCAGACAAGAGCGTATGGCTCAAGGTCTGGTACAATATACAAAAGGTGCTCCTTCATAAAGGATTCATTTAAGGTTTGGCGCTTCAATTTCAAAAAAAATTCAGAGAAATATGTCATGTGTTTAAAACACATGCGCTGGCTTCACGCTTGCTTGGGTAATTTGCGATGCTCCTGCATCATACTCCTCGGCTTGAAAACTTTCATGGGCTCCTGTCCATGAGCTCCTGTATGGTTTGTCCATGATTTTGAATCTCTGCTTCGCTTTCCCAACTGGCATCTTCCACTTGATGGTTCTTCCATTTGACCAGATACTTGAAGTATTCCTTTCACCTGGTCTTTTTGCTCGCTCGCCTGTCAAGTATACTCTCCATCAGTGGCTTTTCTGCAATCGGCATCTGCTTCTGCCACTGGATTTCTGGTTGCTCATCACTTCCAGCTCCTGCTTCCTCAGCCTTATATGGATATAATTCTAAGACATTGAATGTCAGAGATATTTCAATCCCATCCGGCATCTCAATATCATAAGCATTTTCTCCCAATTTCTTCAGGACTCTGCATGGTCCAATTTTCTTCATTTTGAGCTTATTGTATGTTCCCCTTGGGAACCTTTCCTTCCTTAGATGTGCCAGAACTAGATCACCAACTTCAAACTGAATTTGTATCTGATGTTGATCTGCTCTGCGCTTGTATTCCTGGTTTGATTCCAGCAATCGCTGCTTCACCCTGCTGTGAAGTTCTTCCATCGCCTCTGCGAATTCTTCAGCGCTTGCGCTCTTGGTGATTATCTTCTCTGAGTCTCTCAGTTTAGATACTCCTCTTGGCTTCCTTCCATATACTATTTTGAATGTAATTTTGCCTGTGCTTCTGTTCACTGAATCGTTGTACGCGAACTCTGCTTGTGGCAACACATTGTCCCAGCTGTTGTGGTGCTCTGTCACCAGGCTTCTGAGTAAATCTCCTAGACTCCTATTTACCACCTCTATTTGCCCATTTGTCTAGGGATGGTAGGCTAAACTGAACATCAAGTTAGTTCCCATCTTCTTCCAGAGTGTCCTCCAGAAATGTCCCATGAATTTCGTATCCCTGTCAGATACTATGCTTCTGGGTAAACCATGAAGTCTAACAACCTCCTTGAAAAACAAATTTGCGATGTGAGTCGCATCGCTGGTCTTCTAGCATGGGATAAAATGTGCCATTTTTGAAAACCTGTCGACCACCACAAATATCGAATCATGTTCTCTTTGTGTCCTAGGAAATCCTAGTATGAAATCCATGTTGATTTCATCCCACGGCCTCTCTGGTATGGGTAAGGATTGATAGAATCCCGCATTCTTCTTCCGGCCCTTTGAATGCCGAAAAATTTTGCACCTATCAACAAACTTCTTGACATCTTCCCACATCCTCAGCCAAAAATATTCCTCGCTTATCTTTGCAAATGTCTTGTCGTGGCTAAAATGTCTTGCCAATCCACCATTGTGCTTTTCTTTTAGCAGATTCTCCCTCATGAAGCAATTTGGAATACATAGTTGGTTTCCTCTGAACAACAATCCATTCTGGATCATGTAATCCATCCATGGGATTCTGTCTCTGAGAACTGGATTCTCAGCTACCTCATATGCCTCTGAAAAATCTACATCGCCTGCATACATGTCCTTGAGATTTTCAAAACCCAATGTTTTGATTCAAAACTCCTGCAAAAACAAACACTTCCTGCTCAAAGCATCAGCCACTTTGTTAGCAGTACCTGAAATGTGTTTAATTACAAATGTAAAAATTTTCATATACTCTACCCATTTAGCATGTTTCTAATTCAACTTCTCTTGTTGAGTCACAAACTGCAATGCATGATTATCACTATACAAAACAAATTCTTTTGGGATCAAGTAATGCCTCCACTTCTTCAACACATGTATGATAGCATAAAATTCTTTATCATACGTGGAGTACTTCAGCTTTTCTTCATCCATCTTCTTGCTAAAATATGCAGTTGGTCTGTCCTCCTGACTCAATACCACTCCTATGGCAAAGCCACTTGCATCGCATTTCACCTGAAACACCTTCTAGAAATACGGTAACACCAACACTGGTTGTTCCGTTTCTTCTGCTTCAACAGATTGAAGCTTTTCTCAGCCTCTTCAATCCAATGAAAAGACTTATGTCTTTTCTTGACTGTGTCCATCATTGTTGTGCTAATTCCACTAAAATTCCTGATGAAATTTCGGTAGAAACTAGCTAAACCATGAAAACTTCTCACCTTGAAACCATTTCTTAGTGATGGCCAATTCTTAATTACCTCCACTTTACTTGGATCCATCTTCAATTCATTTGCCGATATGAAAAACCCAAGTAAATGAGTTCCTTCTTCATAAATGAAGATTTCCTCATGTTGATCAACAACTTCTCTTGCTGTAGTTTCCTCATTACTGCAGCTAAATGCTTCAGATGTTCTTCTTTTGATTTGCTGAAAATCAATATCTCATCTAGATAAACAATGACAAACTTACCAATGAATTCCTTCAGCACTTCATTCATTAGCCTCATGAATGTACTCAGTGCATTCGTCAAGCCAAACAGCATGACTAACCATTCATACAACCCTTCATTGGTTTTGAAGGCCGTCTTCCATTCATCGCCTTCCCTCATGCGAATCTGATGGTATCCGCTTTTCAAATCAACCTTTGAAAAAACATTTGCTCCACTTAAGCAGTCCATCAAGTCATCCATCCATGGCAATGGAAACCTGTACCTGATGGTTATCTTGTTAATGGCTCTAGAATCTGTACACATTCTCCAACCTCCATCTTTCTTTGGACTCAGTACCGTTGGAACGACACACGGAGTTAAACTTTCCCTGATCAGTCCTTTATCCAATAGTTCTTGTACCTGCCTTTTAACTTCTTCGTTCTCCTGCAGCGTCAACCTGTATGCATCTTTGTTTGGAAAACTGGATCCGAGTATGAGGTCTATGTGATGACTCACACTTCTCATTGGTGGCAACGAATGAGGCAATTCATCTACCACTATTATGTCAGTGAACTCTTCCAGCAGTTCCTGAATTTCTTCCGGCAAATCATCCACTCTTGTGCTGGTCAAAATGACTCTTGGTTTTCTGACCACAAAGAATTGTGGATCTTCTTTCTTCTTTACTTCTGCCAGAAGTTTCTTCCCACTCATGAGAAGTACAGTATTCCTCGTTTCCGATTTTACTTCTTTATCTTTAATTGGAAGTAACATATGGGTTCTCCCATTCTTCTCCAGAGTATACGTATTCATTTTCCCATCATGAATTATGTTCCTATCATATTTCCATGGTCTTCCTAGCAATAAATGACATACATCCATAGGGATAACATCACAGAGAATTTTATCATTATATCCTCCTATCTTGATGTCAACTAAGCATTGTTTGGTGAAATTTACTTGATGTCCCTTCTGTAGCCATGAGACTCTGTATGGACTTGGATGATCAGTCGTCTCCAACTCCAGTTTCTCCACCATCTCGGTTGAACGAGATTGTCTGTGCTTCTGCTATCCACGATAACTTTGCACACTCTATCTTTAGTTTTGCATGTAGTTATGAAAAGTCTGTTTCTCTGTGCTATGTCCTCCACCTCCTTCTTGGGTGTTAAGAGAACCTTACGCATCATCAGCGACCTTCCGTCTTCTGCGTCTTCTGCCTCAGCATTTCACCTTTGTGCTTTGGCAATGTGAGCCTATCCTCTGTCTTTTTTTCTATCTGGATAGTCAACTGCTTTATGTCCATCCTTTCCACATGTGAAGCATGTGATGACTCCACCTCTGCCTCTTCCTCTACCTCTAGTACAAGGAAATGTGTTGTTATCAGTGTATCCCCCGCTTTGTTCTGTCTGCTGCTTTCGCTGTTTAGCGTGTTGGCCTTGCTGTGAACTTCCACCTCTTCCTGTTCTGGTCTAAGGCTTTTTCTAGTCGTCCTTGGATTTTTGGAACCTGTCTTGAGCAACTGAATTATCTTTTGGTTGGCTCCTACCTTTTCCTCGCTGTGCTGGCTTGCAGCTTAGCTTTTCTTTGGCTTTCAATGCCATCTGATATGCATCCTCCACCGTTCTGATGGTTGTCATACTCATCTCATCCTGGATATCGTATCTCAAGCCATTCATATACCTGGCAACTTTTTCATCATCGCTCTCCCGATGACCTGCTCTAATATTGAGCTTGTAAAATTATTCAGTATACTCCTTCACTGTCATCAACTTCTGTCTCAGGTTCTGCATCCTCCTGAACAGTGTGATTTGATAATCCCTTGGGATGAACTTTTCCTTCATCTTTGCAATCATTCGATCCCAACTTTTGATATTTTTCTTGCCTTTGGAACGTTTATCTGCTTGAAGCTCGTCCCACCATAATGTTGCATGTCCCTTCAATTTTGTGACAACATGCCTAACCTTTTTTATCCTCTTTGATATCCTCATAATCGAAGTAGGTGTCAAGAGCTCTGATCCAATCTAGAAGATATTCTGCATCCAGACTTCCTTCGTAAGTTGGAATGACCATTTTGGTCTTTGAACTCATCCGGGCGATAGCTTTAATCAATCGCTCATTAGATGCATCTTCGGCTGCAACTTCTCCTTGTGGTTCGGCTTCAACTTCGCCTTCGGAGTCACTTAGATCTCCAGCACTAGCTGTGCGTATCTGCGCTGCTTCCATATCTTCTAATCTCACTCGGAGATCATGTATCTGCCTTTCCATTTCTGGATTCTGTACTTGTCTTTCCCTCCGCAGCGGCATGGTGAAATTTTCTTCTCTTCTCTGCTACAAAAAGAAAAGATATTTTCTCGCTCTAATACCACTCTGACGTAGGTGCGCCCCAACCAGGCACGGGCACGTCCTCTCCCACAAGACCTTCTTCTTCTTTGTCCAAAGAACTTGAAGGTTATTCTATCTCCCTATTGGTAGATATACACCCACAACAATCTGTTTCGAGGTCTCCCCTCTTTCCACCGGGAGATCACCTAAATCTTGCTGTCTCGCGAGTTCGTGACTCAAGCTTCCAATTTTCCCTTTCAAATCTTTCGATACCCGATCTAGCGATACGGGTATAGCTCCTTCCACACGCGACCGTGGGCTAGGCTTAATGTAAGCACTTCTCGCGAGATTGAAATCTCACGACCTCGCAACCTTGCAACCTCGCCAGTTGAACTGTCGAAATTTCACCCTCCTAGTCTGCGAGTCCCCGAGATGCGCGGTCCCACCTTATGCTTTGCCACGTGCCCGTGCGAACCTCGGCTCCTCGACACTTCACGACTCGGCGTCCACATGAGTCTCAGCTCCTCGACACTTCACGACTCGGTGTCCCTTTGTGCCACCTGTACTCCACTCACGTTCCACTATGGCCCACACTGTTCTCTAGCTGTCACGATATCGTTGTCTCGCGACCTTGCGATATCCGCGCCCAAATTCTCAGACCTTTTCTTGCGAGGTCCCAAGACACGATCCCTTGCTCAGATCCAATGGTCCCCCTGTATTCTGGATCCAATGATCATCCTTCTCTCACCACTTCGCGACCTCGCGACTTGGAGTACCCAATGTTTGGGTTTTTAACCTGCGAACTCCCGAGTTTGCGAGATCTCATGATCTCTCACCACCTGTCCTCCTCAATGAACAACTACGATCCTCTCGCTACTTTGTCACTTCGTGACCTTGCGTCTCGTGACTTTGAACACCCAATTCTTGGGCTTCCACCCTACGAGTCCCGAGTTAGCGAGATGTCTCGATCCTTGACACATGTCCCTTCAGATGGACGGCTCACAGCCTCCTCGCTACCTCGTCACTCGTGAAGCTAAACGAATTTCCTTTCGGTCCTCCAATGTCCGAGTCTGTGAGATGAGAATCTCCTAACACACTTCCTCCACAACGAACGGTGCTGATCTTATCACATCTCGCGATCTCGCCACTCTGACTTCACAACTTTTGGGGCTTCAACTCCTCAGTTCCCGATACACGATACCACGTGTAGATCCTACGGCTATTTTGACTCGAAATCAGCAACCCTGCCTCTCCTGAGCTTCCAACTCTTCAAAATATTCTCGCCATAACCTCCTTGCAGCTCTGTGAGATCTAACAATCCTCGAAACTTTGTGAAATCTCTTCAGAAGATTTCAACCGTCCGTTCTTTCTTGGTTAATTCCACGAAATGGAAAGGGTATCTCTCCTCGAGATTCCTTCACCGCTTTGCCAACCTGCAACGTCTCTTCCTAACTTCAAGTCACACTCATCTACGCTGATCTTCAGTGACTCAGAGGCCTATCCTTCCTGAGCTTTCCAAGTCACTTCGACCTCAACGAGGTTCTTTGCATGCACTCCTTGTGGCAACTCTGCGAACACTTCAACTGTTCGAGCTTTCTTGACTCTGCGTATGCCTGTAGCAGTAGTCCTTCAACACTTCTGCTCAGTTTCACGAATGAGGCTTCCTCCTTAGCCTGCGCACTCCTTGCATGGCTTATATAACCCACTTCTACTTTTGGGCGAATGAGAACAAAGGTTCAACTACTGAGCCTTCATCAACGCACTCTTTGCGGATGAATTCAACTGCACGACTTGCAGGAATCTCCTGGCTCAGATAGAGAAACAATTGAAACTCATTCCATCTCCCTTTCAGAATTCAGTTTTAGAACCTAAAATCACTTTCACAACATATACAAAGCAAATTCATAACAAGAAAGCAAACATTCATGAGCATATCAACAATACACAGAGAATAGACACATATCCATGGATTTGAATCAAAGCTTTCTTCTATTAATTCAAATGCATGTACATCGATGTTCTCTACACAGTTCTCTGCTTGATCTGCTCTTCTCCTGAATGCTTGATTTCTAATGTTACAATGATACAATGAGGGTGTCTATATCCGTTTTCCCTCCTTCCATATAAAACTATCAAATCTAGACTTAAAATCCTATCTACCAGCATTAACTAGATTAAATGCCTCCTATCTACTTCAAACAAGAGCATATGGCTTGAGGTCTGGTACAATATACAAAAGGCGCTCCTTCATAAAGGATTCATTTAAGGTTTGGCGCTTCAATTTCAAAAACTTTTCAAAGAAATATGTCATGTGTTTAAAACACATGCGCTGGATTCACGCTTTCTTGGGTAATTTGCAATGCTCCTGCATCACTTAGGGATCGATTAACCCAATAGGGCACCTTGACACTTGTCCCATACCTAAATTAGGAAAATTTTATAAGGTATTTGAGAATTTTTTAGTTTGAAAAGGGGGGTTTGATGCACATGTTCAAGTGTTTCCCTTATTAGGTGTGGCTTACTTAGAATGATTCATATGACTTGTGGAACCTTTGAGGGCGTACTTGTCTATCTTTTCAGGACCTTGTCGATAGGATGGATGTTAGACCCCACCTATGGGGCACCATTTGATGATGAGCGTTGTACCTTGATGATGGAGGCTCTTTCATTTGGAGGTATCTTGGCATGGATATAGGATGGGATTACACCCTTCTCCACTTTAACATTGGCCTTTGGAGGCCTATAAATCACCTTCCTAGCCTATGGCATCACATAGGGGATAAGGTTTTGATGGATTGATGGAGGAGGCATGTAGCATGGATGTTGACACTTGAGAGAGGGGCATATGGCGTTTGGAGGCCAAACATTCCATCTTTCATCCTTGATGTCTCTCTCATTGATTTGAAAATCCTTAGACACCACTTATTTATTTAAAAATATATACCTGCAACATCTAACTTGATTCAGAATTAATTCACTGATTGTATTGAGGTGATTCACAAAATTTTGATGATGTGCTTCTTATCCAAAAACTCATAAACTGATGATTAATTTGCAGAATAGTGAGATGACACAACAAAAAATAAAATAACTCAAATTACATGTGTAGATGACATATATTACTTCATCTTCAAAGTCCCTTTAAATAGCATGATTGTTCTCCATCATCTCAAAATGCCTTATTACATTACAATATGGGCTCACAAAAATCCAATTTAATAGACTCTCTTTAATTCAATTACTCAAAACAAGGAAATAAGTTCATCATTAAAATCCTTGTGAAATTATGAGAAATTTGACTATAAAGTTGACCAAATTATGAACTGGCTCAATTACACCTTCTTTGACACGCAAAACAATGTGCTAAATGATCATTAATGGTATTTTGGACTAAGACTTTTACAAATGACCTCAAATCACAAAATAGACCTCAAATTCATGATCCTTGCCTAAAATCATGAAAAAAGAGTATAAATTTCCCTAGGTGTTGTCATTATACCTCATGGAATGCTTTATGAGACAACCATACTCGGCCTCTTCATTTGCATGCAAATCGAGACATCCATATGGCCTTGGAATCCATACCCTACATTGGGATTCTTTCCACCTCATGATTTGTGCAGACATGGGACATGAGTTGGTCTTGGGATCCACACCCATATATAGGTCGTGGCCCTCCAACCTCCATCTGAAATTTGGGCAATTTAATGATATTTTTAGTGGCATCCCAAAATAAAAGGGACTTTTGGCCTTGTGGTTAAGGAGTTGGCTATATTGGAGGAGGTCAGAGATTCCATTCTCCACGATCCTCTTCTCATTGGAATATTCGTTAGTTTGTTTTTATATATGGTTATAACCATATATGATATGGTTTATAGAGAAATAAATTCATTATCCCCATGTGCGGAATTTGGTATGCATTGCATGCAAAAACATATAGACTAGGGGCTAGGAGCTTATCCCTCGACCCCTTTCCTCCCCCAAATGGAACTTTACATTAATTCAAATGATATTTAAAACATATATAGGTTAAGAACAAATGCATGTTACATTGGTAGTGGGGCTTGTATAATACCTTTGGAAGGTTATGGAGGTTGCGAGTTCGACCCTCGTCGACTCCATAATTTTAATAAATCATACCAATATATGCCAATGGGAGGTTTCCATGTGGTGACCTCTCATTGGTTGAACCTTGCCACTTGTCAACATACGATTCGACCAATTGGATGTATGGTCTTCCAACACATCTACCCAGTCACTATATGATCAGTCCATGTGGCACCTTGGGGTGTGGTCATGTCATTGTTGTACAATGTATGGATGTGCCACATGTCACCCATGCAGCGATGACACATATCACCCTTTTTATCCCCTTTGACTTTTACCTTGACATGCTTGACTTGAACTTTTACTGCTCATAACATTTGCATATGAACTATGTTTAACTTGTTGTTTGCATCTTTGGAAAGCTAACGATGAGATTTATGAAATGATGCCATTTTCAAGAGAATTTGGGAAAGTGGAATTTTGAGATTTTATGGATCCCCTGTGACCTCTGTGAGCATTCTAGATCCTCATGTACCTCTATGAGTATTCCTTAGATCCTCCTGGATCACACCTTCTCACTAAAGAAATTTTGGACCTCCAAAAGTATAAATACTCAACAAATTAGTGATGTTAATTCACTCTTCCATCTTGCTGAACCTTTTGGAATTTAGTCTTCATCTTGGATATCTGATCATAGGTATTAAATCAATGTACTTTTGTCTATCTTTCTAGAGTATGGCTTTGACTCTGGCCTCTGACACTGTCACTACTAGCTCTGGTTATGGCTCATATATTCCATGACAAAAAAATTCATGTTCATTGAATCTATGCAATACTTGTATCATGTATTTCAACATCCACTCCCATCTCCTTCTGTTGAGTTGGATCATGTTGTCATTGATGCCAATGGTTTGTCATTGATGCCAATGGTTTGATTACTTGGGAGATTGTTGGATCATATGTCATTGATGTAAATGGTTTGGTTTGATTGATG
>JZKD02S1673182.1:229198-288762 GCA_000966675.3 Picea glauca
TGACAAATGTTGAATGCTAATTGATGAGTTTTTGTGCAAGAGGGAAGTTTTGGGAAAAAGAGCCCCACACTCATTCACCCCCCCCCTCTAAGTGTGGTAGGTGTGTCCAACAGTTTAGTCCATCTTAACCAATATGAAACCAAGTCAAATGTTGATCTATTTATTTCCCTTTTGGACTCATTGTTCCTGTACTGTTGATGTATCTGTAGAAGTCTTTGAATGAATATTCCTTGTTTATTACTCTCATTCCTTGAATAAAAACTTGATCTGTAATGTTATCACCTATACCTATCTTGATTGTGTTTTTTGAAGGTATACATCCACACGAACATGACATAGTATTTTAAATATGCTTATAGCATGCATCTTTATGCCTCTTATTTCTAAAGAGGATTATTTCTCCTTTACCAGCTCTAGAAAGTTTTGCATTACTTCAATGCTCTTTCTGCTCTCGATCTACATGCTTCAACTTCTTGCATCCTTTTGTTCCTTTACTTTCAATTCTTCAGAATCAAGAATGTCATATTAGACAATTCGATCCATATGTATCCCTTTAGATAATGCTGAGACAAAATAATTGTCTATATTGTTGTCTAAAGGCTTATAAATCTTTATAACAAGATTCCTCTCACTCTAGAATAAAGTGGCTATATATAAATCCTTTTAACAAGATTCCTCTCACATTTGCACAATATGTAAGGTGGTTATCTAGAAATATCTATTAACGTTATTCCTCTCACTATCAACATTATATACTATGGAAATATAGAAACTCTCTTACAAAATCCCTCTCATGCTTATCAACATATAAGGTGCAATATAAAAATTTTACAGAGTCCCTCTCACTCTCATAATTTACAATGAGTGGCTTATAAGCCTTCTAATAGACTTGAGGAGATATCTACATATGCATATTACATTTACAAATATACATATTTACAATGGAATTTTTAGATGGTTTACTTATGGACTCATTCTTCCCATTGTACTGGGAGGACTCTCACAGCTTCCGACCTCTAACAATGCCTGTGACACTAATGTTGAATCTACATAATCTAATGATGAATATAAGAAACCATTATACCAAACTATAGATCTTCCCCATAACCTATATAACCTCTCTTTGGAAATACCAAGCACTATTGATGTGTCTCGAGCAACTTCCCTTGGATACACAAGTACCCGACCATTGTGGAATACAACTGCATAGCCTTCATCCTCAAATGTCACAATTGACAGTAGGTTTATCTTTAAGTCTAGAACATACAACATATGTTCTATTCATAGAAATCCTCCTAAATCGAGCTGGAATCTTACATATCCATACCCCCTTATTGCTTGTCTAGTGTTGGTTCCAGATCCTACATAGAAATCTGTGTCGAAATCTAATAAATTCAAGAATACTAATCTCATCACAGTCATGTGGCGAGATGAGCCACTGTCCAAGAACCATTCATCAATGTCTTCATATCTCACATTTCCAAGACCAGCCATTAGGAAGTATTCTTTCCCAAACCTTTCAATAAGACCATTTACTTCATCTGGAGTTATTTCTTGTCTTCTTGCAAGTGTCTTTACATATTTTTTGTTTTTCTTTAGACATAAGTGCAGGTAAAGTGTCCAACACTTCTTGATCTGATGTCCACTCTTACCACAATAAGAGCATAGTGTCTTGTTCCCATATTGCAACCACAATCCCTTCGTATCATTCCCCCTTTTCCTTTGCTTTGAGAAATTATATTTACCTTTAACCTTCTTCTTGGATGGATTTACTTGCACAAGTTGTCTTCTTAGACACTTCTCCATGTTATCACACAATCTATACTTTACCAAAGCCTAAAGGAAAGTAGGCCTAGATTGACGTAACATGGAGGTAGTCCTATCACCATCACCCCAATAGGATACCTCTTTATATTTAGGAGGAGAATAAACTCACTCCAAGGGAGACATCCCAAGACCTAGTTGGTTAATGAAGGGTAAAAAGACCAGGTAAAAACCCACCCCTCTATCTAGGTCACTCAACGAAAGAAGTCACTTGGTAAATTTCAAAGGGGGAAAAGGAAATGGATATGACTAGTACCTGCCCTTTACCAATGAAACAACAAACGTTAGAAATAAAAAATGATATCAACATTTCAAATTACTAACTTCAAGATATAAATATGCTACCAAAAGACTCTTATGTACAGACAAAAGATAGAGTTTATAGCAACAACAACATATCTAGAAATTACAAGTTATGATGACAAAAAGGATATAAACACTTTGCAAATTTGATAGTACCTTGTCACTCACAATTTCAATATTTAAACAAGTCAATAAATGAATTCAATAGGTTGTCAAAACACTTGTAACATCAGTAAAATAATAATTATGACAATAGAAAAACAACTTTAGAAAAGTACTTAGTTTAGGTAATTAGACAAACACTTTAGTATATATTGATAATAACATGCCTAATACTAATGATGGGTAGTTTTATGGAAAATTTAAGGACTGGTAAGGGGCTGAAATTATGGCTATAACATTCGTTACAACAGCAAAAACAACCTAAGTTCAACAACTTCATAATTTTTCACTTAGAACAATAGTAAAACGAAGACTAGAGCCTTGAGATGATAGCACCTAGTCTAGTGCAATTTTTTGGGTTAGTTTTAGAGGTTAGTATGTCGATTAGTGCTGCTAAATAAAGGTTGTAGCAACAATTATAGCAACAATAGTATGGATGTTAGTGTTAGTGAGAGTTTCAAGAAGATAGTTTGAAAGTTTGTTTGATCTCATTCATCCACAAGAGTATAGGAATCAATGCCTTTTAGGGGCTTATGGAGTCAATAACAGTAACAATATCACTTGGGAAATAAAATAATGATAATTCTTATCTAAGGGAAGAGGTAGATGAAATAGGTGTTGGCACTTCAAGGCCTCAAGCATCTAAATATTTAAGGGATGTTTTTCTAGAGAGTAGGCACTTCTATTCCGTAGAGTACCTTCCTTCCTTAGCTTTTTGAAAGATAATTAATTTGGTGATTTAGAATGAAATTACTAGAGAGATAGCACTTTAGGGCTCTAATAATTACTCCCAAAAAATGTATAATTTGGAAGATCAAGCTAGTATAAGAGTTGTAGGGAGAAATAAGCATTTGTTATTTCTCCCCTAGGGTTTAAACATGCAATTTCATAATCTTAGACATGAAACAAGTAAATGTTACCACAAACATACATAGCATGAATAAAAATTCAGATTTTCCACTTACTTCACCAAGAATAATCAATTCAAACCTTAGTTGAAGAGCATTCCACCATGAAAAATGCCAAAATACACTACCATAAAGCTATCCCAAGAGATGCACACTAGTTATTTTATCCAATGACCCTTAAAAATAGAGATTAAAAAGGGAGAACATCTCAGACCACCACTTGTATGTGATGAGTTATGATGAAAATGAATGTCACTTTATGTCTATTTATACCAAAGTTATGACCTTTAATTATTTTAGATCAAAATATCAGGGCCGACCTGGCCAGTTTACTCAAAAGTTACATTTTTACCAAAATAAATTCAATTTTCATCTAAATAGGCCTCCAAAGGTAACATCATGCCCTCCTAGGGTGACGTTGGGCCTCAAGTGTGGGATGCTAGGAAAAGGATATTAAACGTTGGGCCTCCAAAGGCCTAAAATTTTCCCACACGTATCAATAGCCTCATGAATGCCTCCAAGGTGACAAACCCAGCTGACAAGTGACATTTAGGGCTGTAGAGGTGACATCCAAGGAATTCCAAGGCCACAATTTAGGTGAGAGGAGCATGAGACGTTAGGTATAGGTCTTCCATAGTGCCTCCAAAGGCAACGTATTTCCTTCATATGGTGCAAGCCTTCAATCTCTTGTTACCCCTGGCTGGGGTTTCAACGTCCACTTATGGGCTTTGAGCCCTCACGAAGTTCTGAGCTAATCATTCCCTCATGTGTACCTGTCCATCGAGAATGGTCCAATGGAAACAACAAGTACACCCTCTAGGGGTTCATAATTCACAAGGATAATAGCACGTAAATCACATCCAATAATTAAATAACCCGACCATGTGCTTCAAAACCCCCTTAACCCCAAACAAATTCTCAAAGATGTTATGCAATTTGACAAGTCAGGTTTTGGAGAGGGTCTCAGGGTGTCCTATTGGGCTAACCTCTCTTAATTTTGGGGTGTTCCCCATGTGGAGTCTAGTCCAAGTCATGTAAGTGTATGAGGTGGCATTGGGTAAGTATTTTGGCATGGGGTGCATGTGATAATAAGGGAGTTTTGAGTCTTACCTGTGGGTGCCTTTATGGAGGGTGAGTTGCACCTTATCATGGATGCAATTGTTTCCTATCCTATTCATTGCCATGTATTTTTATCTTTATTTCTTTTGATATTTTTCTCTTGTGCTTCAAGGGAATAGCTTAGGGCCATTGTCCTAGCTTGATGACCAGAGGTGACAACGTTATCCACAAAAAGTTCACAAAAATGAGAATTTTGGATCGTAATGAGACCCCCTTTCTCTTGGCTATGCCATTAAGAGCCACTACCCTAGTTTGGTGACCAGATAGGTGATAATTCCATACCGCTACATGCCCATGGTCATAATAGATATACTCGTGATGAGACCTCTTATCCATCAACTAGATATACTCGTGATGAGACCTCTTATGGGTCCCCTTTTCTTCTTGAGAATATTTTCATTGATTTCTCAGGGATCCCTAGGCAAAGCATCTCAAAGGTTTCAAAATTGGATTTTAACGCCTGTCGGCTACATTTACCCTCTAGGACTTTATCCCCTTCTTCCCACGAGGTAATGTAGAACCCTTCCTATTGTAACCAATCCCAATTCCCAAACAAGGATAGGGGAGATGGAAGGAATAAATATGTAAAGTGGTAATTATGGATGGAATGAACGATGACTTTTCATAGATCCACCCAGTAGCAATCCATCATAAAGGGAAATCAACTTACTAGGGTGTCGTGTCACCCTTCCAAGTGTGAACAATGCAAAGAGCATAATTTCCAAGAAAACATCATGAAATGAAGAAATATTCAATACAACATGTTCAAGTGCTTCAAAAATCAAAGTGATGCATACCATGATACCCAAACTCGTTACCTTATGAAGAAAGACTCACTGCTTCTTCAGGACCAAGCTGGTATGATGGATACTGTTGTTGTTGATACGTGGACTGCACTGAATAAAAGAGGATCCTTCTAGGGCCATGCTTAAGTTTTCTGGCTCTCGATACACCATGTCTAGGACCTATGAGCCTC
This sequence comes from Picea glauca, assembly GCA_000966675.3. Classification (NCBI taxonomy): domain Eukaryota; kingdom Viridiplantae; phylum Streptophyta; class Pinopsida; order Pinales; family Pinaceae; genus Picea; species Picea glauca. Next base: position 234,491 of record JZKD02S1673182.1, read on the forward strand.
GATACATGATCTCCTTAGTTATCCCTAGGCTAGGGGATAACATCTAGCTCCAACTCAGGGACATGTTCTCACCGTAAAGTGCATGAGAACCTCAACATATCTGGTATGACCTGTGCCTACTAAATCTCAATAAAATATATTAGTAATCCCTAGGGTGGTGATATAACCCCTCCTCCATATATGATAAAATAAAAAAAATAAAAACATCTCTAGTCTAACATATGGTTATGAGCATACATATATACATAATGAAACAAGACAATATGAAACATGCAACTACAACTATGCTAACATGATATGCAATGGTATGTACAATGGATGCAAATGCCTACCTATTCTACCTCCCATGTACTTACTTGTCAAATGATAGGTATAAGCATACAACCAGTACAACCACGCTAGAAATGTATCATAACACCTGCCTATGTGCTTCATCATAAACCGAAACAATAATAAGTTAAGAAAAAAATAAACATGATTTATAGCATTTATTATATCATAGGAAGTCGTAAAGTCTATCTCATGAAAGCGGGAGGGAGGGACAAAATTATGCCAAGTCACCCTTCTAGAAAAGTGATCAATAGATCTTTAGAAAAGGATCACGAGAGGTCAAGGACTCAAAGGGATAGATCAAAGAGTTTGAGGGTTGACTACCTTGGATATCATCACTCCTTGGGGTCTGAGAAGGGATTAAAAAGAACTTAGAGGGAAATTGACCACTTCTCAAGGGAAAGATGAAAGATTGAGATAATAAACTTGTTAAGGCATTCAACCTCCCCTTGAATTCTAATGGAAATTTTTTCCCTAAAAAAAACTTGAAACAAGAGACATGTTCCCCAATTGCATCCTTAGTGACATAATGAGGTAAAGAAAACAAAGGAAGTTGGACAACCTTGTCACAAGTATCCTACTTCATGAAATCAACGTCCTCACCTTTATCAAAATTTAAGCACAACAATGGTTGATAATCTTCTTCATAGAATAAATACAAGTGCTCAAAGGAATACTCATCAAAATCCTCAAGGTATGACCAAAAATCATCAAGAGAACATTTCAATCCGTCATCCTTGGGTGCTTGGAAAACTTTTTTAATTATATCATCATATTGTTTCCAAACGTCAAAATTATTAGGAACGTCATATGATTGTTGTAAAGGAAACATTTGAAGACATTCTTCCATATCATAAATGGGATCCTCATCAGAACCAATCACATCCCACTTACGTCTTCCAACATGTATGAACTCATCAATATTATCAACCATGTCACTACCTTTATCATAACATGAAGGATTTAATGCATCCAAGGGCTCCTCTAATACTTCTTCACTTTCCAAATCATAAAATAAAGCATCATCAAAATCTTGGAAAGTGAAATAACTTACTGTGTTCACTTCTTTTTGTGTAGGAGAGTCAAAGGCTTGGATGAATTCATAAAATGGAATAACATCCAGTACATCATCCCCAAGACTCATCTCTTTAATCATATTTTCACCTTCATCAAAAAATGAAGGACCTAGCTCTTCCAAGGGTTCTTTTTCTTCTTCACCTTCTGAATCATAAAACAAAATCTCATCAAAAACCTGGAAAGGAATTATTCACCTCTTTATATTCATATTATGCAGTAGAGATAGGATCTTGGAGATATTCACTGGACAAAGGAGCGGATACTAGTGCTTCATCCTCATAACTCACTTTTTTAGTCAAGTCTTTACTGCATTCTATTGAATCGTGGAAAAAATCTTTCTCCTCTTCAAAGGGTTGACTACCTTCTTCATAAATCTCTCCTTCTATATAAGAGGGTTCTTGCTATTGAGTATGGTACACCTCCCTAAGATCTTGCACAATCTCAGTGGTGAATCTTGTTGATATTATGGTAGTTGTGGGAGGTATTAACCTCCAATTGTAACCTTTGATGAGACTAGAATATTCTAAGAAGCAAGAGAAACCCTAAATCTTTAGATAATAACCTTAGAAGACAAATCGACTTAACAAAATAATTAATATTAAGTTATTATCCCCCAATAAGAGAAGTCAGCCCAGTCAGTTAAGATAGAGTAGTATAAATAGAAGTCCCTAGAGCTCATTTATCACTCACTCACTCACAACTGCATAAGACCAATGGTGCGCAAGTTTGGATAGGAGCTGTAGCTACAACTGCTGTAACTGGCATTTCATTTTTTGGCTTGGACTTTCTGCTTAGTCTTTGGTTATCTTTGCTTGGTGTGATAGCCTTGGTTATGTATTGATCTACTACTAGAATTATTCTCTCTGTCAAGGTTAAGGTTCCCGGGGGTGGCCTTTGTGCCTATGGTTGGGTGACAATATTGCTATATTGTCTATGGTTAAATGAGCACACCAAATTTTCTAACAGGTTATGGGCCCACACCTCCTTCATTCATTCTAACCAATAGAATGAATCTAAGACATAATATTATCAAGCTCATTGAAGAATTGTCGTTAGGGTTTCTAGCAGGTGCAGTTACTGAAGCATTGTCACTAGGGTTACTAGCATGTGTAGTTGCAAACACTAAAACCTCTTGCCCAACACCTTATGATGGAACACCTTACTCAAGGAGAAGATATTCTAGTGTGCCTTAGTCTAGCACACCTATTGGCACTCTCAGAAGGAAAAAACGTCAAGGTTGAGATTTTGGCTCAAAGTCAATGTTTGACCTGTCAAAGTCAAATTTTGACCAGCTATGAGTCAACAGAAATCATGAAGGAAAAGACAAACCATCTACATTATTCATCTCTTACAGGAAATCTTGAAGATGACATGTGGATAATTGATAGTGGATCTTCCAGGCATATGACAGGAGACCAGGTCAGACTCTCCAGTCTGAATGAAAAGAAGACATCCTACAAGGTAGAACTTGGAGACAAGAACACCTATCCTATCAAAGGAATTGGTCAAACCTCCATCAAATTAAAATAGGTAACAATTTTCATTTGAGCAATGTCTTATATGAACCTGGTCTAGAAAATAATCATGTATCTATATCTTTCCTAGAAGATAGTAAATATAATAGCCTTTGTAGATGGTGAAGTACTATCTTGGTCTAGAGACTCCAACATAGATAATGCTAGAGTTATTGGAACTCATGAAGGCAGATTATACATACTACTAGAACGTAATGAAGAAGCTCTTGTACATGATGAAGTCAATCCCAGTGAACTTTGGCATAGAAGGTATGCTCATCTTAACTATCAAGCATTACCTTTCCTTGAGAAAATGGTTGAAGGAATACTAGAACTACAATCTACACATGAAGGAATTTTGTGCACTTGGTGAAAATATTAAGAAGCCATTCTCAAGTAGCAATAATAGATCTAAGGAAACCCTAGATATAACACATTCAGATGTTTGCAGTCCAATGCCAGTCAAATAACTAGGAGGTTCTCTTTATTATGTAACCTTCATAGATGATTACTCAAGAAAGACTTGGTTATATCTCTTGAAGACAAAGGACAAAGTTTTCATCAAGTTTCAAGAGTTCAAAGAAAAAATAGAAAACCTTACAAGGAAGCAAATCAAGACTTTGAGAACAGATAATGGAGGAGAATACGCATCCAAGGAATTTGTTTCCTTTTGCAAATCAGTAGGGACTAGGAGGGAGCTAATTATTTCTCATAATCCTCAACAAAATTGTGTAGCGAAAAGGAAGAATAGATCCATTGATGAAACCGTGAAGGAACTAATGAATGATCAAGGTTTTTCCATGTATTTATGGGGAGAAGCAACCATGGCAGAAATATATGTTCTGAACAGAAGTCATCATCGCATATTGAAGGATATGATTCAAGAATAAGCCTTCTCAAGAAATAAACCTAATGTGGAACACTTAGGAATCTTTGGGTGCCCTATTGACATTCATATCCCCAAGGATAAAAGGAAGAAACTAGAACCCTCGGGAAAGAAGGTCATATTTGTTGGATACAGTGAATCATCCAAAGCCTGCAGAATATATATTCTAGAACAACATAATATTGAAGTTAGTAGAAATGTAACCTTTAATGAGAAGATGGCTTTCAAGAAATCTATAGAAGAATCCATGGAAGAAGAAGAATATAAAGAGCCTTGAGAAGAAATAACCTATCTACCATAAAGTCAGAATGAAGAACCATAACAAATTGATCAATTGATGCAACCATGTGAACCCATTGAATCAATCACTGTACCCAAAACTAGAAAATGTCCAGCTTGGCTTGAAGCTACTCTACAAGAAGTAGAAAGAATCAAGGCTCCAAGTGGCACCTTCAAAGAAAGAAAAAACCCCAAAATTTTATCCATCTATGCAAAATGTATGACAAAAATTATAAATGAAGAACCCACCACATTTAAAGAAGAATCTCAGAAGAAACAGTGGAAAGAAGCCATGACAAAAGAATACCAGACTATCATGAAAAATAACGTGTGGGAAATCATGCCTAGACCCAAGGGAAAATCAGTGGTAACTTCAAAATGGGTGTATAAGATCAAACATGTAGTAGATGGAAGCGTGGAGAAATACAAGGCAAGGTTCATAGCTAGAGGGTTCTCCCAAAAGGAGGGAAAAGATTATGACAAAACCTTTTCTATTGTTGCCAGATATACTTCTATTATAGACATTATGTATCCTGATGCTTGTTGGCCCTTGACCAAGTTTTGAGGAACACTTGTTCATATTTGACCGTTTTTGGGACTTCAACTTGGTCATATTTGAAATGAAGTGAAAAGCGAAGCGGAGATTGTGGAAGCTAGACCCCCTTTTTGGGTCCTTTTTGGGTTTTTGGGAATATGTAATGGAAAAGGGATGCTGGCCCCATGGGTTTAACCACGCTTAGGCCCACTTTTGTAATGTATAAATAGATATCTAGGCGATGTAAGAAAAGGGAGAGAATATTAGCCAAGGGATTAGTGTTAGAATTGATCAATGTGATTGACTTACAGAGCTGAGTGCAAGGGTTGTAAGTGTTGAGTAAATAGATTGTAAGGAGGCTCTGTGCTATATCTACTCAAGGAAGGAGGATCTGTCGAGGTGCATGCAGATCTCCTATCCTATGCGAAGTAGGATTTTTATAGCTCTATGTTGTAACCTGATTGACTGAAGCTAATAAAGAATAAGAGTTGGTGGACGTAGCCCTAGGGTGGGGGTGAACCACATAAATAATGTGTGTTGTTCTTTGTGCTTATTCTTAGATGTTTTGTATTGCTAAGTGCTTATATGTGGTTAGATAGACCCGCTTATGCTTATTTATAGAGATGTATATGAATGTTAAATCTAATGTGTATGAATATGCTAAGTGCTTGGTCTACCAGATCTGATCTATCTTGTTGTTGCTAAGTGCTAAAATACCCTAGACCTAAGTGAATGTTGTGATGCTCTGTTATGTCGGTGAAGTAGATCTAAGTGGAATATTGATGAATGATCTATGCTAAGTTCTCTGTAAGCGATATAATCACAGATCTATGTCCCAACTAAGGTTGCAGACACCTGAGTCTCGCAACCACCCCTGCCTCTACCTCGAGTGAGACTTCATTTGCTTCACGGGTGTTGCCAAAAGGGCTGGTAGTTAGGGTTTTGTTGATGCATTGTTGTAGCGTTGAACCCTGGGTTTTCCCTTGTGCCAAAAAATGGTTTTGTTGCCAGGACTGAAATTGTGATTGTTGGGAACTAAGGGAGAAGAAGCTTTGTGCAAAGATTTGTCCTGAGACTATGCCAAGCTCTGTGCGTGGATCTATGCCGTAGTGCGCAATATTTTACCTTATCTGAAAAGATCTGTGTTGAAAAGAGAAGGCCAGATCTGAAGAAAAGAAGCGAATCTGAACACTTTGTGCTCTAAGAAAAGTAAAAGGGAAAGTATCTGAAGAAAAGAGGTCAGATCTGTAGAAAAGAGGTAAGATCTGTAAGAAAAAGGTAAGAATAGTTAAAAGTTCTTAGATCTGAAAGATTTGTGCTCTGTAGAAGTAAGATAAGTGGAAATTTTTGTTTCTAGAGCATGGATCAAGGTATGCTTGATAGACTCTGTCCTTGCTTGAAAACTAGGGCTCTGATAGATGAAAGAAAGTTTGATATGACTAGATCTGATAAGCATAATGATAGACATGTTATACCTATGCATAGAAAGAATGTTTGGACTAACAAATGGATGCAGGATCCTAGAAATAATTTTTTGCAGGCTAACTACCATGATCCTAGTGCGTAGTACAGAAGAAGTTGGGGATCATTTAAGAGAAAGAGAGGATTAAACCTATGTTACAGTTGTAGAAAACTAGGCCATCTAGCTAAGGTATGCCCTGGTGGGAGATCTAGTTGCCTCTGTTGTAAAGCCTTGGACCACAAAGTGTTGGATTTCCATAGAATGATTGCTAAGATTGAAGGTATGAATTTGAATGAAGAAAACCCTAAGGAACATCTAGAAATAGAAAATCCCCACAGAGAATCAGAGAATATATTACTACAGATGAAAGACACCTTGAATGGCCACCGACATGTTAGGTTATCAGAGGTCTTTAAAGAAAAAGAATGCATCGACGTAAGAATAGGAGACTTCGACATTGACTATGTTCTGGATGAGGAAACACAGGTGACTGTTATGAAAGAAAGAAACTGGGAAGCTATAGGAAGGCCTGCTATGATCCCTTCACTAAGAGGAATAGGGTTATTCAGAGGGAAACTGTTAAACCTATGTGGAAGGCTCACTCAAATATCTATGAATGTCAATGGAACTTCGACAGAGGAAGATTTTGAGATAATCAAATTTATTGAGGACAACACCCCATTTACTATGTTACTTGGAAAACCTTGGATTGAAAGAGATCAAGCAAGGAAGAAGGAAGAAGAAAAGGTTTTAGAACAACAAAGAAAATATTTAAAAGATTTCATGACTAGAAGGATCACGTAGTTGATTGAAGAATTGGAGAACAACTCAAAGCTACTTAGCACTAGAAACCCAGATGTCAAAACTGCAAAAGCATTAGGGGACTCACAGAATATTGGAGTATCTATATCAGATATAGACGAAGTAGTACCCATGAGAGAACTTCAGCAGCGTGAAGTGACTATGCCCAAGGAAAATAAGAATCATAACGGGAAAAAAACTACCGAGACGAAGCTCATGGGGAAGAAGGCTAGAAATCCAAGTAAAAAGAGAGCTAAGATTGAAAATTTATAGAGGGTTATAAAGGGAACCTCTCAGAAAGAAACTTTGCAAAACTGGAGCTTCACCAGGATATCATAATAGCGACATGGGTCACTTCACCATGGCGAAGCAATATCGTCGTTGGAGGCCAATATATCCATTCAACTGCCACTCCGAACGGATCAAAAAGCATTGATGGCTCATCACCAGACTATTAGACCGTAATGGAAAGAACAAGAGTTAATGAAGCCCCATATCTGTTACAAACAATCTTTTATAGGGTTACTTACTTATTCCATCGCGTCATGCATGGAAGACACTTTTTCTAATTGCGAATTTGAGTCCACAGACTACATGAATTGTGAACAATGATTACTCAAATCTTACTCTCTACCCTATTACAGTACCTATGTTACTTTAAGAACCCGAGATATTGATCCTGACCATATATGTCCGACGAATTTAGCGCATTAAAAATATTTCTGTGGTTGGAGTTTTCATGGTTGATCGGAATGGCCACAGTTTTGTCAATAGACTATCAACGTTTTAGATCCAAATCAGGATCCATCTTCAGGACAATGAGCCTGCGTTCAGATGATGAGAAGATTTGGTTTTAAATACTGGAGTTGACGTGAAATCTAGGTGTCGGCTAGGTTGTTTGGTAAATTTCTTTTTTAGTGTGATTAAGTTTTATTAGGGTTTTTGTTTTGAGATTATTTTAAATTATTATTAAATCAATGTTTATTAATTTTTGTTTTAATTAACTAGAGTCTAGGTAATTAGTAGGGTTTATTTTTAGGTATTTAAGTAGATTATAAAGTTATTTTAGGGTTTTCTTATTATTGTTTTTTAGGGTTTAATGTTTTTTAATTTTTTTTTTATTAATTTAAGGCTTAAAACTTAGTTATAATCAACTATGTTTATAAGATTAAAGGTGTAAAGATTTAAAGGTTCTTAATAAGTTATCTTGAGCTAGGTTAGTTTTAATTTTATTGTTTAAGATTATGAGTAATTTTATTCCTAAGCCTTTTAATATTCTTTAATGAGAATGTTTATTTTAAAAGTGTTTTATATTCGAGAGTGATTTCTAATTAGGTGGGGTTAGATAAAAATGGGTTTTAATGAATTAATCTTAAAAATTTTGAGATAGTTTTTATCAATGATTATTAATATTTATTGTGAATCAAAGGGAGCCAGTTTTCTCTTAGTTCTAACCCACTATCTTTGTTCAGGTTGCTAGGATGTTTATGGATTTCAATGGCTTCTCTAACACGTCGTTTAAAGAAGTGATTTTCTTTGGTGAGGATTTTGGTGTCTTCTAGACACATATGGTGTCTTGTTTTAAGGGAGTGTTCATCTAGGGAAGAGGTGTGGATGCGTTCATTCTTAATCACACTAAAAAAAAAATTTACCAAAAAACCTAGCCGACACCTAGATTTCACGTGAACTCCAGTATTTAAAACCAAATCTTCTCATAATCTGAACCCAGGCTCATTGTCCTAAAGAATTTAGCGTAGCTGAAGAATCTGTAAGAGAGATAATCGCTAGCCTTAGAGATGAAAGAGTCATGTTGAAGAGAGGATTGTCTACAGGTTTATAGGCATCATCGACAAGAGGAGTGAAAGCCTCTCAGTCGACTTCTCGAGCAAGAACATCCCGAGCCGGCGTAGAAAGAAGAACCAAACATAAAAATGATGTGGCCAGTGCGAAGTTGGTTCCATCCATCCTACCTGCTTACATACCACCTCTGAGTGGTGCGATCAATAGAGACAATGTTCCTAGAGACTTTGAGTGCACTCTAGTCACTGTGTACCTACTGAAAGGGGTACGCCCAGTCCACATATATCAAGACAAGATTGCAACATTGAATTTTAGTGACTTCAACCTGGGGGATCGTAAAGTTTACAGCATGCTTTCCCCGTACATGTACCTAACCAAAACCAAGGGAAAGAATTCGAAGATCATCATTCAGCAATGGACGATGAACCTCACACAATCAACTCTGCTTAATGTTATGAAGATACCGCACTTCGGAAGACACTAGGAGGTGAATGATTGTGTGAAGCTGCTATTGGCGAGTTACCATGGAGGATACTTATGGTTAAACTGTCGCATAAGAGTTGGCACTGATCACTGGCATTAGCATGCAGGGCCCTGATCCAGATGATTACTATCCTGGAAAGACCGTGGATCACGCTCTTGCTCAGAAGATCAAAGAATCTTATGGCGATGTTGAGAAAGGCGCGTGAGGCTACAAGTTAGCTTCTATTGAAAATGGTGCAATGCGCCTCACCTGTCAACTAATCACAAGTAATTTGGTACACAAGAATCAACCCACGCAAGTATCCATCTTTGTATTCGACCTCACAGAGAAGTGCGCAGAGGGACTACAGATGAAATGGGAAAAGTACCTTGTGAATCAAATAGAGATTGACCACAGAGAAGCCCAGGATTAGGGGCATGAATTCCATTTTAGTTGGCTCTTGATACTTATAGATTTTGTTGCATGGGAGCTACCGGAAGGTGAAACCTTCCCGGACATCGACCCCTTTGAACCACTGGTCGCAAAGTTCAGTACATTGTGGTACTCGAATTATATGAAAAAGAAGTGGAAATCCAATGCCATCTTCCATACCTACTACACCCAGTTGAAGCTCTCCATCCAGTCCAAGTCTCGCATGACCCCGAATACTTTACATAGGTTTCAACCTTTGATGAAGTTCAGTGCAGACCGCCATTTAATATATATTACAGCACACGATGATGAGCACAAGGAACAACTTCAGTCTTATTATAAGATGACAAAAGAAGACCTGGAGGAGATCACCAAGGAATGGTCGACAGACCTCCTTGTTTCAACAGACCCCACAAAAATGTTCGACATAGACAACCCAGAAGTTGTGCAGGATACACCTGAGCCCAGTAAGACAAAGAAAACAAAGAAGACGAAGAAGGTTGAGGAAGTCCAAGATATAAAAAGCCTATCTATGAGGATGGATTCCATTACACCAAATCAAGGAGGTGATGGAAAAGACTTAGAAGAAGTCGAATAAAGACCAGAAGATGAAGTAGAAATCATAAAGAAGAGGAAGGGTTCACCTCCAGAACCTTCCTCTCGAAAGAAATCGAAAGCACCTGTAACTAAGTTGCAAACCACACTCACTCCAGATCACTTCAATTTCCTCATCACAACTATGAATGAAGCTATAGAAGAGATAACAAAAATGAAAGAAGCTAAGCAAGAGACAATGTACAACAAAATTGAGATCGAGCTCCAAGGAATGCACAAGAGCTTCAGTCTAGCCGCCAGTCTCCACTGCGCCCCTGCCAGAAGGAACAACAGAAGAGGGAAATGAGCCAGTTTCACTCTGTAATATTGCTGACACATTCAAAGTACGCCTTTGGAAATCATAGGAAGAAACATCGCAGGCCACCCAGGCCTTAAAGAAAGCACAAGAGGAAATCATCGAACAATGCCAAGCTGCGCAACAAGAGAAGAAAACTCTCCAAGCGAAATTTGAAGAAGATAGAGAGAATATCCAAAAAGAGAAAGAGCAGCTTCTCGCAAAGATGATAAGGATTGAAGAAGCAGTCAACAGATCATTTCGCTATGTGACCAGCTTAGAGCAGAAGGCATAAAAACCCATAGAATGCCAAGTGATGAAGCTTGATGAAGTTATTTAACAACTTCAACAAAGAGTCATGGAATTAGAGTTTCAGACAATACCAAGTACCCTGTAAGAAGTGTGCGACCAGCGAGAAATGACTGCCCAGAGCACAGTAGAAAGGATTAAAGCACTCACTGAGGAATGAAAACAATTAAGTAGTAGAAGTGCGCAGATATATGAGAACCTAACCGAGAATCCAGAATTGCATAAATTGTAGTCGCAACTCCAAGAAGCAAAGCATCATGCAGATACGTTACAAGTGCAGTTGAAGGCCCTATCACCAGTCGATCGGATGAAGAGGTTTCATGAGCAATGCACTGCCCAACAACAGATCCACATGATCCAAAGTAAAGTGATGTAAGTCTCTCAATGACTTCAACCAGTGCAAGAGAAGGCATGTCAATTGTTCACTGAAGTTGAAAGCCAAGGAGAAGAACTTGAACAGGTTGTCATCACCACAAAATAATGCTTGGAAGGACTAGTAAATGACACAGTGATCTAGGACTTCACTGAGCAAGAGGCTGTAGCAATACAACAGGTTGAAGAAACTCGAGCCAATATCGAGGCCTTTGAAACAAAACTAATCAGACCTGAGTGACTCGAGACGAGTCATAGGTGAGTGTTGGGGGCATGTTGGCCCTTGACCAAGTTTTGAGGAACACTTGTTCATATTTGACCATTTTTGGGACTTTGATAACCTGTCGAATACAAAGCTCAAAGCAAAGCGGAGATTGCGGAAGCTAGACCCCCTTTTTGGATCCTTTTTGGGTTTTTTGGAATATGCAATGGGAAAGGGATGTCGGCCTATGGGTTTACCCATGCTTAGGCCCACTTTTGTAATGTATAAATAGATATCTAGGCGATGTAAGAAAAGGGAGAGAAGATTAGCCAAGGGAATAGTACTAGAATTGATCTATGTGATTGACTTGTAGAGCTGAGTGCAAGGGTTGTAAGTGCTGAGTGCATAGATTGTAAGGAGGATGTGTGCTATATCTACTCGAGGAAGGAGGATCTGGCGAGGTGTGCGCAGATCTCATGTTCTATGCAAAGTAGGATTTTGATAGCTCTATTTTGTAACCCGATTGACTGAAGATAATAAAGAAGAAGAGTTGGTGGACATAGGCCCAGGGTGGGGTTGAACCACGTAAATACTATGTGTTGTGCTTTGTGCTTATTCTTAGATGTTTTGTATTTCTAAGTGATTAGATGTGGTTAGATAGACTTGCTTATGCATAGTGCTAGAGATGTATATGAATGCTAAATCTGATGTGTATGAATATGCTAAGTGCTTGGTCTACCAGATTTGATCTGTCTTGTTGTTGCTAAGTGCTAAAATACCCTAGATCTAAGTGAATGTTGTGATGCTCTATTATGTTGGCGAAGTAGATCTAAGTGGAATATTGATGAATGATCTATGCTAAGTGCTCTGTAAGAGATATAATCACAAATTTGTGTCCCAGCTAAGGTTGCAAACACCTGAGTCTCACAACCACCCTTGCCTCTACCTTGGGTGAGACTTCATCTGCTTTGCAAGTGTTGTTGAAAGGGCCGGTAGTTAGGGTTTTGTTGGTGCATTGTTGTAGCATTGAACCCTGGGTCTACCCCTGTGCCAACAATGATTCCATGGGATGGAGTCTACATGAGATGGATGTAAAGACAACTTTTCTCAATGGAGAAATTGAAGAATAAGTATACATTAAACAACCTCAAGGTTTTGAAGTACATTACAAAGACACTCATGTTTGCAGATTAAAGAAAGCCCTGTATGGACTCAAGAAAGCTCCAAGAGTTTGGTATGGCAGAATAGACAATTACTTAATAATACTTGGTTTCTCTAAGAGTCATGCAGATCCAAATCTCTACTACAAGGTTTTGAACAATGCACCTATCATTCTACTACTATATGTTGACAACTTATTCTTGACAAGTGTAGAGTCTCTCATCACCCAGTGTAAGAAGGAATTAACTTTTGAGTTCGATATGAAATATCTTGGTTTCATGCACTATTACTTGGGACTAGATGTATGGCAAAAGTGTGGTGAAATATTCCTTGGACAAGGAAAGTATGCAGTGAAGATTCTTTAGAAATTTGGAATGATGGATTTCAAATTCATGGCCACACCTATGACCACAGATATAAGAAAATTAAGAGACTTAGATTTTGATCTAGTAGATGCATCCCTATATTGGCATTTGATTGGGTCGTTGATGTATTTGGTGAATACTTGGCCAGATATTTGCTTTGTTGTAAACACTTTAAGCCAGTTCCACGTGGAACCCAGACATGAGCACTAGATAGTTGCAAAGCATGTTCTAAGATATATTTGTGGGACACTAAACTATGTTTTAACATAGACCTCATCCAATGATATACAACTTCATGGATTCACATATTGATATTGGGTAGGGAGAAAAAAAGACAGAAGGAGTACTTCAGGGATGTGTTTCAATTTGGGATTTGCTATGATATCATGGGCCAATAGGAAACAAAAGTCTGTTGCACTCAGCACAACAAGTGAAGAATATATCGTAGCATGTAAGGCATATACCGAAGTAGTATGGTTGAGGAAGTTGATTTCTGGATTAGTTGATCAGGTACCAGATTCGACCGTAATATATAGTGACAATCAAAGTTGTATAAGGCTATCATAACACCCAGTGTTTCATGACTGATCGAAACATATTGAGATCAAATACTACTTTATTTGTGATAAAGTACAGGAAGGAGAAGTGAAACTCTAGTATATCTCCACAGATGAGCAGGTAGCATATATTTTGACAAATCCTTTTTCCAGGATAAAGTTTGCATACTTAAGGGACAAGATGGGGCTCATGGAGATAACTCCCTTAGCTGAAAGGGAAGAGACAACTCCCCAGGTTGGGAGGGAGAACTGATATATATATTATTGATTCATGGGAATTCATTTTCCAATTTGGAAAATGGTTCAGGTTGGGCAGTTCCTTTCCAGTCTGGAAATTGGTTCAATATTTCAGACGAACATGCATTTTCCAGTTCAGAAAATGGTCCAGATCGAATAGTAATTTTCGTATTGAAAATGGTCTGATAGATTGCTGATGTGCCATATAAAATGATTCCCCTTATGGCCAGTGTGGGGGAATGGTATAGTAAATTCATTCTTCTTGGAAGTCACTCTAATTAGTGGTCAAGTAGAATGGTTCACCTCATCGAAAAGTCATTCTTTCGAAGTTCACAGTTGTGAGTAGTTTCAAAGAATGGTCCATTTTGGAGGTTGGTGTAGAATAGTAATTTCCTTAGGAAATGGTCTGGACAGTCATTCCCTAGGGAAACCTCATTCTCTCTAGGTTGTACTATGATTAGTTCCAGAAGAATGGCCCAATTAGGTGAAAGTTCTAGGTTCAACAATCAAGGACATGCATTCCATAGGGAAGACTCATTCTCTCCAGGTTGCACTATGATTAGTGATGGAGGAATGACCCAGTTAGGTGAATGGTACAAGATCAAAAATCAAGGACAATTATTCTTCTATGCTTGGGAAAAGTAGTCAAGATATCCCATGGTTGATATTTTACTTTCTGAGGGCATATTCTCTTCCAAATCTCACAGATGTGAGTGTAAGAATGGCCCAAATGACTCAATTTGTATCATGATATTATTTATGCAGATGATATGATTATTGTATGTCTCTGGATAGTAGTTATATACTATTATGAATAGACACGGATGTGTTCTCTTGGATGGCATTGTTCTAATTTCCATGGAGACTATCTATTTCCATGGATACTATCTAGTTGGATAGTGATGATGGTGCTCGTGATTTGTTCATGAGATAGCCTGTGTGGCTATGATGATGCTACTGGGTGAATGGTCATTTGTGCTCAAAACCATTTCCTTTAATAACTCCCTAGCTAGGAGGGAGTGTTGATATTATGGTAGTTGTGGGTATTAACCTCCACTTATAACCTTTGATGAGACTAGAATATTTCGGGAAGCAAGAGAAACCCTAAAGCTTTGAATAATAACCCTAGAAGACAAGTCGACTTAATAGAATAATTAATGTTAAGTTATTAGCTCCCAGGAAGAGAAGTCGACCCTGTCAGTTAAGATGGACCAGTATAAATAGAGGGAGCTAGAGCTCATTTGTCACTCACTCACTCACAGTTGCATAATACCACTGGTGCACAAGTTTGGAGAGGAGTTGTAGCTGCAGCTGTTGCAACTGGAATTTCATTTTTTGGCTTGGACTTTCTGCTTGGTCTTTGGTTGTCTTTGCTTGGTGCACTAGCCTTGGTTGGCTATTGATCTACTACTAGAATTATTCTCTCTGTCAAGGTTAAGGTGCTTGGGCATGGCCTTTGTGCCTATGGTCACCAACCTACATGTACATTTACATTTTAATTTACAATTTAGGTTCAGATTATGGGTATTACATTCCCCTCCCCCTTATTTATGCACCGTCCTCGGTTCATTATATGCACATGTACATACAAAAACTTCAAAAGTATTCAAAAATATGTAGGTACTATGCCCGCATAACAGCCTCACACTCTCAAATTGCATCCTTAGGACCATACCAGGTCCATTGGACCTTTACTAGCCCCATTGATCAATTCCAGAGCTGTTTGATTTTCATCCAATATGCAAACCGATTGCACTCAAAAATTTCCTTCTGGCTCCACCTGAATCAGATTCCAATCAATGAGATGATTAACATCAGTTATGTATTTTTTTAGCAAAGATACATGCAAAATATTATGAATACACAAAGATGTAGGCAGTGGAAACATATATGTGATAGGACCAATCCTCTCTAGGATTTGAAATGGCCCACATTAGCATGTTTCTAGCTTAGAACAATTTCCCAACTTTAGGGAGTTGTGTCTTGTGTTTACTTTAAAAAACACATGGTTGCCCACTTTAAACTCTTTGTGGGTTATACCTTTATATGCACAGTTTTTTTGCCTATCTTGGGCAGCCTTTAAATTCTGCCTTATCTTCACCATCTACTCTTCCATTTCTAGGAGAAAATCTGGCACAACCATTGTACGATCTACTAGGTTGAACCAACTCCCTATGTGTTTCACTTTCTACCATAAAGTGCCTCAAATGGGCTCATATTTAAAGATTCTTGATACCCATTGTTGTAAGCAAACTCTACCAAATGTAGGTAGTCTTCCCATTTTGATGGTTTATCCATCACATACATCATGAGGATATCTTCAATCACCTAATTTAATATCTTTGTTTGTCTATCTAAATCAGGGTCATATGTTGTGCTAAAGTTATGATTTGTCCCAAATCCTTTGAATATCCATTTCCAAAAATTCTATGTGAACTTGGGATCTTTGTCAAACACAATTCTTTCATGTGTAGGGGGAAGACCCGAGGTTAATCATTCAAATACCAAAAAAACCCTTAGACACTATCCCTTTCAGCATCACTTGCAGAGCAAGTGAAGTCTCACCCAAGGAATCTAGAGGGGCTATAAGAACCAAGGTTCTATAGTGATGAGGCGAAGTGAGACATTCATCATGTCCTTGGTACCATTCACTCATGTCCATAGTTCTGATTACTTAATAGTTACTTTATTATTAAACATAGTCTAGGTGTGACATTTCAACATCATATGTGAGCCATACATTCAACTTATATCATAAAACATCATAAATTGAAAATAAAACACATCATAACAGACCAATTTATGTGGTTCACCCAACTTGGGCTATATCCACAACGATTGGATTCTTATATTATTCATTAATAGTTTTCTTACAACTGTGCACTGCGCTACAAAATATGCAACATTAACAACACCCAAATATGCCTATCCATTCTACTACAGTGTGAGTTCACTCCTCGGTCATACCTCATACTTCTTCCTTCGCTCAACTCCCTCACCCAAAAAGCACTAGGAACTTCTCATATGTTGAACCACACTTTTTCCCAAAAACCATTTACATATTTATACATAAGAATAGGGCTAATAAAATTACAAAAGTGGACAAAGTATCCCCCAAARTCCCATTACMAAAGTGCATAAAGTGTCCCCCAAAACCCAATGTTTTATAATTGTTTYCCACTTTTTTCGCRTTGCTTCGTCGTGCATCCTTATGTCAYAGTCTTTRACCCCTTAAAGTTYYCTCCCATCATGCACTCTACTCCATATTCTAACTTCCTTTTACTCTTCRACTTCCTTTTGGAACAAATCCAAAAACTTATCCAAAATGCCTCTACAACAAGCCCCSAACACTCACCTATGGCWYGTCTCRAGCCACTCATGCTTGCTTSCAWTGYRCCATGAATGCTTATGTTACACATGAAATTTTCACACCTAGGTACCTCGCCCTAAGTGTCATAAGTGTAATATAAGTGTCTCATACACCTTGACACCATGGAATAACCTATGTCACARTCCCTAGTCAATGTGGAGGAGGGATATATTACATGAAGGCCAAAATACCAAGTGCACATGAATTATTATTAATATTCATGAAAACGAAATTAATTAAGTGTGAGAATCAAGTGCACATGAATTATTATTAATATTCATGAAAACGAAATTAATTAAGTGTGAGAATCAAGTGCACATGAATTATTATTAATATTCATGAAAAAGAAATTAATTAAGTGTGAGAATCCACCTCACTTTTGGTTTCCTATTTTTTAGGGAAGGTGGAGGATCTTATGGATGGTTGAAATATTTCCTCCTTAAAATCCTTGAGAGATATTTCCTCCCTAAAATCCTTAAGAGATATTTTCTTCCTAAATATCTTAGAGATCCCTTTTTAGTGGATCTGATGAGTGATCCTCTCCATGGTGGTTAAGCCTCCAAATCCTATATAATGAGGGATTTCCATGGAGATGGGGGAGGCATATTGGAGGTATCAAACCTATGGTCTTGGGAGAAAGATTTAGGATCTCAAACCTATGATTTTGAGAGCTTTGTGCAAGGGCTAGACGAGGAGGACTTGGAGAGGCTACTGCAACTTCATATATGGTTTGTAAGTATCTCTTTTGAGTTCTCATTAATATATGCTTGGCCTATTCCCTTCTAATATGTGTATCATCACATATGTTGTCTATTATATATGGACTTGATTAAACGAATATTGTAGAATAGAGTAGGAGTTCTTTGTCTTCTTGTTGCCCATTGCATTGCAGGTGTCAAACAGTGCCAAGGAGCTTGGGGATCAAGCTCAAATTGGAGCAACGAGGACAAACACCGAAATAAGGTGCATCACAATTTATTTCTTCTCCTTCTCTTTCTGGTTAGGTAATTAGATTCAAAGGGATAATTATATTATCAATGTTGACCAACTTGAGTATACAACTCTAGATCTCAACAATGTTGCAACAGATAATATCCCTTTTCTAGGACAAAATAATTTTGAGAGTGTAGATGTAGGCCTTCTCAAGGTTTCCTCGCTCATGGGGTTTTTCCTTTTCCTTTTCCTCCCACCGCGCAAGTTGCCACCTTAAACATGATTTTGAATCAGGCATGACAATCCTTCAATTCCTCTCTTTCATTGGTAGTACCTAGTCTCGATGAGCATAGTTCATTATCTCTGTCAAGATTGTTAAAAAGTGAAACTAACCCCCCTTCATTACAATCGATTCTCACTCTGGATCAAGTACTTGAACCTTCTTTTCCTCCGCCTAGTGAAAATGTTTCCATTAGCAACCAGAAACCTAAACGAGGAAAGAAGAAGAGTCGTCGGAGGAAATGACGCTTGGGGGGAAGATCTCCAACCTCTGGACATCATGCTGAAGCAAAAACCACCAACTTTTGCTGAATAAGTTAGGGGAAAACTACCTCTAGAGAGACACATTGCTAGGAGTGATCCTTGTTCGAAGGTCATTCCCATCGTAACATAGTAGTCTTTTTCTAGAACAAGCTTAGTATCTGTTCTTTCTCTTGCTCGTAAATACATGAGAATAAATTACCGATCTTAGTCTTTGTTATTTCTCATGCTCATAAATACATGAGAATGTAACCGAGTAGACTTTTATTACCTTTTCGGACTCATAAAGTTTATACGAAAAAGGAACCCCCTGGAGTCTCCTTTAAGCTCTTTTCAGACTCTCTAAACATGAAAATATTGTCAAGTGATATTTCTTCCTTTCACACTCATTTAAAAGGTTTTGAAAGGGTGTCTCCCGAGTAGCAGTTTATCCCTTTTTTGAACTTCGAAGACTAGTATTATGAAAAAGGACAACCCTGGAGTCATCTTAGGGTTATTTTCAAACTCTCTAAACATGAAAAAACACTAAGTTTTCCTTGTCTGGACTCGTTAAAAATTACACATTGAAGGGCCCATATGGGATCGAACCCTTACTTCTTCCAGTTTGTTAAACAAAGGAATATGGACTTATCAAAGGTGAGTTATATTGAGCATGTGTTACCCTCCTCGAGATTGTTAAATTAAAAAGAGGTACTCATCTATATGGGTGGGGGAAAAAATTGAAGGAAGTGAGTCAAGTTTTTGAGAATCCTTTATGGCAGCTATGGTCGCCCTTGAACATGGCACATTTTTGTGTCTCATCTTACAGTTGGGTAATCTGCTTGTCTCTGAGTCATACCAATTCCATGTGTCTCCATAATTTTTCGTCCAGTCGAAGAGTTCTCTTATTGTCGTCACATTACATTTTTGGTACTCGTCGAGTCAATGTTGTCAATTTAGTTGTCGTGCCTCATCATGTTCAAGGGAAGTTTCACTTCAAACCATCCATGTGCAGTATTTCCAGTTTCCATTTCCCATGTCAGTCCATACTCATTTGATTCATCATTTTACATCACTTTCCTATGTCAGTTTTGTGTCAATGATGGGGGATACATCAAGGCCCTCCTTCAATGAGTCTTTTCCTGTCGACTTCAACACATCATTCAAGAATTAGACTTAGAAACCAATTAATACCTTCGGACCTGCATACCTCAATGGCAGGCCTCCTCGCTTCCAATAGTGGGTTTAAATCATTGACCTCTGATCAGATGATTCCACAAATGTTTGACCTCAACTCATTTATTAACATTAGCTGGAATGTACTAGGGTACATTGTGAGTCATTGACATCATTGGTGATTTCCCTCGCACTTGTTAACAATTTACCTCAATGACCGGTAATCAAGTGGTTTCTACCATGTTCAACATTAAAACATATATTCCCATGGCTAGATTCATACAACATCGAGATTGGGACGAAGACTCTGGGTTGATCATTCACCCTGTTAAACTACCTTTCCCAGGCTACGAAGGAGATCATTTGAGCATGATGATGTATATATTGTCACATAGATCCACATTGTATTGGTTTGTGGCTATGTTTCATCATCCTGTAGCTCCACTATGAATTTTTCGTGGCTACGATCAATTCATGTCATGGAGGTGTTGTAACGATATTGAAATTTTGGCTTTTGGTAACTTAGAAGAGCAAACATTTGTAGCGTTTAACTACCGAAAGTGTAGATATGAGAAAACGACCATCTGTCTGTCATGCGCATCACTGAATGTTCTCTACCTGTCATATTTAGTCAAATAATGCTGAAATCAGCCCCAAATGCCACAAAAGTATAACAGTCACAAGCCAACTCACGAAAAATCCCAAGACAGGGTTCACGTGAGAATCAAAGAAATGTACCATATGTTCGAGCGTTGAGTCACAAGGAGAATGAATTGAATCATTGGCAGTGGAATGACTGCATACACCGAGCATTAAGCCACATGTAGAAAAATCTCACGAGTTTGGGTTTTTTGCCATCGGGGATTTGGCCGATGTAGATATTTTAATAACTACAGCCCTGATCCCCGAATTCACTAAAGTATTAAAGGATAAGACAGGTCAAATAAAGATAAAGAAAGATTAATGTTAATAAATCTCATCGAAATTTTGCGATTCGGGATTTCTCACGTCAAGTATTATCGAAGTCTCGACACTTAAATCCATGAAAGGTTAAAGATTAATTGCTAATCATGATTAATTAAGAGATTAAAACAAATGATTATCGTCTAATTAATCCTATCATGATTTCACGATTCGTGATTCCTTGCATGTCATAACTCTTGAAGACATGATACCCGAAACCCGAAGCCCCGAAAGAGTACAATGTAAAATCCGAAATCTATTTCGGGGATTTGGCCATCGGGGATTTGGCTAACGTGGAAATTTTAATAGCCACTTCTTCATTTTCCCAAATCCCAAAAACCTGAAATCGGGACTCCATTCATATGCAAAACTGCTTTAGAAAAACACAATTTTCTCAGTCACGGAGAGGTCGTTTTTCGCGTTCGAATAGTCAATCGACATCCAAAAATCCTAATATGTCTAGTAGTGTCTTCATAATTTCATTTTGAGATTGGTAAGGAAGTCAAAATTCCCCTGCAATATGAGGTTCGTTTTCATAAATGTGGTGTTTTTTACTGTGTTGAGTCATCATTTTCAAATGAGGATTCTGAGCGACTGGAGTATCATTTTGAGAAACGGTTGGAGTATTTTGTGCCTAACACATCAGATATCATTAGATTCTTTCAATTTTTCTACAGGTGTCACAGATTGGGAGAATCAAATCCATCTCCGAGCCCTAATTTTTGGATTTCATATTTTCCTGTTTTGACACATGTTTGTTAAATGCAGATTTGGGGAAAATAAAAAGGGGTCTCATGGAACTGAGAGAGGTTTTTGCTTAGAATAAATAGATGAAAAAAACCCTATTTTATTTTATACACATCTATCGCAATTCGAGATATACAAATCCATAACCGTAGCCCTAGTTTTCGGCAGTTTGGCCCATTTTCTATGGCAGAAAGTTTCAAGATTGGTTGTAACTGTTGTTATCTTTTATATTAGAGAGGATTTTGACCTCAATAGATATATGAGGCATATTTGTAAAAGAGGATAGGGGGAAGACACAAAGGAGTAGTACTCCTGGGCTATAGCTTTTATTTTCAGTTTAATAAAAGATTGCATACACATGTTTTATCCATATTAGAGATTCTTGTGATGTTGCTTGCAGAGTTTGTCCATTTTCTTAGTTTCAATATCACTCCATCTATCTTTTCTTCTCGATTTGTAATTCTTTTGTTATAGAATTCATCCTCTCTTGGATGCTCTGTTGCAGACTAGTTATAGGTTGTTTCTTGCAGAGATCAAGGTTCAAAATTCATCATTTTCTATATGCTCTGTCCCAACCATCTCTTTCCACTGATTTATGCTTGGAATTCACTCATCAGTAAGTGCTCCTTGTGTATTGATATGTTTTCTCTTTATTCTACTTCCATACTTTTATAAATCCTTTTCTTTGCAATCAGCTTCTATCTCGCCTCTGCTCCATGGATTTCCATTTCTGAAACACTCTTATTATTTGCTTGATCATTTGACTCCATGCCCAATGGAATACCTCCTGGTCCAACCCTAAAAACCTCAAAACTTTTTGTTACCCATAGATCTACCTATTTTTAAGCTTATTGGATATCCTATTGTGACATATATTCGAGAGATCCCTCTCGGGTTGGAAGGGGTAGCTTCTAATCAAAATTGGTCCGTGTTTATCTCGGAATTTACTTGCACGCAACCCAAATCAATTTCTGAGTGATAACTTATTCTTTCATTTAAAATGTGTTAAGTCTTCGCTCTATTACAGCCTAGAACCAACTCTTGCGACAACATTTTCTGGTGCCATTGTCGGGGACGGAGGAAAGAAGTTATCTTCCCTGGGATACGACAAAAAGTTCAGATCTATTTCTTGATGGTGAACAAGGGATAGGAATTTCAATTGGCTATGATCATTCACCTAGCGACTCCTTGTTTCGAAGACTCTACATGATTCACTGGCGACTCCACTGGTCTCAAAATGTTGGATTCGTTCGCCGCTCGGATTGCTGCAAGGTTTTCTCATCTGGACTTTGCAAATGTTTATGGTTTTCCAAACACTGTTCCAGACATTAAATTTTGGGAAGATGTCCTTCCTAAATTTGGAGAATATGTGGACAACAATCCCACCCAACACTTGTTTGAATTCCACAAGCTCATGGATGAATTAAATATACATCATGAAGATGTCCTCATGAAACTCTTTATGTTTCGTTGGAAATAGATTCTAGACTCTGGTATAAATCTTTACCTCATTCGAGTATTCCTTCATTGAAAGATTTTCACATACTTTTTCATCATCATTGTAAAAGAATCTATTCAACTGAAATACTTTTTGAATATTGTTGTAATATAAAATTCATAAGACAAACAGATCAAACACATCTTCTTAAAAGAGGAGGAAGCAATATCAGAAATTTCTCAAGTCGATGAAGATAATCAGTATGAAGTAGAGTTAGTTGATAAAAAAGTAGGATATGATAGCTCTTGTGATCACATTCAAGAAGAAGATATTCAACATCACGGTCAAGATACAGAAGAGAAAGAAAACAATAGTTGTTTGATCCATAAATTGCATAGACCACCTCCTCCTTTAACAGAAGAAGAGATAGATCTACTCCTGAACAGTCATGTTGCAACCCCTGCTTACATAGATCTGCAGAATTCACATAGTCCTGAACATGTGAGTGAAACTTATTCTATTATTGAAATGAATATCTAAGTTTAAATCATGACAGCCATGGAACTTTAGAGGAAGTTAGTAAACCAATTTATGATGATGATTTTCGGCCAGAGGATCATCTCATAGACACTGTTTTGTTTCATAAAGAAGATAGGTTTGTCATGTTTAATAACCTTGAAGAATGTTTGTTGTTTGAAGATGCTTTAGACTATGATTTGGAGGTTTGTGGATCTGAGATAGATAGATTCACAGTTCATATTCCTAGCATTTGTCTGACTGTTGACACTCCTGAGTTATCTGATGAACCTATTTATTATGAATATCCAGAAGAACAAGAAGAGCAGATTTATTTTTTATCACACACGAAAATTTACAACAGTCCTCCTTTGTTTGATGAATGTGATGAAAGTGTTTCTAAAGATGATGAGCAGAAAGAAACTTTGGTTCAACAGAAAAGAAATCAAAAACATCATGAAAGAGATCAGCCTATGTATGACAGCTACCAAGAAGATATTTGAATAGCAGATGAAGGACATAAGGAGGGGTTACTGAAACAATTGATCTCTCCTCCCTGTTTAGCAACCATTGAGCAACAAAACAGTAAGTTTCAATGCGACATTTTTGCACCAGTGGAAGAAAAAATCAGCAGTGGACAAAGTGCGCAAAAACATTTCAGACAGCTTGCCCAATAGGAGGAAGTATGGATTAATTGTGAAAGGGGTATATCTCTTCCCTTCTATGATCCAATAAAAGTTTATATGGAGTCAAAATGGGGGACTAAATTTTTTATTTCCAACTTCTTGAAGTCTGAATTTCAAAAATGTAAGTACCTTCTCCCAGGGCATGTTTTGAAATTTGTAGCTGCTCCTGTCATCCTTTTGCTCAAATATGGAAGTATAATTAAGTTTGTTAGTCGGATACTTGCTTGGTTGATTTGGAAGTTTTCCTATACTTGAACAAAGCAGTGATATCGGTTAGAGTAGTTCATATATATAAATAATCTTGAATTTGAGCACTAAAGTACAATAATGGTTTTCAATATGTTTTCGGTTTAGTTTGGAATCCAATATGGTTTTGTTTAAAACATTACAACTCCATAGCCCAATGAATGCATAAGCGGTTTTTTGTTTCGGAAAGATACAAGTAAAGCAACAGAGTTTAGAGTTTGATAAGGATGATTTTAGGTTACCCAATGGATGAAGGCATGTGGTCTATTGTTCTTGGCACTTTGCAAGAAAGCACCATCCCTAGATGGAGCCTCTGTTGTAACAATATTGAAATTTTGGCTTTCGGTAACTTAGGAGAGAAAAAATTTGTAGTGTTTAACTACGGAAAGTGTAGATATGAGAAAACGACCATTTGTCTGTCACGCACATCACTAAATGTTCTCTACCTGTCATCTGCAGTCAAATAATGCTGAAATCATACCCAAATGCCATAGCAGTATAACAATCACAAGACAACTCATGAAAAATCCCAAGACAGGGTTCACATGAGAATCAAAGAAATGTACCATATGTTCAAGCATTGAGTCACAAGGAGAATAAATGGAAGCATTGGCCGTGGAACAACTGCATACACCGAGCATTAAGCCACATGGAGAAAAATCTCACGAGTTCGGGTTTTTTTCCATCGAGGATTTGGTTGATGTAGATATTTTAATAACTACAACCCCAATCCCCGAATTCACTAAAGTATTAAAGGATAAGTCGAGTCAAATAAAGATTAAGAAAGATTAAAGTTAATAAATCTCATCGCAATTTCACGATTCAGGATTTCTCGCGTCAAGTATTATCGAAGTCTCGACACTTGAATCCATGAAAGGTTAAAGATTAATTGCTAATCGTGATTAATTAAGAGATTAAAACAAATGATTATCATCTAATTAATCCCATCGCGATTTCGTGATTCGTGATTCCTTGCATGTCATAACTCTTGAGGACATGATACCCGAAGGCCCGAAAGAGTGCAATGTAAAAGCCGAAATCTATTTTAGGGATTTGGCCATCATGGATTTGGCTGACGTGGAAATTTTAATAACCACTGCTTTGTTTCCTCGAATCCCGAAAACCTGAAATCGGGACTCCAGTCATATGCAAAATTGCTTTAGAAAAACACAATGTTCTCAGCCATGGAGAGGTCGTTTTTCACATTCGAATAGTCGATCGACATCTAAAAATCCTAATATGTCTATTGGTGTCTTAATAATTTCATTTTTAGATTGGTAAGATAGTCAAAACTCCCCCTCAATATCAGGTTCGTTTTTAGAAATGTGGTGTTTTTTACTCTATTGAGTCATCATTTTAAAATGAGGATTCTGAGCGACTAGAGTATCATTTTGAGAAACAGTTGGAGTATTTTGTGACTAACACATTATATATCATTAGCCTCTTTCAATTTTCCTACAGGTGTTACATATTGGGAGAATCAAATCCATCTACAAGCCCTAATTTTTGGATTTCATATTTTCCTGTTTTGACACGTGTTTGTTAAATACATATTTGGGGAAAATTAAAGGGGGTATCAGGGAACTGAGAGAGGTTTTTTCTCAAAGTAAATAGATGCACAAAACCATATTTCAGTTTATACACATCTATCATGATTCGAGAGATATAGATCCATAACCGCAGCCCTAGTTTTCGACAATTTGGCCCATTTTCTATGGCAGAAAGTTTCAAGATTGGTTGTAATTGTTGTTATCTTTTAGATTAGAGAGGATTTAAACCTCAATAGATATATGAGG
This sequence comes from Picea glauca, assembly GCA_000966675.3. Taxonomy (NCBI): domain Eukaryota; kingdom Viridiplantae; phylum Streptophyta; class Pinopsida; order Pinales; family Pinaceae; genus Picea; species Picea glauca. The sequence continues at coordinate 260,552 of JZKD02S1673182.1, forward strand.
CATATTTGTAAAATAGGAGAGGGTGGAAGACACAGAGGAGTAGTACTCCTGGGTTGTAGCTTTCATTTTCAGTTTAATAAAAGATTGCATACTCATGTTTTATCCATATCAGAGATTCTTGTGATGTTGCTTGCAGAGTTTGTCTATTTTCTTAGTTTCAATATCACTCCATCTATCATTTCTTCTCAATTTGTAACTGTTTTGTAATAGAATTCATCCTCTGTTAGATGCTCTGTTGCAGATTGGTTATAGTTTGTTTCTTGCAGAGATCAAGGTCCAGAATTCATCCTTTTCTAAACGCTCTGTCCCAACCATCTCTTTCCACTGATTTATGCTTGGAATTCACTCATTGCTAAGTGCTCCTTGTGTATTGATATGTTTTCTCTTTATTCTACTGCCATACTTTTATAAATCCTTTTCTTTGTAATCAGCTTCTATCTCGCCTCTTCTCCATGTATTTCCATTTTTTAAACACTCTTATTATTTGCTTTATCATTTGACTCCATGCCCAATGGAATACCTCCCGGTCCAACCCTAAAAACCTCAAAACTTTTTGTTACTCATAGATATGCCCATTGTTAAGCTTATTGGATATCCTATTGTGACATATATTCGAGAGATCCCTCTCGAGTTTGAAGGGGCAGCTTCTAATCAAAAGTGGTCCTCATAATTTACTTGCACGCAACCCAAATCAAGTTCTGAGTGATAACTTATTCTTTCATTTAAAATGTGCTAAGGCTTGGCTCTATTACAGCCTAGAACCAACTCTTGTGACAACATTTTCTGGCATCATTGCCAGGGACGGAGGAAAGAAGTTATCTTCCCTAGGATATGACAAAAAGTTCAGATCTATTTCTTGATGGTGAACAAGGGATAGGCATTTTAATTGGCTATGATAATTCACCTGGAGACTCCTTGTTTCGAAGACTCTACATGATTCACTGGTGACTCCACTGGTCTCAAAATGTCGGATTCGTTCGCTGCTCGGATTGCTGCAAGGTTTTCTCATCGGGACTTTGCAAATGTTTATGGTTTTCCAAACACTGTTCCAGACATTAAAGTTTGGGAATATGTCCTTCCTAAATTTGGAAAATATGTGGACGACAATCCCACCCAACACTTGTTTGAATTCCACAAGCTCATGGATGAATTAAATATACATCATGAAGATGTCCTCATGAAACTCTTTATGTTTTCATTGGAAAGAGATGCTAGACTCTGGTATAAATCTTTACCTCATTCGAGTATTCCTTCATTGAAATATTTTCACCTACTTTTTCATCATCATTATAAAAGAATCTATTCAGCTGAAATACTTTTTGAATATCGTTGTAATATAAAATTCATAAGACAGATAGATCAAACACATCTTCTTAAAAGAGGAGGAAGCAATATCAGAAATTTCTCAAGTCGATGAAGATAATCAATATGAAGAAGAGTTGGTTGATAAAAAAGTAGGATATGATAGATCTTGTGATCACATTCAAGAAGAAGATATTCAACATCATGGCAAAGATACAGAAGAGAAAGAAAACAATAGTTTCTTGATCCATAAATTGCATAGACCACCTCCTCCTTTAACAGAAGAAGAGATAGATCTGCTCCTGAACAGTCATGTTGCAACCCTTGCTTACATAGATCTGCAGCATTCATATAGTCCTGAACATGTGAGTGAAACTTCTTCTATTTCTGAAAATGAATATCTAAGTTTAAATCATGACAACCATGGAACTTTAGAGGAAGTTAGTAAACCAATTTATGATGATGCTTTTCGGCCAGAGGATCATCTCGTAGACACTATTTTGTTTCATGAAGAAGATAGGGTTGTCATGTTTAATAACCTTGAAGAATGTTTGTTGTTCGAAGATGCTTTAGACTATGATTTGGAGGAGTGTGGATCTAAAGATAGATAGCTTCACAGTTCATATTCCTAGCATTTGTCTGACTGATGACACTCCTGAGTTATCTGATGAACCTGTTTATGATGAATATCTAGAAGAACAAGAAGAGAAGATTTATTTTTCATCACACACGAAAATTTACAACAGTCCTCCTTTGTTTGATGGATGTGATGAAAGTGTTTCTGAAGATGATGAGCAGCAATAAACTTTGGTTCAATAGCAAAGAAATCGGTAACATCATGAAAGAGATTATCATATGTATGGCAGCTACCAAGAAGATATTTGGACAATATATGAAGGACATAAGGAGGGGTTACTGAAACAATTGATCTCTCCTCCCTGTTTAGAAACCATTGAGCAACAAAACAGTAAGTTTCAATGTGACATTTTTGCACGAGTGGAAGAAAAATCAGTAGTGGAAAAAGTGCGCAAAAACATTTCAGGCAGCTTGCCCAACAGGAGGAAGTATGGATTAATTGGTAAAGTGGTATATCTCTTCCCTTCTATGATCCAATAGAAGTTTATATGGAGTCAAAATGGGGGACTAAATTTTTTATTTCCAACTTCTTGAAGTCTGAATTTCAAAACTGTAAGTACCTGCTCCCAGGGCATGTTTTGAAATTTGTAGCTACTCCTGTCATCCTTTTGCTCAAATATGGAAGTATAATTAAGTTTGTTAGTCGAATACTCACTTGGTTGATTTGGAAGCTTTCCTATACTTGAACAAAGCAGTGATATCAGTTAGAGTAGGTCATGTATATAAATAAGCTTGACTTTGAGCACTAGAGTACAACAATGGTTTTCAATATCTTTTCGGTTTAGTTTGGAATCTAGTATGGTTTTGTTTAAAGCATTACGACTCCATAGACCAATGAATGCATAAGTGGTTTTTTGTTTCGGAAAGGTGCAAGTAAAGTGACAGAGTTTAGAGTTTGATAAGGATGATTTCAAGTCACCCAATGGATGAAGGCACGTGGTCTACTGTTTTTGGTGCTTTGAAGGAAAGCACCATCCCTAGATGGAGCCTCTGTTGTAGAAATATTGAAATTTTGGCTTTCGGTAACTTAGGAGAGAAAAAAATTGTAGTGTTTGACTACTGAAAGTGTAGATATGAGAAAATGACCATCTGTCTGTCACACGCATCATTGAATGTTCTCTACTTGTCATCTTCAGTCAAATAATGCCAAAATCAGGCCCAAATGCCACAACAGTATAACAATCACAAGCCAACTCACGAAAAATCCCAAGACAGGGTTCACGTGAGAATCAAAGAAATGTACCATATGTTCAAACGTTGAGTCACAAGGAGAATAAATGGAAGCATTGGCAGTGGAACGACCACATACACCGAGCATTAAGCCACATGCAGAAAAATCTCACGAGTCTGGATTTTTTGCCGTCGTGGATTTGGTCGATGTAGATATTTTAATAACTACAACCCCAATCCCTGAATTCACTAAAGTATTAAAGGATAAGCCGAGTCAAATAAAGATTAAGAAAGATTAAAGTTAATAAATCTCATTGCAATTTCGCGATTTGGGATTTCTCACATCAAGTATTATCGAAGTCCCAACACTTAAATCCATGAAAGGTTAAAGATTAATTGTTAATCGTGATTAATTAATAGATTAAAACAAATGATTATCGTCTAATTAATCCCATCGCGATTTCCCGATTCGAGATTCCTTGCATGTCATAACTCTTGAGGACATGATACCCAAAGGCCCAAAAGATTGCAATGTAAAAGCCGAAATCTATTTCAGGGATTTGGCCAATGTGAAAATTTTAATAACCACTGCTTTGTTTCCCCGAATCCCGAAAACTCGAAATCGGGACTCCATTCATATGAAAAACTACTTTAGAAAAACACAATGTTCTTAGCCATGGAGAAGTCATTTTTCATGTTTGAATAGTCAATCGACATCTAAAAATCCTAATCTGTCCATTGGTTTCTTAATAATTTCATTTTGATATTGGTAAGGTATTCAAAATTCCCCCTCAATATCAGGTTCGTTTTCAGAAATGTGGTGTTTTTTACTCTGTTGTGTCATCATTTTAAAATGAGGATTCTGAGCGACTGGAGTATCATTTTGAGAAAGTGTTACATATTGGTAGAATCGAATCCATCTACGAGCCCTAATTTTCAGATTTCATATTTTCCTGTTTTGACACATGTTTGTTAAATACATATTTGGGGAAAATGAAAGGGATTCTTGGGGAACTGAGAGAGGTTTTTTCTCAAAATAAACAGATGCACAAAACCCTCTTTCAGTTTATACACATCTATCATGATTCGAGAGATACAAAGCCATAACCGTAGCCCTAGTTTTCGGCAGTTTGACCCATTTTCTACGGCAGAAAGTTTCAAGATTGGTTGTAACTGTTGTTATCTTTTAGATTAGAGAGGATTTCAACCTCAATAGATATATGAGGAATATTTGTAAAATAGGAGAGGGTGGAAGACATAGAGGAGTAGTACTCCTGGGCTATAGCTTTCATTTTCAGTTTAATAAAAGATTGCATACGCATGTTTTATCCATATCAGAGATTCTTGTGATGTTGCTTGCAGAGTTTGTCCATTTTCTTAGTTTCAATATCACTCCATCTATCGTTTCTTCTCAATTTGTAACTATTGTGTAATAGAATTCATCCACTGTTAGATGCTCTGTTGCGGACTGGTTGTAGGTTGTTTCTTGCAGAGATCAAGGTTCGAAATTCATCATTTGCTATATGTTCCATCCAAACCATCTCTTTCCACTGATTTATGCTTATAATTCACTCATCGCTAAGTGCTTCTTGTTTATTGATATGTTTTCTCTTTATTCTGCTGCCATACTTTTATAATTCCTTCTATTTGTAATCAGTTTCTATCTCACCTCTGCTCCATGGATTTCCATTTATAAAATACTCTGATTATTTTCTTGATCATTTGACTCCATGCCCAATGGACTACCTCCCGGTCCAACCCATCAACCCTAAAAACCTCAAAACTTTTTGTTACCCACAGATCTGCCCGTTGTTAAGGTTATTGGATATCCTATCGTGACATATATTTGAGAGATCCCTCTTGGGTTGGAAGGGGCAACTTCAAATCAAAAGTGTTTCGTGGTTATCTCGGAATTTACTTGCATGCAACCCAAATCAAGTTCTGAGTGATAACTTATTCTTTCATTTAAAATGTGCTAAGGCTTGGCTCTATTATAGCCTAGAACCAACTCTTGTGACAATAGGAGGTATGGATCCACATTGTATTTTTGGTGGCCATATCCTTAGTCAATATGTTTCATGGATCCGCAGTGTATTGGTCGACAATTCTTTGAGTCATCTTGTATTCCGAGCATAGGTATGCATGCCTCAGAAATGGAACATTTTTTAATATTGTTTGATGGTTGTTTTCAACTTCTTCCATGATCTCCAACTCCACACCCTTGCATTAACGATTTTTAAAGTGTTTCGACCATGATTCTCTCTTCTGACCTCACACTTTAGAGGGAATTCTATTACACGTGAAATTTTCACACCTAGGTGCCTTGCCCTAAGTGTCATAAGTTTCATATAAGTGTCGCATACACCTTGACACCATGGAATAACCTATGTCACAATCCCTAGTCAATGTGGAGGAGGGATATATTACATGAAGGCCAAAACACCAAGTGCACATGAATTATTATTAATATTCATGAAAAAGAAATTAATTAAGTGTGAGAATCAAGTGTACATGAATTATTATTAATATTCATGAAAAAGAAATTAATTAAGTGTGAGAATCCACCTCACATTTGGTTTCCTATCTTTTAGGGAAGGTGGAGGATCTCATGTATGATTGAAATATTTCCTCCTTAAAATCATTGAGAGATATTTCCTCCCTAAAATCCTTAAGAAATATTTCCTCCCTAAATATCTTAGAGATCCCTTTTTAGTTGATCTTATGAGTGATCCTCTCCATGGTGGTTAAGCCTCCAAATCCTATATAATGAGGGATTTCCATAGAGATGGGGGAGGAATATTGGAGGTATCAAACCTATGGTCTTGGGAGAAATATTTAGGATCTCAAAACTATGATTTTGGGAGCTTTGTGCAAGGGCTGGACGAGGAGGACTTGGAGAGGCTGCTGAGACTTCATCTACGGTTTGTAAGTATCTCTTTTGAGTTCTCATTAATATATGCTTGGCCTATTCCCTTCTAATATGTGTATAGTCACATATGTTGTCTATTATATATGGACTTGATTAGACTAATCTTATAGAATAGAGTAGGATTTCTTTGTCTTCTTACTGCCCATTGCACTGTAGGTGTCGAACGGTGCCAAGGAGTTCGGGGATCAAGCTCAAATTGGAGCAACGAGGACAAACACTAGAATAAGGTGCATCACACTTTCTTCCTTCTCCTTCTCTTTTTGATTAGGTAATTAGATTCAAAGGGATATTAGTCTCCAAAGTTAGCATCTTTTTGTCTCGATATAGGGGTCTAGAATCCAAGAGGAGATTCACCTGTCCGCAGGGGAATTTTCCTACAACAGCTTCGAAGGTTGCCTTCATTGTTGTGACATTATCCTTGACCTCTAGTTACTTATATAAAATTTGGTCTATTGTTTTAGCAGTAATGCAGTCCTGCACCCTCTCGACACCTTCCTCAATTGTCTATTTGATGATTCCTTGAGTTGTTGTTAGGGTCATTGTCACTCTGTATGATTCTTCCTATAAGACTTCTATCTCTTGTGTACAGTCCTGTTGCTCTGCCCTTATATGATTCATTTCTAAATACAACTTTTAGTTCTCTTTCATCATTGTTACCACCTCTGCTAGTGACAATGTTCCCATCGCTTCTTGTAATTTTTGCACCTTTCCCTACACACCCTAAATCTTATGAATTATCTCTTGTTGTGCCATGTATTCACTTAGTTGTGTCCAAACACCCATAGTCTCTATATATAGTTGTGCACACTCTAATTCTAGAGTCTTTATACTATCCACTATTATTTTCATAGTTTTCTTCTGCATCTCCCTCTCTTCAGGTGGAGTACTTGGTGTCATGCATGCTTCTAGGTCAACTATGTGTGCGTGAAAGCCCTGAATTGATTCACTTATCTTAGTGACCTGATCTTCCATCGGGGCCTCCTTCTCAGCCTGCGCCTTTGGGAATTATTGATATACTTGCTCGAATGCTTGTTTCATTCATTCTACTTTCTGTGTGGCGTCAACGTGCTCCTATTTCACTTTGTTGTACTCTATCTCTAAGGAAACATTTTCTATTGTAATATTTACTAGCTCACTAGATATCTTCTCATCGCACACATTCAAATCTTATGTTGCACTCATATATAGCTCTTGTAACGCATCCATTAGTAGTTTTGATAGCACTAGGTCTATGTGACCTAATTCCCTAGCATGTTCTTTCATTTTTGTCATGGGGAACTTGACTACCCCTATTGCTAAATTAATTATCCTTCATTCTCCTATGACTGCCAAGGAATAGGAGATTGTTGGTCCTACCTCTCTAGTCTTGGTAGTGTTGGTTGTTGGTTCCTCCTCTGTTTGTCTCCCTAGTGCGATGTTTGTGGCTTCCAATAATAGCTGCAATTTTTCCATCTGTGCCTACATACTTTTTTTCATCTCTTCATGTTGTTGTATTGTGCGCTAAATGCGTCGCCAATGAATTCTTTTACTTGTTCACCTATATTCTCAAAATATTCTTCTGTTAGTGCCTGAATATCCACTTCCTTAATGGATTTGTGCTTGGGCCGTTGTTGTCTAGATTCTCCCTGTCTCTATCTCTTTTCTCTTTCTTCCATTGCGTGTTGTTGGCGGTCGTGTTTCCTCCTTTGGACCCTTCCCTTTTTCCTAGTCATATTCTTCTTCTTCCTCCTCATCAATGTCATAATTCTAGGTTTGGCTATATTGATGGCTCTATTTCTTTTGGTGGAACCATCCACTCTTCATCCCAATCAAGCATAATGTTTCCCTTCTCCACTTATATCAATGAGTAGTGTGTTGTCATCCACCGTTGATCTGGGTCCTTCTTTTCCTGAACGTACATGTGGTGACACCATGGCTTTAAATGTGTCACTACCTTTTATGCATCGACTACCTGTGGTGGTATGCGTGGGACCCTTTCTATGATGTTTATGATAGTTTCCTTGTAGATATAGAATGCAACATTAGTATCCATCTAGCGTGCCTTATGTGTAGTGTAATAAATCTTTTGAGCATGCGACTAAGCAATGATTTTCCTTAATGAATAAAAACTAACTATCATCCAACTCCCTCCAAGATGATAGCACAATTAGGATCAATAACCAAAAGTAGTGGAATTTTTTCCCCTTGTCCTGCACTTCCTCGTAGTCAATACATCGTTCTGTGACCACTATAACTATTGTTGGCACTTGGTCTCTTTTGCATTTCCTCAATTAATTTACAGGTTAAGTCTTGCGTCGAAAACCTTATTGTTGGGTCACATATGCTAGCAACATCGATAACGCGCTATCCACGAAATGTGTGAAATTTTTCTTTCATTCTCTCAACAAGAGATTTCTCATTCTTCTTGTCAAAAAACAATGGTGCAGGGTCATTTCCCTATGATGGAAGACCTATAATGAAAACTATTAAATCAATATCAATGGATATTGGCCTATCAAGCCACATGTATCCTTCGTGCACACAACTTAGTAGAATTTTCATGCATGCATTGATCTCCTGGCACTGTCCAAAATGTGATATATTGAATAGGTTTAGAAGACCTTCATTCTGCAACCCCCTATCCCACACATGTGGTTCTATGACAATCATGTGGGTCTATGAACTATTGGATTTCATCAAAAACTTACTGGGTGGTTCTATGAAAATCATGTGGGTCTCAGAAGTAATGGATTTCATCATAAACTTACTGAGCATGAGCTCTAAAAACTTATTTTCACCGATGATATCATGGTCATCATATTTTAGAGCTAGTACCATACCTAGCATATCCCCTTCCACTATGACTCCCTCAAGAATTGGTGGCTCAACTAATGGGTACCTTTCTTCCTTCTATAAATGGACGTGTTTTTTTTATGGCTTTCTCAGCAAGATATAATCCCTTGGGAATATTTCAACTGAGGATGATGTCTCCTATGATTCTTCTACTACTGGTGGTGTTGAGTGTTGGTTGCATGGTTTCTTTGCTACTAAGGCTGATGTTGTTGCTACCTTAGGTGCCATCTTTATCTGTGAAGCTGGTCTCAACTTACACCTGGTTCTAGAACTTTATTCTGGAATTTATCTCTATAACTTTGACTCTTCGGTTGTGTAATCTTTGGCTCTCTATGTAAGCTTTGACAAACAATCATTTTCCCTTGTTGGCCCATTGTGTGATTTTATACTTCACTGCCAGCTATAGTTTCCATTCACGCCTAAACACTTTTTCTAATCCATTAATTGTTGTCATTCATTACCTGCTTTTATTTCTCCATCACTTCATATCTTCAGTGAAATATTCATTCAACTTTGCAATCGGTCAAGATATTATGCATTCAATGTTACGTGGTGCCACTATTTCGTCGTCGTGATAAATCGTTATTGCACATCTTGTCATGGATTGTGTTAAATGCATTTAGCTATCATCTGCACAGTATTGTCTCTTTGCACGATCTCTTCCTTCAACGCAATCTTGTTTCCTTCGTTTGTGTGTCCTTCTACTTACTTTTCTCTTATCTACGATAGTTTCATGATTTTCCTCTTTACTTATAACTTGATCTTCTTTGCCTCCTCAACTTTTGACCTCTTCCTTTAACACGTTTGTTTATTTTTCTTGTTTTACCTACTTTTTCTCTTTTTGTGTCTTTTCTTCCTATAGTACACTATAATACAAGTTTAACATGTGTAACTTCTCTAGTGCATGGATGGACGACTATCCATATATAGTTTCAGTCGAATCCCATTCATTATTCCTTCCATGACTTATCCATCCAACATATCTAACTAAACAACACTTGTTTCAGTCAAATATCTGATCACGTATGGCCCTAGTTAGTGCATCCTGAAATTTCCTGGGTGTTGTAATAACTTATTGTCATAAAGGAGTACCATATATCCTTTCCAGAGGATTCAAAAAAGGCTTAGTGTCCCAACAGAAAGATAAATACAAGAATCCCAAGAAGCAACATCATTTCTAGAACAACAAGAAAAATGAGGGTCCCAAACCCTCTCAGCTAGCTTCCACTCCTAATGGTGACAAAGAAGAAAAATCTAAAAATAAGAACACTAACAAACATTGAAACTTTTGTGGGAAAAATGGTCATGTGGAGTAAAAAAATTTTATAGAGATGGAAGCTTTGGAAGCAACAATGAATAAGCACAACATAAACATTGATTTTTCTTCTTCTCATGGACATGCACTTCCTGCTTTTGGTTTCTCCTTCAATGCAAATTCTACTTGTTCTTCTGATGAGTGGCTTATTGATTATGGAGCATCTTATCATATGGATAAGGATAAAGCCATATTTTCTTCTCTAAATGAATGTAACAGAAAGAAAATATTTTTTGGTGATGCTAGATCTCTTAGTGTTGTAGGTTCTGAAACAATTCATATAGATAATGGTCATTTCAATTATGTATTATGTGTTCCAAGTCTTCCCTACAACCTTCTATCAGTATATCAAATCTCTCATTCAGGTGAAGGTAAAACCATAGAGTTTTCACCTCACCAAGTTGTAATCAAGGATCTAAAATATCCTAAGCATGTTCTTGCAACTGGAATTATTGATGAGATTACTAGGTTGTACAAGTCTGACAAATTTGGGTCATCATATTTTCCATCAGGTTTTTTTGCTCATAGTGATGACTTGAGAAAACTTTGGCGCTCATTACAACAACTATGTAATCAATAGATGGTGACTGATCTTCCTCATTTTTATTGCAGAGATGGTGCTTGTTCCAATTGTGTTCTATGAAAACATCATCTGGATAGTTTTGAAAAACATGCCTCTTGTCACACCTCAACCCCTTTGCAACTTGTTCACAGTGACTTGTGTGGTCCACTTTATTCTCCTTATTTTTCTAGGTGAAAGTATTTCTTAACTTTAATTGATGACTTTTCCATATGCACTTGGGTTTACTTATTAAAACTTGAGAGAAATTTTTTTGACAAGATTTTGGCATACAAGGCCCTTGTAGAAAATATATTTGGACATCAACTTCAAAGGTTACGAACAAATAATGGAGGAAAATATGTAAATAATAAATTTACAAGTTATTGCATTTCATAGAGCATCCAAATGCAACAAACTATTCCATATGCACCATGGAAAAATGGTTTTGTTGAGATAAAGAACCAAACATTAAAATAAATGGATAATTGTATGATACAATCTAAGGGATTAAGTCTAAAGTATTGGGTGAAATCCATTAAATGTTGAAATTACATAGTAAATTTCATTCCCACAAAGGATCTTAAAAATATAAAATCTAAAGAAGCATGGAATAACATTAAGCTAGATGTAAGCCACTTTCGTGTATTCAATAATGTAGCATGGGATCACATTCCTCATGAGAAAAGGAAATATTTATAGCCTAAAAGTGAGAAGTGTATTTTTGTTGGTTATTCTGAAGATGTCAAAGGTTACAGACTTCTTCAATCTCATTCAAATGAAGTTATTATTTGAAGAGATGTTAAATTTAATGAAACTCTCTTAGCTTGTGAACCTAATTCAATGTTTTTTCATTCTTTGGCTTGTGATCCATCTTCAAAATTTGTGCCATCTTCTATTCCAATTTTGGTCTCTTTTTCTACACATGATGACAATGAGGTTGAAAATCCACCTATGTCTTCTTACCTTCCTCTAGGTAAGTCCATTGAACATGAACCTAAATGAACACCATCTCTTCCTAGATGGGTTCGTTCAACACGAGAAGCAATTGGTGATATTGTCAGTCATCCTTTAGATCAACGTCAGGCACGTTCACAGTTCCAACGAGCCTCTTCTCTTTTGGCTCAAGTTTCAAAGATTCATGATCTAGGGACATTTGCAGCAACTTCAGGTCATCCAGATTGGGATACAACAATGAATGATGGGTATCATTCTTTAATGGAAAACAATACTTGGGATCTTGTACCTCTTTCAAAAGGAAGAAAACTTGTTAGATGTAAATGGGTCTACAAAAATAAGTATGCATCATATAGAAGTGTTGAAAGACACAAGGCTCGAATAGTTACCAAAGGATTCTCCCAATTTGAAGGAATTGACTATAATGGAACCTTTTCCTTTGTATCCAAAATTAATTCCATCTTCCTTGTTCTATCCCTTGCAGCCTCACATAAATGGGATTTTCATCAAATGGATGCCAAATCTGCCTTCTTGCATGCATATTTAGAAGAATAAATCAACATGGAACAACCTCCTGGCTATGTCCAGAATGATTCCATCCGTGTTTGTCTCCTTAAGAAATATATTTATGGTATTAAGTAAGTTCCTCGAGCTTGGTATGCCAAAATGGAAAAATTTCTTCTTGGTGCCAACTTTTTTAGATGTCATTCTGACTCTAATGTCTATACCAAGAAAGTAGGAAGCCATATCATAATCCTTGTTCTTTATGTTGATGACCTTATCCTCATTGGTACTGACCCAATACTTTTAAGCCATGTGAAATCTAACCCTAAGAAGAAATTTGAAATGACAGAATTAGAATTTTTGCACTATTTCCTTGGCCTCCAAGTTTGCAAACCAAGAAATTTCTCTTTCCCAGTCTAATTATGCTTGCGACCTTCTTCATCACTTTCAAACGAAATATTATAAATCAACCTCTTCTCCCTTCCAATTTGGAGTCAAACTTGTTTCCACCTATACTTCTCCCGAAGTTGATGCCACTTTATACCATCAGTTAGTTGGTAGCCTCTTATACTTAACTCATACCGATCCTGATCTTTCCTTTGTTGTTTCTCTTGTTTCCTGGTATATGAAAACGCCCCATGAAAGCCATTGGAAAGAAGCTAAAATGATACTTTGGTATGTCTGGGGTACATTTCAGTTCAAGATACATTACAAATCAGGGGGGAATCCTTTATTGGTTGGTTTCACTGATTCAAATTGGGTTGGATACCCTGATGATCGAAAGTCTACTATAGGTTTTGTTTTCAGCCTTGGTTCAAGACAGGTCACTTGGGCATGTTAGAAACAACAAGCTATTGTTCTTTCTGTAGCATAAGCAGAGTACTGAGCAGCGGTTGATGCAAGTCAAGAATCCTTATGCCTTCAACAAATCCTTTCAGAGTTTGGATTCCAGCAGCAACATCTGACCACCCTCTGGTGTGACAATCAGAGTTCCATCAAGCTCACCAAAGATCCAGTTCAACATCAATGCAACAAAAACATAGATATACACATGAAAATAATTAGAAATCTCATTCATGATCAAGTTATTGAAGTGATCTTTTTCCCTATAGAAGATCAAGTTGCAGACATTTTCACAAAGTCTCTTACAGAAGAAAATTTCTCCAAACTTTGATCTATGTTAGGATTTCATAAAGTTGTCACAAAGGGGGGATATGATCTAATGCCTCCTTTCTTCTCCTATTGTGTCAACTTTATAAATCCTTCAATCCTATCCCAAGTTTTTCTTAAGGGGGGATGTTAATATATTTAGACACTTAGGAGTTAGTTAAGATCAACTTGGTCTAATGTGTCATTAGGTAAAAGTGTGTTTCTTTAGTATGCATTTGTAGTTAGGTAATTCAATAGTCATGATATTTTCCCGACATAGAGTGATATAACAATTCATATAGTCCTTGATATTAATGGTTACATTGATCTATGGCTTAACACCTGATTGTTCCATGATCTCTATTTAAAGAGCATGGAGGGTCATTTGTCGATGATGGATTGTGAGAAACTCTCTTGTAAATGTCTCTGTAATATTTTTCTTTTGTATTAATAAATTTCTCCAAGTGGCCACATTGGTTGGGGATGTGGATGTTTCCTTGTAGGGGTTTTACCACATCAAAAAATTGGTGTGTTGATCCTTTATTTGGTTGTGTGAGTGGTTACTGAAGGTGTTGATCCTCTGTTGGAATACATGTGTTGTCAAACACAGTTGGCCTTGTGAAAGGGGACAAGCTATACATCCAAAGGAAAATACCTTAAGGGAATAACTTTATCACACCTTTATCATCCAAGCATGGCCAATCATTTCTAAAAATCAGGTATCATCCCCACCTTCTTGAAAGAGTCAATGCTTCCCCCATACGCCTATTATTAAAGAAAACTTTAAAAGGGAGAGAATAGAAAAGGAGGTTCAAATTATTTTGGGGAAATGCATAAATCTATGTCGAGGATATAGATTCTGACCAGAAGTGGAGCAAGGTTTGTGATATCAGGGTGACTCCATTAGGGCTATGGATGCTTGCACACAGTGGAGCAACACCATGAGGGTTTGAGAAGCTAACCCAAAGGAATATTAAAATCTCTTATCTAAATAAGCTCTATGATCATACCTTCAACCGAAAACTTGGGTTCAAGCTTTGAAAAATAAACTCCATTATTCCCACCCTTATTTCTATCTAGTAAGTTACTACAATTTGGGAATCAAGTTAATTTGGGAATTCATGATGGGGAATAAGGTATCCTCTAGAATAAGGATAATTGTTCTCCTAGGCTACCTCGTTGATTTGATAGTGCATTTAAGAGATCCATCGCTTCAAACAATGTGTTTCCATTTGATGAGGCCTCAACAAGCCCCAAGTCAACCAACTAGGGAACCCCCTTTTAAATTTTTAATCAAGCCTCTTCACCTAAGCACTACTTTCTTGGATCTTATTCTTTTAAGTTTAATTAACAATTGTGTGCTACTGATCAATATTAGTGTTTACTAGATGCATGGTTGATCTCCCTATTCTGATACATATTCATGAAAATGTTCTTCTATTGTATTTTCAAAATGGGGTCCACCTCACAATTTCACTTTCCCACACCCATCAAATTGCAAGCATAATAGTATTTATTATTGCATCTATTGGATGTAACTAGCTCTAACATACTTAAACGTGTTGTGAATATTTTTCTAGAGCACATAATCTTTTTATTTTGTATCATTCACTGACTCACAATCATTTTTTAGGTAAAATTGACATTTTCGTTGACTTTTGGCTACTAGGTGCTCAGGATGTCAGTAGACCATTTTCATGGATTAAAATATTTCAAGTACTCATGATTCATATTTATGTTTTTTAGTGTCCCAAAATCCCATATAACATAGACCCAATATTAGTAGAAAAAACTTAAATTCAACAGAGCATTGTCCCTAACAAGACTCAGAGTTTTGATTAAAAACATAGTTGTGCATAAATTTCAGTCTCAACCAAAATTATATTTAACCTTCAAAAAATAATGCCTATACATTTTGGGGGATTCTGAACCCAAAGAAAGAACCAAAATTTGATTTTGAGGATTGTAGGTGTGAGGATACATAGTTAAAGTTCCCCATCAAGATGCCATTTCAAACTTTGTTGGTTGTGAATGTGGTAAAATTAACATTGAACCTAGAGGTATAACTATTCATTTGAGAGACTACTCAGTTTTGTATGCTCCATGAAAGAAAAATCTTCCATCTGAGACTATTCAAACAAGTTATCGATTCATGAAGCCAAGTCACTAGTGGGTCTCACCTATACACTCGGTAAATAGTTTTCATCATTTGAAAGGGTAATTATATGGTTGCACTCCAATGCTTCATGATTTGAAATAATAATAGCTTCAAACCTTCCAATTCCTCATTGAAATTCACAATTTGTGATATTAAATTACTTGGAAAAAGTTAATAACATTTCAAATGTTTTTTAAATATTACTAACCTTTAAAATGTTTACATTAACAATGTATTGATTTTTTTTTAACTCAATCATCTTTTGAATGATTTTATTGTTTAATGAGAAAAAAGGTTACTAGGTTATGGTTTAAAGTATTATAAAATGTGAGATTTCCAAAAACAGATTCAAACCTCAAAATGTAAATTTTCTTGAAATCCTTTGGGCCTTTTCAAAACTTCATCTCCTCTTTTACATGAGCGTAATTTCGAACTTCTTGAAATCATCAAATTTCAAATTAACCTTTCATGTTCCCTTTTTGATGCAGGAGCATTATACCCTAGGTAAACCACCTTGTAAATCGAGCCTCTAGAATGCCTAAATATTTGTAAGAGGACAAGGTCCTCATGTACATGTAAGAAAAATTATAGAATGTAGGAGTGGTTATAGTTGATAGAGTCGAAGAAGTTAGTTTTTGAACTTGAGTAAATTTCTTAGTCAAATATGGAGATAGTTATATCTTCTCCAATTGTTGTACAAGCCTTAAGTTATCCCCAATTCCTATGGATAACTAAGGATATGATATTTCGAGGCCCTCCGGTTGTAGGCATGGAGTACCGAGAGACAACTTGAGAAACAATGTCCAATTGCATAGATAGAGGCCCACTTCACCACCACATATCTAAAGTTCATCATGAGGGTATTCACCACATCAGCTTGCTTCCCTAAGACATTCGATATTTCTCCATCAGGTACAAAAAAGGTATTATGGTGAGTGTCATTTAAATATTTGAGGAATTTGAGTTTGTCACATTTTAAACCTCTTTTGATTATGTAACGCCTGCTTGGAAATTATATTATTTTCCTTGTTTCACCTGGTGGTTGACATTGCGCCCTAGTAAGTAATCACCTTTAGGGATAGTTTTTCTACTGGGATTTCCCCTTGATAGGTCATCGTACCATTCTCGACCATACCTATGATCCAGGTGGGTATTGGTGACCACACACATGTTCACACTGGCTCCTTTTTCTAGTTTTTAGTTCAGCCCGTTCTTCTGTACTTATTTGTAATTGTGGGTTCTACACTTCTAGGGTTGTTTGGAGCCCTACACATATTCCAGGTGGATACTGGTAGCCTCTCACCTAATCCAACTGGATTATTTTGTATGTATTCATGTCAACACATCTTGTTGTACTTCTAGGGCCATTTTGGGGCCCTAAACAATGTTATTTTGGCTTGCCATATTCAAACTGTAAACGAAGTCAAATTTTGATGGCGTAATGCATATTTCTCTAAAAGACCTTCCCAATGGGCTATCACGTGCCTAAAACGGAGGCTGTATGAAAACGTTACGACCGTGGGAAGTTAATGTACTAACTTACCCAAACGAGGCCCACATGACTTTTGGCATTTCGTCTCCTAGGGTTAGGTTTTTGGATGCCTAGGGTATTGGCATTCCTATTTAACATAAAAATGCCTTCATAGCCTCATTGTAATCATATTCTTGCAAATGAGCGTAGCCATCACATCTCTCCTCATAGATAAAGCTGCCACCATTCTAGCAAGTCTAGCACTCTGTATTTTTACAGTCTCTTTACAATTATTTTATTAATATAAATAAAGTATTGTTGTATTCCTCTGTTTCTGGGAAGTTTCATGAGTATTTCATTGTAATTTCTCTACTTTCATTTTGTTCCGAACATAATCCATATCAGTGGTATTAGAGCAAGTTGGTCTTGATCATTTTTCTGTGCATGTCCCCGACGAGGTCCGAGTATAGCTAGTTGGGTCTCGATTTTTTCTCTTTTGAGTAAAATCACTCTCGCACACCCAAGAAACCATAGATGATGGCATAAAAGAAAGACGATGGAGCAGAAGATTATATTAACCCTTTTCTTGAGAAAACTCTCATGCGACAGAGGGACGAAATGATGGAGAATTTTACACACATTCTTCAATGCCTGTCGATATCAACAGGCGCATCTTTATCAAGTGACCATTTTGGAGGAACCTCTCCCTTCAAGGTACAAGTTAATTTAGATATTCCCATATATGAAGGTTAGATAGATGCGGATGCTCTAGAAAAATGGTTGAATATATTAGAAGGTTATTTCTCTATTCAAAAAAATTTCGACAAGGAAAAGATCACCTTCGCACTCCTTAAGGTTCTCCCCCATGTCAAACATTGGTGGGAAACTTACTGGGAGCAAAGTTCCATAGAGGAATATAGAATCTACGGGGCTGAGCTCACTTGGGATTTTTTTGTTGATGCGGTCAAAGAACAATACTATCATGTTGATAACTATGAAGACCAGTACATGAGATGGAACACACTGCGGTAAGAGAAGAGACAAATAGTGTCAGAGTTCAAAAATACTTTCCATGCCTTGCACACCAAGCTGGGTATCAAGGACTCCTAGCAACATCTGGTTCTAAAATATTGTGGGGCTCTGCATAGGTACATCCAAACCAAAATGGATTTCCTAAACATCTCATCATTGGGAGCTGCCTATTGATATGTTGTCAAAATCGAGCAGAAATTTAGGCACCAAAAAAAATGGGAATTTGGGTCTACAAATATACAACAACCAAGAGAAGAGAAGAGACAAATAGTGTCATAGTTCACAAATAATTTCCATGCCTTGCACACCAAGCTGGATATCAAGGACTCTGAGCAACATCTGGTTCTAAAATATTGTGGGGCTCTGCATAGGTACAGACAAACCAAAATGGATTTCCTAAACATCTCATCATTGGGAGCTACCTATTGATATGTTGTCAAAATCGAGCATAAATTCAGGCACCAGAACAAATGGGAATTCGGGTCTGCAAATCTACAACAACCAAAGAAGGGAAAATAAAGCCCTAACCAACAACCCCTACACAACTAGTCCAAGACATAGGACAAAAAGGGTAAAGGGAAGATGAAGAATGAAACAAAATCCCCTATCACAACATCGATGGATGTCGCTGAAAACAGTCATAGGTGGTTGAGGTCAAAGACATGGAGCTGACCCTGATTCGAAATCTGATCCGGAAAATATTGAAAATAGACAAATCATTGATGTAGACCCCACTACCATTGTTGCAACTACAACAATTCAACAAGAAGAATCAGTATATCCTAAAGAGGGGGAGAACCTCTTCCATTCACATATGTGGGTGAAGGGGACCCCATTGCATTTCATTTTTTATAACGACAGCCAGAAGAATCTCATCTCAGCTAAGGCCATCAAATAGTTGGGTTTGTCGACAACACCACACCCGCAACCATAAAACATTGGGTAGCTTCACCAGGGACATGATCTCTGTGTCAACCAGCAGTGTTTCCTGTCCTATGGCATCCAACCCTTCAAAGATGAGGTAGTGTGTGGTGTTTCCCCTCTTTATGTCTATGATGTGGTTTTGGGCCAACCATATATGTGGAGATGGCATGATGTCTATAAGTCTAGACCCTGTAGTGTCATTATTACTCTGGGAGGTCAACTCTATCAGATACTAGAGTTAGTTATAACTATTGCTCCACCAAATTAGTGCCGCAAGGTAATCTCTCATACTGCAAAATTCATCCTCTTCACAGTATATTCAAAGGATGCACATAAGACTTCTATAACCACTGAAGCCTCAACACCTTCTATCCAACAAAAACAGATTGTCAAAGATAAAGAAGATATTGTTTCTTCACCTACAATGGTGCCTACAAAATGCCCAATCAAACCCAGAGACAACAGGTTGGTGGAGCATATTCAACCCCGCCAACAACCGGTTTGTGACAGTATTCCACAGACCAAGCAACACAACTTCTCCAACAAAGCATGCAACTCACCAAGATTTAGATTCAGAACATGCTTTCCCCTCTTCCCTGGTCACTCAATGTAATGGAGGCCATTTATTCCTAAGGGGGGAGTATTTATCGAGGTGGATATTGATGGTCACCCACCTGTTCAAACTAGCTCCTTTTTCCAGTTTTTAGTTCAACACGTTCTTCTGTACTTATTTGTAATTGTGGGTTCTAAACTTCCAGGGTTGTTGGGATCCCTACACATCTTCTAGGTGGATACTGGTGGCCTCCCATATAATCCAACTGGCTTATTTTGTATGTATTCATGTCAGCACATATTGTTGTACTTCCAGGGCCATTTTGAGGCCCTAAACAGTGTTATTTTGGCTCTCCACAATCAAATTGTAGACAGAGTTATATTTTGATGGAATAATGCGTAGTTCTTGAAAATATCTTTCCAACAGGATATCACATGCCTAAAACGGATACCATATGCTAAAGTTATGACCCCAATAATTTAATGTACTAACTTACCCAAATGGGGCCCACATGACTTTTGGCGTTTCATCTCCTAGGGTTATGTTTTTGGATGTCTAGGTTTTTGGAATTCTTGTTTAACATAAAAAGGCCTTCAGAGCCTCATTGTAATCATATTCTTGCGAATGAGCGTAGCCGTCACATCTCTTCTTAAAGATAAAGCTGCCACCATTCTAGCAATTCTGGCACTTTGTATTTTTACAGTCTCTTTACAATTCTTTTATCAATAGAAATCAAGTATTGTTGTATTCCTATCTTTCTGGAAATTTTCATGAGTATTTCACTGTAATTTATCTTCTTTCATTTCGTTTCGAGCATAATCCATATCAGTGGTATCAGAGTAGGCTTCTCTTGATCGTTTTTCAGTGCATGTCCACGATGAGGTCCGAGTATAGCCAGTTGCATCTCGCATTTTTCTCTCTTGAGGACAATCACTCTCACACACCCAAGAAACCCTCGATGGAGAAAGAAAAGAAAGATGGAAAAGAAGAAGATTTTATTAACCTATTTCTTGACCAAGCTCTCACGCAACAAGGGGACGAAATGATGGAGAATTTTTCACACATTCTTCAACGCCTGCCGATAGCAACATACGCATCTTCTTCAAGCGACCATTTTGGAGGAACCTTTCCCTTCAAGGAACAAGTTAATTTTTGTATTCCCATATTTGAAGGTCAAATAGATACAGATGCCCTAGAAAAATGGTTAAATCTATTAGAAGGTTATTTCTCTGTTCAATTTTTTTTGACAAGGAAAAGATCACCTTCGCACTCCTCATGGCTCTCCCCCATGGAAAACATTGGTGGGAAACTTACTAGGAGAAAAGTTCCATAGAGGAATCTGGAATCTATGGGGTCGAGCCCACTTGGGATTTTTTTGTGGATGCGGTCAAAGAACAATACTTTCCTATTGATAACTATGAATACCAGTACATGAGATGGAGCACACTGCGGTAAGACTAGGGACAAAAGGTGTCAGAGTTCACAAATACTTTCCATAACTTGCGCACCAAGCTGGGTATTAAGGACTCTGAGTGACATATGGTTCTCAAATATCGTGGGGCTCTGCATAGGTACATCCAAACCAAAATGGATTTCCTAAAAATATCATCATTGGGAGCTACCTTTCTATATGTTGTCAAAATCGAGTAGAAATTTAGGCACCATAACAAATGGAATTCGGGTATGCAAATCTGCAACAACCAAAGCACGGTAAAGATGACCCTGACTAATGGCCCCTAGAAAAGAAGTCCAAGACATGAGACAAAAAGGGTAAAGGGAAGACAAAGAATGACACTAGGAAGTGGTGTGACTTTCACAAAATCCCCTAGAACAACATCGATGAATGTCGCTCGAAACAGTCATTGGTGGTCAAGGTCAAAGACACGGAGCTGAACCCTGATTCAAAATCTGATCCAAAAAATATTGAAAACAGATAGATCATCGACACAAACCCCACTGCCACTAGCACAACCTCAACAATTCAACCAGAAGAATCAGTAGATCCTAAATAGGGGGAGCACCTCTTCCATTCACAGATTGGGTGAAGGGGACCCCATTGCATTTCATTGTTGATAACAATAGCCATAAGAACCTCATCTCAACTAAGGCCATCAAATAGTTGGGGTTTTTGAAAACAACACACCCACAACCATACAACATCAGGTGGCTTCACTAGGGACGAGATCTCTGTGTCAGCCAATAGTTTTTCATGTCCTATGGCATCCATCCCTTCAAGGATGAGGTAGTGTGTGATGTTACCCCTTTTGATGTCTGTGATGTGGTTTTGGGCCAACCATATATGTGGATACAACATGTTGTCTATGATTCTAGACCCCGTAGTGTCATTATTACTCTAGGAGGCCATATCTATCAGATTCCAGAGGTAGTTCTAACTACTTCTCCAACAAAACAGTGTCACAAGGTAATCTCTCATACTAAAAAATTCATCCTCTTCACAGTCTGTTCAAAGGATGCACAAAAGACCACTACAACCACTGCAAACTCAACACCTTCTATCCAGCAGAAACAAATTGTCAAAGAGAAAGAAGATATTGTTTATTCACCTACAATGGTGCCTACACAATACCCCATCAAACCTAGAGACAACAGGTTGGTGGAGCATATTCAACCCCGCCAACAACCGGTTTGTGACAGTCTTCCACAGACCAAGAAGCACAACTTCTCCAAAAAAGCACGTAGCTCACCAAGATTCAGATTCAGAACATGTTTTCCCCTCTTCCCTGAGCACTCAACGTAATGGATACCATTGCTTCCTAAGGGGGGAGGATTGATCCAAGTGGATATTGGTGGCCACCCACCTGTTCCAATTGGCTCCTTTTTCCAATTTTTAGTTCACCACGTTCTTTTGTACTTCTTTGTAATTGTGGGTTCTAAACTTCCAAGGTTGTCTGGAGCCCTACACGTCTTCCATGTGGATACTAGTGGCCTCCCACCTAATCCAATAGACTTATTTTGTATGTATTCATGTGAACACATCTTGTTGTACTTCCAGGGCCGTTTTGGGGCCCTAAATAGTGTTATTTTGGCTTGCCACAGTCAAACTGTAGATAGATTTAGAGTTTGACAGTCTAATGCATAGTTCTCAAAAATACCTTTCCAACAGGATATCACGCTCCTAAAATGGAGACCATATGCAAAAGTTACAACCTTGGGAAGTTAATTTACTAACTTACCCAAACAGGGCCCACGTGATTTTTGGCATTTCATCTCCTAGGGTTAGGTTTTTGGATGTCTAGCGTTTTGGCATTCCTGTTTAACATAAAAAGGCCTTCAGAGCCTCATTGTAAACATCTTCTTGTGAATGAGCATAGCCATCACATCTCTTCTCAAAGATAAAGCTGCCACCTTTCTAGCGGGTCTAACACTCTGTATTTTTACAGTCTCTTTACAATTCTTTTATTAATAGAAATCAAGTATCATTGTATTTCTCTGTTTCTGGCAAGTTTCATGAGTATTTCACTGTAATTTCCCTTCTTTCATTTTGTTTTGAACATAATATGGATCAACTTTCCACTTTCCACACATCATCCCCTCATCTACTTATCTTTTGGGAATTTCGAGTGTACTGACCTAAGAAGGGATTGTCCCTCATTTCTTGGGAAGAAGAGGCTGAATGCCTAAAGGGAATGTATTCGGAAAAATATAAAAGCCATATTATGAACCTTCTAGATGCTTACCCAAAGAGGTCTTGAGAACAATGAAATGTTTCTCTTAAAAATCAAAGACCTGCAAAATCAAACACATAATATAAATGTCTCACTTGTTGAGGGATCTAAACAAGGTGTGTTACAAGATAGACTATACCCCCATGGAACCATGTGTATTTCTCCCTTCAAGTGACACTTTTGTACTACCCCCCAAGATACTTGATTAACCCTAGGGAGTACCCAATTTTTAGACCTTAATTAATTAATGGCAATAAGTGGGCTTGGAAAAATGATGCATTGAAAACGAAGGTGCAACACACCCTCTACAAAGGCACCCATAAATGAGACAATACCATCCCTTGTATGTCATGAAACCCATGCCCAAATCTTTTTACCCCATTCATGTCACCTTCTCCACATGACCTAGAGAGAGGTCCACTTGGGAAACACTCCTAAAATTGAGGTACGATTCACCCAATAGGTCACCTTGTCAACCCTCCCATACCTAAACTTGGAAAATTGCATAGGGTCTTTGAGCACTTGTTTAGTTTGATGAGGTGGTTTTTGATGCACATGCTTATGTGTCTCTTTTATTGACTTGATTTACTTATCATGATGCTTTGAATTTATATCCTTGGAGGGCATATTCGTTATCTTTGCAGGACCTTGCTTGGTGGACAGGTTTGGAAGAACAAGACTAGCTTGGGATTCCTTGGGGCATGAATCCCATAGGATGGATACCATGTTCCACACACCAGATAATGATAATAGCCTTTGGAGGCCTAAGATACACATTTGAGAATCTATCCTATCCCTTTTCCATCCCAACGTTTTTCTCTTGAGGCCAAAATGTCACACTTGAGGAGCTTGACATCACCCTAGGGGTAAGGTTTTGGTGGTGGAGTTATTGATGATGGACACTTGGCATGTTTTGATGGGAGGAGGCATGGATTGAAGAATGAAACCCTATCACATGAGAGGGAGGCCCTATAAGGCCCAATGACTTCCATCCTCAACTCCAATGACTTGCAAAAATGTCAAAACGTCACCCTAGAAGGGGGATGACATCACATTAGGGTTTCTTATGTGCAATTTTTTAAGTTAAATTTGAATTTGGTAATGTAAAGGGGAAAAGTAAGGGTTATTGACCCCTTACTTTGTGGTTACCCTAAAATTAAGTGGACAAACACTTTTAGGAGGATTTGTATAAATAAAAATAAAAATCTTGTCATTTTATCATAGCTCTCCCATTGTGAGAAGATTATTGTGGCTGAAATTTACACCCTACTTGGGAAATTTGGATATATCTCTCTTGTGAAAATGATTTTTGGTGATCTCTCTTGGTGAATTGTTGAGATAAGGTGGTGCACACCTCTTGGAGACTTCTTCTATTGCTTATGGATGGAAATTACTTGGTAAACTAAGGTTTGGTCTTTGCTATTGTGAAATTGGTAAGGAAATTTTTGCATGTGTTGGTGTTTTCTACTAGTTTCATTGATGTTATTGTCTTAAACCCTTGGAGTAGTATAAGTGGATACACCCTCCCCCAAGGTTCATGTTATTTTCATTTTCATAAGTCAATTTTTGCAAGGTTTATAGGAGGAGTACAAGGGTATACACCCTCCTAGATTTAACTTAGTGTGATTTGCATGCCTTAGGGAGTAAGAGGGTTTACACCCCTAGGGACGTTTTGGATCTAAGTCATACTTTCAAGACTCCATTCACCCAAATTTTAAAGAAACTAATCTGAATTTTGCATTGGGGAAGTAAATTGTTTGCATTGGTAAACATTATTTAGAGAGATATTGATCTTGTTTAAGTTGGAATATTTTCTTGATGCTTTGAGGTCACTAAGGCCTCTAGGGAATATTGGTTTGATTAGTCTTATTAGAGATATAAATCTATAAAAAAATATACAACCATTAGGGCTGCAGTAAATTACTCTCTTCTTTATTATAACTCACATTTCAACTGTCAAAAGTTGCTAATAAATTGCCCCTATAATCTACTAGCCTCAATGCACTTTTTAAGCATTTTAGTTGCTTGTTTTGTGGGTTGAAATTTATGTTGTAGCAATAGTTTTCTACATACATAAGGCTGATAAAATATCTCTGCAACACTTGTTTATAATAGCCATAGTTTGTTGCTAAAGTCTTATGCTTTCATACTTGAATTTTACTAGTGATTGCTAGCTTATCTCTTGCATCATTTACTTGGATTTTAGCATCTTGTTAGCAACTTTAACAATCATTTACGTGTTGATATATATATATATATATATATATATATATATATATATATATATATATATATCTGTTGATTGTTGAAAATATGGATAGAAATCTTAAATTTATTTTCCACTTAACCTTAAGCTTGTATACGCATCTTTTCTTGTGTCTTGGGAAGGTACAATAATCTTCCATAGGTACTCAAGCACTTGGAAACCATATACCATCCTCGAGAAGTGTTATCAAGATACTTATGACTTAGAAACCTGACCAATAGGGGCATCACTTCCATCGCCTCACTTTTCATCTCATTTCCCCATAGGATCACCAGGGACTCCCCCCTTGTGTTGTATTCTTCCTTCACTAAAGCGAGGGGAGGGTTTATCTGAAGTGACAGTGGGTAAACTCTCCCACCATTATCTCCATATTTTGGATTGGGTCGGGCTTTGCCCAACCTACAGTTTGTGCAATAACACCTTTGAGGCATGAAACCACAAAGAAGACACGGGTTCTATTATGAGTAATTAGTTATAGATTTTTTGGGTTTGTTTATGGTCTGGAAGTTTATTTTCCATGCATAAAGTGTAATCCTTTGGGAATGAATAGACAAGTGGCTAGGGAAAGAGAAGTGCCCAAACTTTGTAATCAGGCCAAGGTAGAGGTAGAGGATAGAGAGGTTGAACGTTTCTAGGTTTTAAATCATATATAAAGTTGGTTTAATGAAGTGAGTGTGTTTACATTCCTCCAGTATCACATGTTTAATCTCTATGTTTAATTCCTATGCATATGAAAACCTTAAGGGGTTTTGTGTGTATATGTTGGATGAGAAGACCGTAGCGATAATCCAACCCTGTTGAATATGGGTGCATATATTATGCTAAGTTTATGTGGGTGTGATTACTATTGAAAGCTGAGTCTCTGTGTGAAGAATCATTAAGGAGAAGAAAGTTGAAATTATGAGCTTGAAGGAGATCGAGGAGAATCGAGTTGAAGTTCCTATGAACTTTGCCATGATCATAAGCGTAGTGGAGTTGTGGATTTGAAGATGTGGAAAAGATCTGATTGTTGATAATCGAAGATATCAATGACCGAAAAAAATCGATGATAATCGGGTCGGTCTTAGTCCCTCAAAAAGAATAGTCTTAAGTACCTCAATGCCTTTATATTTCAGTGGACCGGTGCTCGATTGGATGAGTGTTTCAGTGCCTGGTTGGAAAAGTATCTCTGGTGTCTAGTTGAACCAGATTGGAGTGAACAGATAAAGGTGCATTGTTAAGTTCCAAGACCCAGTAGCCAGTGTTCCTGGTGGCTAGTGACAAATGTTTTTTTTTTAAGTTCCAATGGTCCATTTGATCCGGTTGTCCGGTGGTCGGTTCATAGAAATGTCACGTGACAAGAATTTTAAATTGAAAGCAGTGTTAACTGATGGGAATTGAAGCCAGTTTTATTAATAAGTTCGTGGAATGAACATGCATGAAAGGATATTTGATGGTCATGCCCCCATCAATTGGTATCAGAGTGCAAAGATCTTGCATGCTAAAGAAATGAATTAGATAAACAAAGAAGCAACTTATGAAGATGCATATCTAGATGAGATTGGTAAGTAAAATGGTCTCTGTGTTTTGAATTAAATTTGGATAGGGTGTTTTCGTATATCCTTAGTAGGTGGCCATAGAGAAAGAAGAAATTTGTGGCAGGAAACCATTACAACATAGAAGTTGTAACAATTTCCAACTGTGGTTGGGTAGAAGTTGTTGAGGCAGCTCCACAATTGTTATTGTGGGTAGAGTTGTCTAGAAGAAGAAGAGTAGTGGAATCTCTTAAGAGGAAGTGTGAAGTGCAGGAGCCTAGAGGAGTATATAAGCTCATAGGGTTCTAGTAGAGAGAACCAGAGATACCAAAAGTTCAGGTTCAAGAGAAGCTTGGTGAGGTATTTTGTAGCAGGGTGCTAAAGATTTGTTACTACAGAGGCTATTTGCATCTCATAATGAGTACAAAGAAACTCAGATGGAAAGAGAGGGAGATGAATTTGGATAGTCATGTAAAGGGTTCAACAGAAGGATAATGCCATAGAGGAAAGAAAGCCAATGTAAAAGAGTTTGACATAAAGATGAATCAATTAAAGGAAAGATTGAGTGTGTTGAAAGAGTTGCAACAGGAAAATGCATAAGAACAGAGCTATGGATGGAAGCTGAGGAAAAGGGTCAAATGGCCTATCATGCAATTATTTGCAAGGAAGGTGAAGAAAAAATTGAGTCATTGGATCAGAACATAAGAGAAACTCAGGGTAGCTAGGTATATAAGGAAGTCCCTTGCAACAGGACAAATAGTTCACATTTGTGAACTTGAGCATGGATAAATGATTGGAGAAGAATATGAGGTTCATAATGAAGATCTCATGAGGTGCTTGGAGATTTTAGAACAACACAAGGAAGACATACTTGAAGCATCCACAGAGACATAAGAGTCTCATGGTTTTGAAACTAAGTAATTGTGTGTGATTGCAGGTTATGCAGGTACTGAAAAAGGAGGACAACACTCAGATGCAGTGTTAACAGATTTTGAGGAAGAATTAAAGTTGTTGGACGAATGGCTAGCAAATCCCAGAATTTGTGACTACTATACAGAGGTTACAGTGTTACCTCGTGACAGTATATGAAGAGGAAAGGAAGACCAGTGTGCATGGGCACGGATATTCTAGAAATGCCACAAATTCATCACAAGGATTTTGAATACCTTTTTTAAAGAGGGCGATGCACATATTTTTTTTAAAGCATTAGAATGGTTTTATTAATGCAAGATTTGTTTTATAATTACTAATTGA
>JZKD02S1673182.1:310994-328959 GCA_000966675.3 Picea glauca
TAGCCATGCCATTTGTGGCTACTCAGGAAGATTCATCTCATGTCCAGTCTGAGGCAGATAAGGCAAACAAATTCATTGAGCACATTCAACACATCCGCCAATAGGTTCATGACATATTGGACAGAGCCAATTCTAAGTACAAGAAATGACATGATCAACATCGAGTGCCACACAACTTCCAAGTGGGCGACAAAGTGTGGCTGCATTTGCAAAAGGAGCGCCTCGCTGGACCCCACCGCAAGCTTCGCCCGCTTCGATATGGGTCGTACACCATCACCAAGGTTGTAGGGGGAAATTCCTTTGAGCTCAGCATTCCACCATTCCTTGGTCTGCACCCAGTGTTCAATGTGGACTGCCTTCGGCCCTACTTTCCACCTCTACTAGACACATCCGACATGGCAGAACAACTCACACCAACAGAGTTAAATCCAGACTACATGGAACAAGCCAGAACTGATCATATCATGGATACACAGATCAAGCACACCCGAAAACAAAGGATACCGCTATATCGAGTTGTCAAAGCAGGCCAACTCCTTCACCAAGGCCAATGGCTCACCAGGGACCAAGTTCAGCAGAAGTTTCCTCATTTCATGGAGGAACTCAACACAATGGGGACCATTGCTTCCTAAGGAGGGAGGATTGATCCAGGTGGATATCGGTGGCCACCCACCTTTTTTGACTGGCTCAAAATCGTTTTCTGGCAATTTTGGCAATTTACTATTTTTAGCATGTTTTAACTTCTGGGGCCATTTTGAGGGCCTAAATGAAGGTTTTTTGAGATCGAGGTTCTTAATTAGAGTCGAATTCATCATTGAGCCCCCGAAATGAATCTCCTCAACGATACCTTTCCAACGAGCTATCACACACCTAAAACGGAGATCGTATGCAAAAGTTACGACCTCGGGAAGTTGATGTACTAACTTACCCAAACGGGGCCCACATGACTTTTGGCGCTTCATCTCCTAGGGCTAGGTTTTTGGATGTATATGACTTTTGGCATTCTTGTCTATTGTAAAAAGGCCTCTAGATCCTCATTGTAATGATCTTCTCACGGATGCGAGTAGCAGCCACATCTCTTCTCAGAGATAAGCTACCAACGCCTTAGCTAGTTTGTTTACATTCTGTCTGTAAGCATATTTCAGTCATTTGTTATTAATGAAATGAAGTCTTATTTCCGCTGCATCTCTGCGTTTATGTGTATTTCTGTATTTCATTGTGTTCCTACATAAATCTAGATCATCAAGTTACTTCCAATAGCCAAGACTAGGTTATGCCATGAGTCTAGGGAAGAACAAAACAAAGTGATACATTTCTCCTCTTTTTGATCTTTATATCCATAGAAAATAACTGGATTATCACAGTATTGAATGCATTCACCCACTTTGTGATCGTGCTTCCATCACTCATCCTTACAAGATACAATTTCTTTTGAAGAAATAACTTGTTTACGAGATATTTTGACTGGTACAAATTCCCCTCCAGTCGGATACCTTTCAACTACCAGTAGACCTTTGGTCAACCATTGGCTTCTAGTGGACCATCTAATTGACTTAGTTGTCCATTCAATCAATCACCTATCCAATCCACCTCGACTAGCCAGTGGATTAGACTATTCTTCTACTGCAAAGAATATAACATTCCCAACATTCTCCCACTTGTTGTAACTCAAGGAAAATTATTGGGTCATATTGTGTGCAAGGAAAATTTTTGTTCGTTGTAGCTCAAGGAAAATTATTGGGTCATATTGTGTGCAAGGAAGGAATTTATATAGATCCAGAAATATTTAAAGCAATAAATGAACTCAACCCTCTGTCATCTAAGAAAGGAGTTCAATCATTTTTCATCAAGATCAATTTTGCACGAAGATTCGTTCCTGACTATGCAAGTATTGTGAAGTCGATCAATTTATTGTTGAAAAGGTATTAGAGGTTTGAATGGACAACTGATACTCAAGAATATTTCAATAATATCAAAAGAGCAATCACTACAACTCTAGTCCTCATTAGTCCATATTTTCAAAGGGTTTTCATTATCTACTCGTTCGCTACAGAAACAGGTTTTGCATATGTTCTTACTCAGAGGAATACCCAGGGTGAAGAACTCCCAATAATTTTCATAAGAAAAACCCTTCATGATTATGAATTAAAGTATTCAAAGTTGGAAAAGCAAGCCCTGACTCTTGTAAAAGCAGTGGCGCACTTTCGGACGTACATATTGAATTCCTGTGTTATTTTTTATGTTCCATCATCACCAATGAAGATGCTTTTGAATCAACAATTCAGAGAAAGAAAATAGGATAACTGGCTAGCAAAGATCCAAGAATATGATATTGAGATTAAACCTTTGAAGGCTATCAAAGGACAAGGTTTATGTAATCTCATCGCAAATAGTGATTCTGTGGATGGAATGATTTTGATTTCAGTAGGAAAACCATTGGTTGATTCAAAATGGTACAGAGACATTGTATTCTATTTGAGGTTCGGGAAGTTTCCAGTTACCATGAGCCCTAAAGAGCGAAGAAAATTGAAGATGAAGGAACATCAATATGTGTTAATTGTTGATATATTGTTTAGAAGGAATTATGATGGCATATTACTGAGATGTATTGATGAAGACAAGACCCAAGAACTAATGAAAGAATTCCATGAAGGAATATGTGGGGGAAATTTTTCACCTACTGCAACCGACCACAAGAAAATAAGAGTTGGATTTTATTGGCCATCATTTTTTAGAGACTCATATGCTACAATACGGAAGTACGTATCATGCCAACAGTTTTCAATAAAAATGAAGAGATATGTGATGCCTTTGAAGCCCATAATTGTAGAACAACCATTCTCTCAATGGGGACTTGATTTGGTTAGGCCAATAAATCCAAAGTCCAACAAGGGACACATGTACATTCTGACCTCTACCGATTATTTTACAAAATGGATAGAGGTAGTTGCATTAAATAAATTTGATTCTGAAGAGATAATTAAGAGGTAAGGTCAACCAGTTGTTGAAATTGGAGGAAGAACGAAACAAATCCCTGAATCGAACTTCTCACAGACAACAAAGTATCAAAATATATTTTGATCAGAGTGAAACTGTAAGGAATTTTCAGAAGGGAGAACTGGTGCTACTCAGGAACAAGGCCAAGGAAAAACCATCGATGCATACAAAGTTTGAAGCACTCTGGATTGGACCATACATCGTCGAAAATATCCTAGGTTTTAATTCCTATATGCTCCAAGACATGAAGGGTAAAAGATTAATGTTTCCTATCAACGAGAAACATTTGAAAGGTTTCTTCGCCAAAAACTTTCTCATTTTCCTTGTACATAATTTTTTGTTTTTGTTTGTATATTCTTACCTTTGAATCCATAGCCCAAGGGACGAAAGCACCTGGTTATAAAGATTTAATATTCTTGACAACCGACAGGGGGTTATCATGCCACAATTGGAGCCAGTTGTTGAGACCATTTTCCACTTCTGAGTTTCTCTCACCTTTCTATTTTCCCAACTTCTATTTTCCATTTCTTTTCCCTCTTCTATACTTACCTGAATTCCCCTTTTCTTTTCTCGCCTCTATTTTTCCCTTTCTGGTTACTATACTTAGTTGTTTCTCAAAACAATGATTTCGAGGGTTGGCAAACTTGCGGATTCTCACCTCCATCCATATTCCCATATCATGAGTCCAACCTACCGCTGTTTTATTATGTACTTAACCATTTTTTCCAAACATGGGTTCACGAATTCAAGCTTTCATATTCCAAGTTCTGTGATATCCATTTTGCACCCAAATATCTGTGATCTACATTATGACCATCGGAATTACCAAGCTCCTAAGTATCTCATCTCTCCTATATTGAGTCCAACTGACCGCATTACGACACTTAGCCTATTTTCGATCTTTCGCAACCATGGGTTTGCGGGTTCACAAAAATTCCCAAATCATAATTTCTCTCTCTCACCCATCCTCCCCATCCTCGTTCTTTTCCCAATACACATTTAAGTATGGTTTAATGCTAATAACTCATCATGCAGGTCCCATCAATATCGTCACTAATAAGCGAAGGGATCGAGAAGATTTCCCAATAAATTGCACTAAAGCATGATTTGTTGAAGATTATATTATTGTTATCTCTCTCAAATGCTCATTTCAAATATTTTTTGGTTAAAAGAACACTCTTGTCAACTTATGGAAGCAACAAATTGATAGTAGTTATGTAGTGATACCTTGAATATTCTTGGGCGTGAAGACCAGAACTTTCAATGGTCCAGGGCATATTCTTACTATTCATCTCCCTCTGCTAAAAAAGAAGTGATCTGGACATCTGGAATTGCTCGCACAGGGTATGTCCCTGAGGTTTTCAACTGCAAGGAATTGGTTGCATTTTCTACTAATATAGTTGTAATCAAATTTATTGAAGAAAATGTTATTGCTATATTTGGATTCTCGGGAAAATCATAATGGACAATGCTCAAGATTTTAAATTCCTTGCAATGATAGATTTTTTTTAGAAATATAACATTATTCATGGACACTCTACTACGTATTATCCTTAGGGTAATGGATTGGTAGAATCATTAAACAAGAGTTTGATGAGGTTCATTAAGAAAGTGTTAATTGATAATAAAAGGGCTTGACATTCTCACTTGAAATTTGCACTATGGGCCAACATAATCAACACCAATATATCAATAGGTATATCTCCCTTCCAATTGATTTATGGAAATGATGTTGTTCTTCCTATTAATATTGTTTTTCCTGTGAAGAAATTGTTGCAGAATAATGAAGAAGAACCTAGTGATCTTACTAGAAGAATGAACCAGTTGATTGAAGTACAACAAAACAAAGAACAATTTAATGAGAGATTTCAAGAATATCAAGATAAGATGAAATCCATTTTTGATGGGAGAGAAAGATAGAGAAATTTTATTCCCGATGACTTAGCAAAGAGATGGGATAGCAGGAGAGAAGATCATGGAAAACATGGAAAGTTTGATCATCTGTGTCTTGGACCTTACAAGATTGTTGCAGTTGAAGGAAACAATTCATTTTCCCTTCAAAATTTGGAAGGAGATTTGTTGGAACTTCATGTGAATGGACGGTTCTTAAAAAATTTCATGCAATTCTGAAGTTTATTTTTCCTTTCATTGTATATAATTGGTTTTATTTTATATTAATTATACTTTTTCAGTTTTCAAAAGAATTTCTAAGTAAATATTTTTATAAATAAGTTTTTGGATTTGAATTATGACTCATGAAGATTCATCATTATCATATTATCTTTAAAGATGGTCCAATTAAAGAAAAAAATAGAATGTTCTTTCCTAAGTTAGCTTGTTTATCCTTTTTTATTAGATTTATCATAAACAATTACATTGCTTAGTAAAAATTATCTTTAAACAGATAAATCCGTAGGTTCTCAAATTTTAAAAAATCTTAATAGAAAAGACCGTTCTAACTACTAACTAAGATTTTCACATGTTACTTTAAAAACCAAAAAGGAGAACATCTTGCCTATTTCCTCATGAAAGTTGAAAATGTATGTTTCGGGTAATTCTTTCTAGATAGAGGCTCTGGTGTCAAAATTATAACTGATTTTTTTACTCAAGGCATGATACTAAATGGGTATATTTTGGAAAGATAGAGTTAGGAATGAGGAAATGATTTTTTGTTTTCCTTAGTAAATGTGTCACATTTTCTTCGACTTTCTTGTTGCCTCGATTTTCATGTCCATTGTTGGGTAGTTTTTCGGCACATGGTTTTTTCTGATTGTTTTCTATTTCTGGTTAAGGATTTAGGGTTGTTGACTAATCTAGGTCATTGAGTTAGGGTTTTGGATGTTGTTGGCTCCTACATGTATATTCTATTGTAAACAATGTATCACTATGAATGAATATAGAATATGTTAGTTTTCTCGGTTTGGGTTTCTAGGGGAAAAATATCTGTGTAATGTGTGTATTTTCCATTGTATATTTTTTGTTCTTTTATTGAAAATCTATTTGCAGTAAAATATTGTACAAGGTTAAAATCTACATAGAGGATTTTGGAAATACGAGGAAAGATTCCAGACTCATCTTCAAAGTATCCAATAACAAAGACCCCTAAGCAATTTGAGAAGATATACAAAATAAAGGGTCCTGGATCAATTCCAAAGAAATCAAAGACAGAAGAAGAAAGATCAACAAAAAGGTTGAAGATAGAAGTACAAGAAGAGGATGAAGATAAAAGATCTCAAGAAGAATCATAACTAGTAATAAAAAAACCTCTTCTTCTTCATAGATAGCATAATCATAAGAAAGGATCGTCTTCTTCATAGATAGCATAATCAACACATCCAACAGATGGATTATCAAGAACAATGACAGACCTAAATCTAAAAGGAGATGAAATTGAAAATTTGTAGAAAACAATCTCCACAGAAAATGAACAGAGGAAATATAAAGATAAAATCATTTAAGATTACCAAAAGTTGAAGGCCAAAATGTCAGCAAATATTGAACAATTACAAAATAATATATCTGACAAACCATATCTAATAGGAGCTAGACATATCATTTGGGATGAGATTATTGTTGAAGTTGGTAAAATCTGGAATTTCTTCAAGATAATAAAAGAAGAGATTGTTTTCACAGAGGAATTAGATCATGTTATCCAAAAAAGATTCCATGAATTGGGAACTAGGCCACATGTTTCTACTCAAATTATCGAGTTCCTAAATTCTAATTCCAAAGAAGCATTGAGAGTAAAGGTGTAAAGGACAAAACTACAATGGTTATGGAGATAGAAAATATTTTTACAAAAAGGAATTTGATACAACAAGCTCAAAATAAATGCATAATGGTAAAAAGAAGCATTGAATCATTCACCAACAAGTTTAAAAATTTAGTAAAGATGGCATTACCTTCAGCATGGAATGACAAAGGAAAACTTCTATCATATGAAAATTATAGAAGAAGTCTATTCACTGTTAGAGAAAAAGAAGACAAGTTTCAAGGAATGGATAACACTTTGAGAGGGAAGACTATTGTGGACATACTCATAGATAATTTTAATCTATTATGGCAAATAAAAAATTAATTTTCAAGCCCTCTTACACACAAGAAGTACATCGAATTGGATATTGCATATAGACAGATGAAGTCCTTCAACTATCCATCGAGTGAAAAATAGAAGCTTCTAATCCAGTCGCTAACTGAATGAGTCATCAAAACAATTGAGGAAAATCAGTGAAACAGTTGTCTTCTAGATCTTCCTATTTTTAGGAGTCAAAGATCTCTTCATATCAGAAAGATGTGAAATAGGATCGAATAACCACATGTGGTTATAATCCAACTTGTATAAAATTCTAAGAAAGACTCGATGTAAGGGAGCTTTTTTACATGGGGAAAAGACTATATCTTTTAATAAAAAATTTGCAGGCTTTGAGTGATTCTACATTTCCATGTTTCAGTTCATGTGATTCCTATTCTTTATGTTATCTCCATATTCAAAATTTCTTCTTGATCATATTTGTTACTATAATTGTAATAATTTAGTATGACTACTACTATTACAACTGCAAAGGAATCATTAAAGCTACATATTTCTCAAATATACTATGAGTATTAAGAGGACCTATGCTTAATTCATTATGCTTTGTGAATAGAAAATAATTATTCCTTTCTATTCATTTTATATTTTTAGTTTAGATACTTATTCTATAATAATTTCTTCTACTTGAAGGGTAAAATAATATTTATAAAAAAAGTTACATTATTTTACTTTCATTTTTGTTCTTCTTAATCCTTCTTTCATTCATCAAAATATTTAATTGTATGAAACATTGAAACTATGTCCTCAAATCCCTATCTTTAAGAATTAAATATTAGTAATTAAAGACTCATGTAAATCAACAAAACATGTTATTTAAGGAAGATAAAATTAATAAAAAAAACAATCAAAGTAAAATGGATGCCTTGGCATAGTTTCCTAGCCAGAAACATCTCAAGGGTTACAACAAGTGGAAATATTGAAAAAAAAATCCATAGAAACATTCTCCTAAGGATGTATGGGAAGTGGAAGGTCCTGGTACAATCCAAGCTTGCAATTGGTAGGATTATTCTAGTTTTATGAGGAACAATGCCTCACAAAGCTACTAAATTGTTGGGACATATAAGGTCAATATAAATGTTTACACAAATTCAAGAGATTCTTTTGGATATTGAAGTGTCCCCCATAGAGCAAAGAATGTGCTTCCCTTATCAATAGCAAATGATCCTTAGTAGTAGGTACACAAATTTGTTACAAGCAGTGAAACTAGCTCTCCCAGAGTGTGTAATCCAGAAATGACATCTGGTTCACTACAGTAGGGTGTAGTAGGGCATATACAATCATACAAAACATTGGATTTGCGACATATTTTTGTTTTCAATCATCAAAAGTGGGCACTCTCACATCCAAAAGTTGCAAGACTAGAATAGGTGGGCGACTCAATAGATCTGTTACTTGATCGTGTGACCCCTTCTTACATTTGAGCACTAGATGGAATTTTTGGATATAGGTGGCACATTTAAGGTAATGCTCTTTTTGAAGTTTAGATTGTGAAATGAGAGTTTAATAGATGGTGATTTGTGTGGAGCACAATTTATTTACGGAGCAAATGGCGACGATAGTGTTTTAAACTCTCAACCATTGCATAAAATTCATTTTCATATATGTTGTACTTCAGTTTGGCCACATATAAGAATTTTAAATGATATGGTACATGTTGGCCTCCCTATTTAAGAATGACCCCAATATTGTAATTTGAAGCATCACACTCTATCCTAAAGGGTAGTTGGAAGTCAAGTAGATGGAGGATGGGTCTAGAACACAAGAGATGCTTGGGGTGCTTAAAGGTGGATTTTATGTTTGGGGTCCAATCAAAAATGCATTAATTGGAGACTACATGGAAAGGAGGTTTCATCTTGGAAAACTAGAAACTCAATTTCCGATAAAATTGACACTACCTAGGAAGCTTTTAAGGTCAATGGTAGTGTGGGGTAATAGCCGTTCTAGGAGGGTCTTAACATTATAGGGGTTTGGTTGAATGCCTTGTGTAGAAATTAAAAATCCCAAGTAAGAAACCAAACGCTATCCAATAATGAATTTTTTTAGTTTTACCAATAGTTGATTGGCATGCAAAATGTCTTTCACTTGACAAAGGTGAAGGATGTGGTCATCTTGGGTCTTGCTGAAGATCAATATATCATCTAGATAAATAATGGAAAAATTGTCAATGTGTGGATGGAACATGTCATCAATGAGTCTCATAAAAGTGGTGGGGTTGTCCATGTGACCAAAGGGCATAATCAACCACTTGTAATGGAATGCTATGGAATGCTTAATTATAGCAGTAACCAGATATGTTTCACTCTGTAATTTAAATGTGTTTAATTGTATTAAATGCATGTGCTTATAATGTCTGTACAAATTATGTAATCACTCATGTATAAGAATGGTAAACTGAAAGGTTTGGAAACCTCGGTAGTGAAAGGGTACACTACAGAGTGGCATCAGACCTAAGGTTTCGACACTGAGCCTAGAGGGGCCAGTTGAGTGGTCTTTGGACCGAGGGTGAGAGGAGAAATTGTGTTTGGAGAACCAATTTCGGACATTGGTTGTTCCAGTGTGTCAAGTAGTTGCTTGACCGCATTTACAAGCTCAGGAGGTTTAGCGGTACTGTGAAACCATAGCTGGTATGGTCTATGACCACAGGGAGACAGGTCTCTACACCAATGGTGTTAGAATTGTCGGATCTGTTCGGGAGGGAAGGCGAACCCTTATAACTGTCAGATCTGGAGAACGTGCAAGAGGTTTAAAGCCTTGGGATACTACACAAGAGTTTAAACTCGGGATAATCGTGAGTCATAAGATCACTATGGGATTACCCATCAACCGTCCAAGTTGATGGAAGTTGCGCAGGGTTTAAGTCCTCATGGGTAGAGGAGAAGCCCCGGAGAGGCATCGGGATTTCACCATCGGAGTCTCAGGAGTGTAGAATCGCTGCCTCAAGGAATCGCGATCCGTGATATCTCGATGGGCGCTCAGAATCATCCATCAGCAAGGACACATGTCAGAAGATTCCGCAGAGTCGAAGATCGGAGAATTGGAAGTCCCGAGCACATGACAACGGGAATCGCGATATTCTGATACGCGATTTCCTGATGGGTGCAAGGACAGAGTGGGGACCACCAGGGTTAGAGTGGAGGACATATGTCACCCCACATTGGAGTTCGGAACTTCATAAGTTCCGGGAACAAGTGCAATGAGGTGTCTATATCGCGAAATGCGATTTCCCGATTGTTAAAGGAGTGTGGGTCATAGCTGGAGGGCTATCACGGACGGAGTCCATCGGAAATTGAGAAATCGGGGATTCCGCTATCAAGAGTTTTGACACATTTTGATTCGCGAAACCCCGAACCCCGATAAGGATAAGGCCGGGGTCACGAGTCAGCGGTCACATGGTGTAGAGCCCATGACAGGGGCTAACGCGTAAAGGAACGCGTCGGAAGTCGGAGGATCGGGAGTTCCGAGTACGTGAGCATCACGACATCATGAACTCTGAAACCCCGACGAGAGCTTCGAGTACGGTCACGGGGTAGAGGTCACATGGACCTAACCGCGAAGGGTTAAAGCAAAAAGGGCACGTCGGAAAATCAGGAATCGGGATTTCGGGAAATCTGATGATATGAAACATGCTTCGCATAAAACCACGAATCCCGATAATGTGACGTGATTAATTTAACCTTTAAACATTTTTATTTCTGAACTAAGCAATTTAGATTTTCGAATTTAATTCAAGAGAAACGCTAATTAATCATCCTTCTAAACAAGTCTTAAAGATAGACTTTCTTTGAATGTCCTTAATGCGTCATGGTCCGATTTAGTAAGTTTCTATTATACGGGATGTGGCCAAGACTATGGAAAACTCATGCAAACCACATGGTTGACAAGTCATATGGTATCGGTCACATGGACCAAGGCCTAGCCAGGAGAGCTAGCGCACAAAGGGGCGCGTCGGGTTTCGAGGACTGAAATCCCGATAGGAAGGTAAGGCCACGGTTGCGAAGGCGTGGTCATATGCGACAAGAGCTAAGCTCAGGAGGGCTCGCACGTGCAGAAGCTCATCGCAAATCGGAAATCGGGGATTCAACCCACCAGAACATTGCCGGTTTCAAAACCCCGATAGAGGTAACCCCGATAGAAGGAAGGGAGACCCCGAGGAGTTTCCTGTGGGAAGAAAACTTCCCGATAAGAAAATAGGAGAATTTCAAGACACCCGAAAAACACAAAGCCAGACAGAGCTTAGAAAACTTATGAAGTTGAAATGTCTTTCATTCTTGTTCGTATTAGTTATAAATGTTGAGGGTTATTCATGAAGTTTAATGGCCTGACAATTCTTGAATTGGATTGCACAATGCGTGTTTAGAATACAACAAAGGCCAAAACTCCAGTTAATCAACGCCGAGTATGGAGTGGGGAAGAGTGCAAATTACCCCTGAAATGGAAGATGAACGGGAAGGAAAGGATGTTAACTTAGGAGTCGATGGATCGAACTCTAATGGGCATGGAAAGGAGATGGATAAGGAAGGACATATAATGAAAATTCTTGAAGGATTACAAAGAGAGGCCAAGGAGCGTCGAGCTAATAGCCGAAAGCTCATGAAATTCAAGGATCGGCAAGGGAAATTAAACTTAAAATTCTTGCAGAGTCTGGAAAGAATAGAGAAGAAACTTGAGAAAGGAAGAGACTCAAGTACGAAAGAGAGTCACAGAGACCATGGGAGAAGAAGTAGATCGAGGAGTGGTAGCTGACGTCACAGTCGCTCCCAAAAACATTCGGACAGGGAGACACACAGTAGTTCAAGCCCGTCCCCTACCAGAAAACATCGAAGATCTGGAAGGGAGGAATTGAAAGGAGAAATGAATAAAATTAAACCTCCAACATTCGATGGAGAACATAAGAAGGAAGAAGATGCTGAGATATGGTTGCTTGGCATGAAGAAATATTTCCAGCTGCAGAATTATTCTGCCCATGTAGAAGGAAGAATTGCAATGTACCAGCTGAAAGGAAAAGCATCCATGTGGTGGGATCAGTTGGTGCAAGTGTAGCACATCAGAGAGAAAGAGGTCACGTGGAAGGAGTTTAAAAGGTATTTCGAGAAGAAATACCTGACTAAAAGATACTATGACAGAAAGATGAAGGAGTTCTTCGAACTCAAGCTAGGTAGCATGACCATTGATGAGTATGAACGAAGTTTTCTGGAACTGCTGAAGTATGTTCCATTCATCAAGGACGAGGCTGTCAAAATTCAGAGGTATCTGAGTGGATTGCCACCTTCCATTGGTGACAAGATTCAATACGATGACCCTAAGACCATGGAAGAAACCATAAGAAGGGTGAAATGCCTATACGAACAACAGAGAGAAAAGCCTACCTTTTGGAAGGCTTGGGATAACCAGAAGAGGTTTAAGAAAGAACAAAGATAGAAGGGAAGCAAGCCTTCCTTTTACAGAAACGGTCCTTGGGGACAGTCATCTTTTAAAGAACCCAGGAAAGTTGAAGGGAGTGAGCAGATGCCAAGGCCTCCACCGATGGAGTGTTGGGGCTGTAAAGGGAATCATAGGTACAGAGACTTCCCCCACAGAAAAGACAAGGCAAGAACTGTCCATACTGTTCAGCAAGCTGAAACAGTGGAGGATATGGGCAGCAGAATGCCGAGGATCTATGCAGCCCTGGACAACAAGCAAGCAGAATTTCAATCACACATGATTGAAGTGGAAGGTATGATCAACAACCGACCACTTGTTATTTTAATTGATTCAGGGGCTAGTCATAGTTATGTAGATCCTAGGGTGGTGGAAAGTTTGCATCTAACGAAGAGCAAACATGAGAAGTCTTGGTTAGTACAGTTAGCCACAGGGACCAAGAGGAAGGTCATTGAATTGGTTAAGTCATGTTCAGTGGACATGAAAGGAATGAGCACTAAGGATGAATTGAACATTCTGCCTTTAGGCTCATATGATTGCTTAATTGGGATGGACTGGTTGGACCAGCACCATGCCCTTCTGGATTGCCGTAACAAGAGATTCACATGTCTGAACGAAGAAGGAAATCAGGTAAAAATCTAAGGAATTCCCAGAGCCGTGGCTGTTAGAGAAATCTCAGCCATACAGCTGAAGAAATGTTACCGGAAAGGATGTCAATTATTTGCAACCTAGGTGGAAGAAGCATTCCAAAATGTGGTCCCGAACCTGGAAGACCACAGGGTGCTCAAAGAGTTTGAGGACGTGTTTCAGGGGGTGCCTGGACTACCTCCGAAGAGGGACATCGATTTTTCCATAAATCTGATGCCTGGAGCACATTAGATTGTGAAATGAGAGTTCAATAGATGGTGATTTGTGTGGAGCACAATTTATTTACCAAGCAAATGGCGACGATAGTGTTTTAAACTCTCAACCATTGCATAAAATTCATTTTCATATATGTTGTACTTCAGTTTGGCCACATATAAGACTTTTAAATGATATGCTACATGTTGGCCTCCCTATTTAAGAATGACCCCAATATTGTAATTTGAAGCATCACACTCTATCCTAAAGGGTTGTTGGAAGTCAAGTAGATGGAGGATGGGTCTAGAACACAAGAGATGCTTGGGGTGCTTAAAGGTGGATTTTATGTCTGGGGTCCAATAAAAAATGCATTAATTGGAGACTACATGGAAAGGACATTTCATCTTGGAAAACAAGAAACTCAATTTCCGATAAAATTGACACTACCTAGGAAACTTTTAAGGTCAATGGTAGTGTGGGGTAATGGCTGTTTTAGGAGGGTCTTAACATTATAGGGGTTTGGTTGAATGCCTTGTGTAGAAATTAAAAATCCCAAGTAAGAAACCAAACGCTAGCCAATAATGAATTTTTTTAGTTTTACCAATAGTTGATTGGCATGCAAAATGTCTTTCACTTGACAAAGGTGAAGGATGTGGTCATCTTGGGTCTTGCTGAAGATCAATATATCATCTAGATAAATAATGGAAAAATTGTCAATGTGTGGATGGAACATGTCATCAATGAGTCTCATAAAAGTGGTGGGGTTGTCCATGTGACCAAAGGGCATAATCAACCACTTGTAATGCTCGAACTTGGTCTTTTGTTGTCTTCCACACATCAATGTCCTTCATTCTAATTTGATGGTATCTTGAAGTTAGATCCAT
This sequence comes from Picea glauca, assembly GCA_000966675.3. Taxonomy (NCBI): domain Eukaryota; kingdom Viridiplantae; phylum Streptophyta; class Pinopsida; order Pinales; family Pinaceae; genus Picea; species Picea glauca. The sequence continues at coordinate 325,230 of JZKD02S1673182.1, forward strand.
CTTTGAAAAATAAAAAGCACTTGGTAATCAATATGTATTCTTGACGGTCACCTTATTGAGAGCTCTATAGTTAGTGACTAGCTGTCATTCATGGCTTTCCTTCTTAGGGATAATAAAGGAAGGCAACGCACAAGGTGAGGGGGAGTTGGGGAGAATTTTTCCTACTTGAAACAATGTCTAAATTTGTTTTTTAATGTAAGTTGTATTAGTAGGGGTAACATGATAAGGCTAGGTATTCGGAGAAGGGGGGGCTAAGTGCAAGGTCTATGATATGCTCAATATGTCATGGGGTGGCAAAGTGGTGGGTTTGGTAAAAACATCCTAAATATAGAGGGTGCAATAACTCCGGTGCCTTTGTTTGACTTGGAAGAAGCAGCAACAGAAAAAACCTTTCATTATCAGCCCATTGATTGTGACCCCATCGACATCGAGTGCACATTTGACACAGCCATTGGATCATGCATCATACGGGCCACCACGTTTGACGAGATTGCTGTGGCTTGTAGGAGTCGGGATCGATTTTTATCCATCCTCACGTTGGTTTCGTCAATAGCAAAGAATGGTTGTGGTTCATTGAAATCTTATGGTACTCACCAAAATGTGCGTGTTCGCGGGTTAAGGCACTCTATCCTCAACTATGTAGCTGCTGATTTTCCAAATGTATATGAAATGAAATTGGAGAATGTAGTCGTCAATTGATGTGAAGTAATAAGATTTCTTCAAAAGTTCTGTTTACAGCAACATTGCCATTTTTATTTTCGGGAACTTCACGGCCTTCTACCAATAGTTTTTCGTTTTGATTTTCTACATAATTTTTAATATAAACTGTAAAAATTTTAATCTGGTAAACCAAAATTAAATATATTTTGATGTAATACGTATCTTAATAATGGAGGACCACTTGAAGTCTTTTTTGGAAGTATGCACAGAATAGTACTGCTTGTTTTCTGAGTTTTTTTGTCTCTTTTGTATACCAGAAAAATGCATGTGTTAGCATGCATGCAGAATGTAATTTTCCTTTTTTTTCTTGAAAATAAAAAGTATGATTTTCCCTTTAGGAAAAAAAAACGTATCTTAATAAAAGAAATTAACTAATTTTTTCTTTTTCCTTTTACAAATATTATTAATCTATTAAATATATCAATAAACATCTTAAAATTATATTTATTAATATCATTGGTTTCAATAAACATTTTAAAATTATAAAACTATATTTATTAATATCATTTGTACCAAAATTTAATAATTATATCATTTTACAATTCTACTACGATTAAGTTAAACAAATACACTTAAACTAGCACAGCCGCTAACTCACGACTGGTGAACGCCAAAAGGTGGCTGTAGGTGGCTGTTAAATGACTGTTAAACTTCTACGGATGTCTTTATAACAACTCGAAAGTTAATGGATGAAATCAAAGTCATTCATTTATTGTGACGACTAAGAATATTCTAGGCATATTTAATCTCGTTCATAAAAAACATACTAATATTCTAGGCATATTTAATCTCGTTCATAAAAAACATACTAGCACAGCCACAAATTTGTGGCTGATGAACGCCGAAAGCACAGTTTGCAAAAGATGGACAGAAGGAGTTAAAAGAAGTTAGATGGAAGAAGAGAAGTAGAGTGAGAAAGAGGCATTAAAAAAACTATGAATACATTAATATTTCACTCATAATCACATTTTTTTTTTTTAAATGCCATTTTAAAATTTTATATATTATAGTTGTTTTTGCTATTTTTATAACCTCAACTTTTTTATAATAAAACTCATAACCATTTCTGTAAAAAAAAAAAGGTGATTATGAGTGAATTAAAATATTCTGATCACACGTGTGATAGTTGAAAACCATTAAAAAATCAAGCCATCCGAAAGATGATCGTGAAACCATTAAAAAATCAAGCCCAGTAAGGGGATTTGTATTCATGCCATCTGATTTGTGGTCATTTGGTGATAATCACTTTTGCAAACTTTCCCCAAGTTTTAAAGAAGAACCATTCAATCCCGATCCCGGAACTCGGAAGGTGGTCTCGTTGCTTCCATCAAACTGTCCTGCGTGTAAAACACCATATTTACTTTTCATGAAAACCTAAGGTGAAATCTAAACACCGATCGATTATACATGAAATTGATGAGGGATTTTAATGAGTTAATTGAAATACAGGAATGGCTTCACCACACCGCATGCTTCACATTCATGAAACGCTGTCCAAAATGACATGTGGTATCCATAGCGATAATCCTTGAAACGCCAAGGTGCTAGTTGAAATGCCAAGGTGCTAGTTGAAACGACACCCAGCTTCCACTGCGTCTAGCGACAAATGCTTAATCTCAAGGAACATGGCAATGCAAAGTTATATACATATTAATTTTCTTAATCAGTTAACCTGTCAATCAAGGGTTAGAGAAGTAATTTCTTAATCATATTAAGTAAATGTGAAAAAATAAACAAGGTAACAACAACATTCAGAAATGCAAGGAAGTTATGAGCAATAAATTTCATCCATTGATTAGAGAGTACGACTAAGAATATGCCAACATCTTTAATTGTTAGCCATAAGATTAGACTTTTAGATTAAAAGGTGATTAATTGTGCCCATTATAAATAGATGTAAGCCTTTCGACATAATTAAGAACTAAAAACCTATTAAATGTGCTCATTGTCAATAGATGTACACCTTTCGACGTAAAAATTCAATTATATTATTAAGGAATCATCTTATATCATTTTTCCCCGAAGTATGAATCCTTCAAAATCCATTATGTTTCACACTATGTTCCTATACATATACAATTCAACATAATCTTTTATTAAACTTCTCATATTTCATAATCTGACTACTATTGCACTCGATACTACTAAATAGAAAAACGATTACATAAAAATATATAACTTCTTCATTGGCTTGATAAGAATTTAGATAGGGAAGCATTGCATGGTCATACATAATAGGTCTTTTTATTTGGATGAGTTTACATATTTAAACGTAATATGTTATTTGTTTTTCACTTATATACGAAGATTCAAAGTTCTCTTAATTTCAGATTTCGTAATATGTTATTTGTTTTTCACTTATATACGAAGATTCAAAGTTCTCTTAATTTCAGATTTTTTTTTAAGGAAAATCCTTTAATATTATAATTAACTAAAATTAATAATTTTGTTTATTTTAATTTAGATATTATTATATATTTAAAAAAATTATAATTAAATTATTTTTGTGATATTTGTTTCCATATGATTTATATAGTATTTTAAATAAAATATGATATTTCATAATAAATAAAATTTAATTAGATGAAATTTTGTTTTTAACTCTTATTTTTAATTGATGCGGTGTAATAGAGATGGAGGGAGGGTTGCCCTATTTTAGTGATGGTGGCTAGTTTATTGATGGTTCGAAAAATGGTGGTGATAGTTAATCAAATCTTTTCTTAATGTCAATTATCATATCATATCAGGGTTTCTGGTGTTGTTTCATCAGTTTGTTGAAGTTTTTTTGTTCCATAGTGTGAGAGTACTATGGTATTTCTACAGTCCTTTCCTGAACGCCTCCTTGAGAGTTTATTTTGCTTAGGGGTTAAAACATGGAGAATGTTAGTGTAACTATTGAAATAATGTAATTGCGAAGAGCATTCTTATTATTTTGTTATTGGATTAAATCCCCATTGTGGATTAATCATGTTATTATTATTATTGGATTAAATCCCCATTGAGGATTAAT
>JZKD02S1673182.1:333174-345698 GCA_000966675.3 Picea glauca
CTTGGGCTTTACCAAGAGTAAAGCAGATTCAAATCTCTACTTCAAGATCATGAATAATGAACCAGTAATACTATTACTGTATGTGGATGACTTATTCTTAACTGGAGAAGAAAAGATCATCGCCGAATGTAAACAAAGACTTGTTGCTGAATTTGAAATGAAAGACCTTGGCTTAATGCATTACTTCTTAGGTCTTGAGGTATGGCAGAGTACAAAAATAATCTTCCTTAACCAGGGGAAGTACACGGTCGAAATCTTGAAGAGATTCGACATGCTAAAATGCAAGTCCATGAATACACCCATTGAAGTGAAGCTGAAGCTGCTGGTTGATACTTCGTCAGATTTGATAGATGCCACTCTGTACAGACAGATTATTGGATCGTTGATGTACCTGACGAACACTAGACCAGACATCTATTTTGCAGTGAAAACCTTGAGTCAGTTTCTGGTAGAGCCCAGACGTGTTCATTTAGTGGCTGCAAAACATGTGATGAGGTACCTTAAGGGTACAATGGATTATGGTCTCAGCTATGATGGAGATCATGACTTCAAACTGAGTGGATATACTGATGCAGATTGGGCAGGAAGCGTTGCTGACAGAAAAAACACTTCCAGATGCTGTTTCAATTTGGGATCAGCTATGATCTCGTGGCAGAGTAGGAAGCAATCCATTATTGCTCTCAGCACAACAGAAGCAGAGTACATTGCCGCATGTTCTGCTAGTTGCGAAGCTATATGGCTTCGAAAGTTGTTGACAGGCCTATTTGATTTGGAGATGAGAGAAACCACGATTCTATGTGATAATCAAAGCTGTATTAAAATGATAGAGAATCCTGTGTTCCACGACAGGTTGAAGAACATAGAGATCCGTTATCATTTCATCCGCAACATGGTACAGAGAGGAGCCCTGAAGCTCTAGTACATTAGCGCGGATGAACAGGTTGTTGATGTGATGACTAAGCCTCTATCTCATGTAAAGTTTGAACACTTTCGAGATAAGCTTGGTATTGTCCGAAAGGACCTTCCCTGAAAGGGGGAGTAGATGTGATCCTTGCTTCTGACCTCGCTGTTAGACATAAAGAAAGATGAGTCATGCTTCTGACCTCGTTGTTAGATGTAAGGCATGACACCATGTGTTCCTTGCTTCTGACCTCATTGTTAGACGTAAAGCAAGATGAGTTATGCTTTTGACCCAGTTGTTAGACATAAAGCATAACATCGTTGGTTCCTTGCTTCTGACCTAGTTGTTAGACATAAAACAAGATGAGTCATGCTTATGACCTCATTGTTAGATGTAAAGCATGACGTTGTGTGTTCCTTGCTTCTAAACTCGTTGTTAGATGTAAAGCAAGATGAGTTATGCTTCTGACCTAGTTGTTAGATGTAAAGCATAACACTGATGATTCCTCACTTCTGACCTCGTTTGACGCAACCTGCCCCTCACCGAGCAAGCTACTCCCACCAGGACCTTCTTCAAATCACGGGCTCGAAGAGTCAACGTACTCTTCCTCTCCACTCGGGATGTTACCCACAGTAAACACCCTCGGTGATCTCCCTCTTCGGAAATCGGGATCTCGCGACTCAGGAGTTCGCGGTTCATGCGAGCGTGATTCACATGTAACTCCAAACCCCGAACCCCGATGGTCAGCGGGTCAACGTTCTTTCCCTATCGGGAAATCGACGGTTGTGGTATCGCAAGTCTCATGCAACATAAAACCCCAAACCCCGAACTCTGACAGCACGCCACCTGTCCTCTAGTGAGTCTCGTGGACCCACTATGCCATGTCCTTCGCTCGTGCAATCGGGGATCGCGGGATCGCAATTTCACCGGTCGCAATTCCCTTGCATTGGGAAATCCCGAATGCCAAAACCCCGATATCGCGCCACCTGTCAGCACCTCTAGTGAGGCCTATGCCTTGACACCTGTCTCCCCCTCGTTATATCGGGAAATCGCGATTCGGGAATTCGCGTTTCCTGATGCACAAGGTCACAGACCTTGCAAAACTTCGAATCCCTATTCCTCGGGATCCTTCGCCACATTCCCCTCCTGATCAACAGCCCCAGTTGATTCGGGAAATCGCCGGTCGCGATTTCAAAGAGCTTGAGCTCTTGTCTCTAGGAACGCCGAATGTCGAACCCCGAAGTCCCTGAGACTTTGGTTCTCCACCCCTGTGCTCACGGGTTATCTCCCGCACAACTTCTCCACGATCGGACGGTCTACGGAATTTCGGGTTTCTCCTTGACAACTCTAAGTCGTCGATCCTCTTCCTCTGGAAGAGTTCCTCCACTTCACCACTTTTGTCCTGTATGACCTCCACGGGAGTCTGTTCCCACAGCGACACAAAGGTGTTTTTTTTTTCAGGCCTATTCCTGAAATGCTTACAAGGAACTATCCCTCCTGAGCTTTGTCTCTCTCTGACTCCTTCAGAGACTTCTCACGTTCTCCCGGTGTTCGACTTCCAACAGCTCTCAGAGCGTTGAAACCATCTAGACCTGTCCAATCCTGCTAACACGGTCCAGTCCTCCTTCTCTCAGACTCGGTTCTGAGACTTCAATTCGACCTGCACTCACCTGCACGGTTCGAACAACCCAACCTAACCCTGGGCGTCAGAGAACGAAAGTTCGACGGCTTAGCCTCCTCAACGCACTCTATGCGGAGGAATTCAATTGCACTCTATGCAGGAATCTCTTGGCTTAAGCAGAGAATCAACTAAAACTCATTCCCTCATTCTCTCAGGTTTCTAACCTGATACGCAATCACATATGCAGCATATAAAAGATAAGCATAAAGAGAAGCAAATAAAGAAAAGCATAATATTAACAACACACATAGATCAAACACATCCATGGAATTGAATCAAGCTCTTTCTATTAATTCAATATCTTGTACATGGAGGTTCTTCATAAGCTCTCTGCTCTGCTCTTCTCTTGCTCCTTTTTTCAATGAGAATGAGATAATTCAGAATGAATACAATGTACAAAGGAGGGTGTCTATTATTCCGTTTTCCCTCTCGAAAGTAGAAATGTCTAATCTACAGTTAATTCCTATCTAACTGCATTAAAACTATTAAATGCCTTCTTATCTACAATACAATACAAGTGCGCTTGGCTTTGAATGCCTTCCTTCAAACGGCGGCGCAACAATCTTTTCCAAGTAATTCAAAAATGTATGTGTTGGCCTGTCCAGCTGTATTCCTTTTCCTCCGCACGCTGGCTCGCTTGATGAAGCGTAGATGCTTCTGCATCATACTCCTCGACTCAAAAATATTTCATGGGCTCCTGTCCATGAGCTGTTGTATAGTCTGCCCATGTTTCTGTATAACTTCTTCTGTCTCCTAGCTTGCATCCTCTACTGGGTGATTCTTCCACTTTACCAGGTATTCAAAATACTGCTTCCTCCTGGTTTTCCTGCCTGTTCTTTTATCCAGTATGCACTCTATCTCAGGCTTCTGTGCAACTGGTAATTGTTTCTGCCACTGGATCACTAGCTCCTCAATTCTAGTGTCAGATCTGTAGTGGTATAAATCTGAAATGTTAAAAATCGGAGATATCCCGATGCCCTCTGGCAACTCAAGCTCATATGCATTCTCACCAAATTTCTTCAAAATCCTGCATGGCCCAATCTTTTTCATCTTAAGCTTGTTATATGTTCCTCTCGGGAACCTTTCTTTCCTCAAGTGCGCCAGAACCAGGTCTCCAACTTTGAACTGAAGTTGCCTCTTCCTCTAGTCGGCTCTGCGCTTATAACCCTGGTTTGATTTCTGCAGTCGCTGCTTCACCTCTGCGTGAAGTTCTTTCATCGCCTCCACGAACTCTTCAGCCCTTGCGCTACTAGTCTTAGCCTGTTCTGACTCCCTGAGTTCAGAAACTCCTCTCAGCTGTGTCCCATACAAAATTTGGAACGGGCTCTTGCTTGTACTCCGATTCACCGAATCGTTGTACGCGAACTCTGCCTGTGGTAGGATTTGATCCCAACTGGTGTGATGCTCCGTCACTAGAATTCTCAACAGATCCCCCAAGCTCCTGTTGACCACTTCCGTCTGCCCATCTGTCTGTGGATGGTAAGCAGAATTGAATGCTAAGTCAGTCCCCAGCTTTCTCCATAGCGTCCTCCAAAAATGACCGATGAACTTCGTGTCCCGATCCGAGACTATGCTCCTGGGCAATCCATGCAATCGCACAATCTCTTTGAAAAATAAGTTCACGATGTGTGTCGCATCGCTTGTCTTATGGAATGGTATGAAATGTACCATTTTCGAGAACCTATCCACCACCACAAAAATGGAATCACCTCCACGCTGTGTTCTCGGCAATCCCAAAACAAAATCCATACTGATCGCCTCCCATGGCCTCTCAGGTATGGGCAACGACTGATAGAACCCTGCGTTCTGCTTTCGGCCTTTTGCATGTTGACATATTCTGCACCTTTCAACAAATCTCTTCACATCTGCATGCATGCCTGGCCAAAAATATGACTCGCTCAGCTTGGCGAAAGTTTTGTCATGTCCGAAATGACCTGCTAGTCCACCGCTGTGCTTTTCTCGTACCAAATTCTCTCTCATAGAGAAATCTGGAATGCACAACTGATTGCCCTTAAATAGCAATCCATCCTGTATCAAGAAATCTATCCACGGGCTCCTATCTCTGAGCATCGGATTCTCGGCTGCCTCGTATGCTTCCCCAAAATCAGCATCTCTTGCATACATATCCTTCAGGTTTTCAAAACCCAAAGTCTTGACCCTGAATTCCTTCAACAATAAACATTTTCGACTCAAGGCGTCAGCTACCTTGTTTGCAGTCCCTAAAATGTGCTTTATGACAAAGGTGAAATTCTGCATATATTCCACCCATTTCGCATGCTTCTGATTCAGCTTCTCCTGCTGACTGACGAATTGCAGTGCATGATTATCACTGTACATCACAAATTATTTGGGTATGAGATAATGCCTCCACTTTTTCAATGCCTGGATAATGGCATAGAATTCTTTATCATATGTGGAGTACTTCAATTTTGCATCATCTAGCTTCTCGCTGTAATATGCCACAGGTCTGTCATCCTGACTTAAGACCCCTCCAACAGCATACCCACTAGCATCACACTTCACTTGGAAGGTCTTCCGAAAATCAGGCAGCACTAACACTGGCTGCTCGATTATCTTTCGCTTCAACAGATTGAAGCTCCTTTCAGCCTCGGCTGTCCACTGAAAAATTTTATGCCGCTTTTTCACAGTGTCCATCATGGCGGCACAGATTCCACTAAAATTTCGAATGAATTTTCTGTAGAAGCTTGCAAAACCGTGGAAAATCCTTACCTCAAAAACATTTCTCGGCGATGGCCAATTCCTGATCACTTCAACCTTCTCAGGATCCATCTTCAATTCATTCACCGAAATTACAAAACCCAGATATATGAGTTCTGTCTGCATGAATGAGCACTTCTTCAAATTTATCAGCAGCTTCTCCTGCTGTAGCCTTCTCATCACAATGGCTAAATGCCTCAAATGCTCGGCTTTGGTTTTGCTAAAGATCAATATGTCGTCTAAATACACAACAACAAATTTGCCAATGAATTCCCGCAGGACTTCATTCATCAGCCTCATGAAAGTACTTGGCGCGTTTGTCAATCCAAACGRCATGACCAGCCATTCRTACAAACCCTCGTTTGTTTTGAATRTTGTCTTCCATTCATCTCCCTCTCTCATCCRGATCTGATGATATCCGCTCTTGAGGTCTATCTTTGAAAAATAATTCGCCCCGCTTAGGCAATCCATCAGGTCGTCCATTCTCGRTAATGGGAACCTGTACYTGATGGTGATCTTGTTTATTGCCYTRGAGTCTRTACACATTCTCCAGCCTCCATCCTTCTTCRGACTTAGTAYTGTCGRAACAACACATGGACTAAGACTTTCCCTCACCAGTCCTTTATCCTGCAGATCCTGTACCTGCCTTTTGACTTCCTCATTCTCTTGAGGCGTCAACCTATACGCTGCCTTATTTGGCAAACTTGCTCTGGGTATGAGGTCAATGTTGTGACTCACACTCCTCATCGGTGGCAACGAACGAGGTAGTTTGTCCACGATGATATCAGCGAACTCTCCAAGCAGTTCCTGAATCTCCTCTAGCAAGTCGTCCACTCTTGTGCTTGTCAGGACAATTCTCGGCTTCCGGACAACAAAGAATTGTGGATTCTCATCCTTCTCCAGCTATGTGAGAAGTTCTTTCCCACTCATGAGAAGTATAGTACTGCTCACTTCCGTCTTCACTTCCTTATCCTTTCCCGGAAGCAGTGTATGTGTTTTTCCATCCTTCTCCAAGGTGTATGTGTTCATTCTCCCATCATGAACCACATGTCTATCATACTGCCATGGTCTCCCCAGTAAAACATGACAGACATCCATGGGTATAACGTCACATAGAATTTCGTCCCTATAATCACCCATTTTAAAATTTACCAAGCATTGTTTTGTAACACATACCTGGTGTCCTTTCTGCAGCCACGTCACTTTGTATGGACTCGGGTGCTTGTTCGTTTTCAGCTCCAGTTTCTCCACCATCTCGGTCGAAACGAGATTATCTGTGCTCCCATTGTCCACTATAACCTTGCATTTCCAACACTGGGTCTTGCAAGTCATTCTGAACAATCTGCATCTCTGAGCTGTGTCCACCTCTTTCTCGGGGTTCAAGAGAACTTTATGCACTGTTAGTGACTTCCTACTTCCGACGTCTTCATCTTCAACATCTCGCCTCTGTGCCTCAGCAACATGAGCGTTTCCTCTGTCCATCTTCCTTTCTGGACAGTCCACTGCTTTGTGACCATCTTTTCCACATGTGAAACATGTGATGACTCCTCCTCGACCCCTTCCTCTACCTCGGGTGCGAGGAAATGTATTGGCATCAGCGTAATCTCCTTGCTAATCCGGTCGCTACCTCCTCGGCTCAATATTCTGCTGCCTCTGCTGTGAGGTTCCACCTCTTTCAACTTTTCTTTGAGGCTTTTTCCAATCCTCCTTGGGCTTCTGTGTTCTCTCTTGAGCAACAGCTTTACCTCTGGGCTGGCTTCTGCCTCGCCCTCGCTGTCCCTGTTTGCGGCCCAGCTTCTCTTCGGCTTTTATAGCCATATGGTACGCATCCTCAACTGTGCGGATGGTAACCATGCTCAACTCGTCCTGAATGTCATACCTCAACCCATTCAAGTATCTCACCACCTTTTCGTCATCACTCTCCCAATGACCAGCTCGGATGTTGAGCCTATAGAATTCTTCGGTGTACTCCTTCACCGTCATCATTTTCTGTCTCAGGTTCTGCATGCGCCTGAACAGAGTGATCTGGTAATCCCTCGGAATGAACTTTGCCTTCATCTTAGCGATCATCCGATCCCAACTTTTTATCTTCTGTTTGCCTTTGCTGCGCCTGTCAGCCTGCACTTCATCCCACCATAGGGCTGCATGTCCCTTGAACTTGGTGACAGCGTGCCTCTCCTTTTTGTCCTCTTCAATATCTTCATAATTGAAGTAGGTGTTGAGTGCTCGGATCCAATCCAGCAACTCTTCTGCATCCAGGCTTCCCTCGTAAGCTGGAATGTCCATCCTCACCTTTGCGCTCATCCTGGCGATATCTTTGATTAATCGCTCATTTGCTGCATCTTCTGCTACAACTTCACCTTGCGGTACAGCATCAGCTTCGCCTTCGGAGTCACTCAGATCTCCTGTATTTGTTGTGCGCCTCTGCGCTACTTCCATATCTTCCATTCTAGCACGGAGATTTCGTAATTCCCTCTCCATTTCTATATTCTGTCCATGACTGCTTCTTTCCCTGGACAATTCCCTCTCCTCCTCTAGATTGGGCGATTGCCTACCTCTTCTCGGCGGCATTACGTCTTCTCTTCCTCTCTGCTACAGAAAACAGAGAAATCTTGGCTCTGATACCACTCTGACGCAACCTGCCCCTCACCGAGCAAGCTACTCCCACCAGGACCTTCTTCAAATCACGGGCCCGAAGAGTCAACGTACTCTTCCTCTCCACTCGGGATGTTACCCACAGTAAACACCCTCGACGATCTCCCTCTTCGAAAATACGGATCTCGTGACTCGAGATTTCGCGGTTCACGCGAGCGTGATTCACATGTAACTCCAAACCCCGACACCGATGGTCAGCGGGTCAACGTTCTTTCCCTATCGGGGATTTCCCTATCGGGAAATCGGCGGTTGTGGTATCGCAAGTCTCATGCAACATAAAACCCCGAACCCCGAACTCCGACAGCATGACACCTGTCCTCTAGAGAGTCTCGTGGACCCACTATGCCACGTCCTTCGCTCGTGCGATCGGGGATCGCGGGATCGCGATTTCACCGGTCGCAATTCCCTTGCATTGGGAAATCTCAAATGTCGAAACCCCGATATCACGCCACCTGTCAGCACCTCTGGTGAGGCCTATGCCTTGACACTTGTCTCCCCCTCGTTCTATCAGGAAATCGTGATTCGGGAATTCGCGTTTCCTGGTGCACAAGGTCACAGACCTTGCAAAACTCCGAATCCTAATTCCTCGGGATCCTTCGCCACGTGCCCCTCCTGATCAACGGCCCCAGTTGATTCGGGAAATCGTCGGTCGCGATTTCAAAGAGATTGAGATCTTGTCTCCAGGAACACCGAATGCCGAACCCCGAAGTCCCTGAGACTTTGGTTCTCCACCCCTGTGCTCACAGGTTATCTTCCGCGCAACTTCTCCACGATCGGACGGTCTACGGAATTTCAGGTTTCTCCTTGAAAAATCTAATTCGTCGATCCTCTTCCTCTGGAAGAGTTCCTCCACTTCACCACTTTTGTCCTGTATGACCTCCACGGGAGTCTGTTCCCACAGCGACACAAAGGTATTTTTTTTTTCAGGCCTGTTCCTTAAATGCTTACAAGGAACTATCCCTCCTGAGCTTTGTCTCTCTCTGACTCCTTCAAAGACTTCTCACGTTCTCCCGGTGTTCGACTTCCAACAGCTCTCAGAGCGTTGAAACCATCTAGACCTGTCCAATCCTGCTAACACGGTCCAGTCCTCCTTCTCTCAGACTCGGTTCTGAGACTTCAATTCGACCTGCACTCACCTGCACGGTTCGAACAACCCAACCTAACCCTGGGCGTCAGAGAACGAAAGTTCGACGGCTCAGCCTCCTCAACGCACTCTATGCGGAGGAATTCAACTGCACTCTATGCAGGAATCTCCTGGCTTAAGCAGAGAATCAACTGAAAATCATTCCCTCATTCTCTCAGGTTTCTAACCTGATACGCAATCACATATGCAGCATATAAAAGATAAGCATAAAGAGAAGCAAATAGACAAAAGCATAATATTAACAACACAGAGATCAAACACATCCATGGAATTGAATCAAGCTCTTTCTATTAATTCAATATCCTGTACATGGAGGTTCTTCACAAGCTCTCTTCTCTGCTCTTCTCTTGCTCCTTTTTTCAATGAGAATGAGATAATTCAGAATGAATACAATGTACAAAGGAGGGTGTCTATTATTTCGTTTTCCCTCTCGAAAGTAGAACTGTCTAATCTACAGTTAATTCCTATCTAACTGCATTAAAACTATTAAATGCCTTCTTATCTAGAATACAATACAAGTGCGCTTGGCTTTGAATGCCTTCCTTCAAACGGCGGTGCAACGATCTTTTCGAAATAATTCAAAAATGTATGTGCTGGCCTGTCCAGCTGTATTCCTTTTCCTCCGCGCACTGGCTCGCTTGATGAAGCGTAGATGCTCCTGCATCATACTCGGCTCAAAAATATTTCATGGGCTCCTGTCCATGAGTTGTTGTATAGTCTGCCCATGTTTCTGTATAACTGCTTCTGTCTGCCAGCTTGCATCCTTTACTGGGTGATTCTTCCACCTTACCAGGTATTCAAAATACTGCTTCCTCCTGGTTTTCCTGCCTGTTCTTTTATCTAGTATGCACTCTATCTCAGGCTTCTGTGCAACTGGTAATTGTTTCTGCCACTGGATCACTAGCTCCTCAGTTCCAGTGTCAACTCTGTAGTGGTATAAATCCGAAATGTTAAAAATCGGAGATATCCCGATGCCCTCTGGCAACTCAAGCTCATATGCATTCTCACCAAATTTCTTCAAAATCCTGCATGGCCCAATCTTTTTCATCTTAAGCTTGTTATATGTTCCTCTCGGGAACCTTTCTTTCCTCAAGTGCGCCAGAACCAGGTCTCCAACTTTGAACTGAAGTTGCCTCTTCCTCTGGTCGGCTCTGCGCTTATACTCCTGGTTTGATTTCTGCAGTCGCTGCTTCACCTCTGCGTGAAGTTCTTTCATCGCCTCCGCGAACTCTTCAGCCCTCACGCTGCTAGTCTCAGCCTGTTCTGACTCCCTGAGTTTAGAAACTCCTCTCGGCTGTGTCCCATACAAAATTTGGAACGGGCTCTTGCCTGTACTCCGATTCACTGAATCGTTGTACGCGAACTCTGCCTGTGGTAGGATTTGATCCCAACTAGTGTGATGCTCCGTCACCAGACTTCTCAACAGATCCCCCAAGCGCCTGTTGACCACTTCTGTCTGCCCATCTGTCTGCGGATGGTAAGCAGAATTGAATGCTAAGTCAGTCCCCAGCTTTCTCCATAGCGTCCTCCAAAAATGACTGATGAACTTCGTGTCCCGATCCGAGACTATGCTCCTGGGCAATCCATGCAATCGCACAATCTCTTTGAAAAATAAGTTCACGATGTGTGTCGCATCGCTTGTCTTATGGCACGGTATGAAATGTGCCATTTTCGAGAACCTATCCACCACCACAAAAATGGAATCAACTCCACGCAGTGTTCTCGGCAATCCCAAAACAAAATCCATATTGATCGCCTCCCATGGCCTCTCAGGTATGGGCAACGACTGATAGAACCCTGCGTTCTACTTTCGGCCTTTTGCATGTTGACATATTCTGCACCTGTCAACAAATCTCTTCACATCTGCAAGCATGCCTGGCCAAAAATATGACTCACTCAGCTTGGCGAAAGTTTTGTCATGTCCGAAATGACCTGCTAGTCCACCGTTGTGCTTTTCTCGTACCAAATTCTCTCTCATAGAGCAATCTGGAATACACAACTGATTCCCTTGAATAACAATCCATCCTCTATCAAGAAATCTATCCACGGGCTCCTATCTCTGAGCACCCGATTCTCGGCTTCCTCGTATGCTTCCCCAAAATCAGCATCTCCTGCATACATATCCTTCAGGTTTTCAAAACCCAAAGTCTTGACCCTGAATTCCTTCAGCAATAAACATTTTCGACTCAAGGTGTCAGCTACCTTGTTTGCAGTCCCTAAAATGTGCTTTATGACAAAGGTGAAATTCTGCATATATTCCACCCATTTCGCATGCTTCTGATTTAGCTTCTCCTGCTGACTGACGAATTGCAGTGCATGATTATCAGTGTACAGCACAAATTCTTTGGGTATGAGATAATGCCTCCGCTTTTTCAATGCCTGGATAATGGCATAGAATTCTTTATCATATGTGGAGTACTTCAATTTTGCATCATCTAGCTTCTCGCTGTAATATGCAACAGGTCTGTCATCCTGACTTAAGACCCCTCCAACAACATACCCACTAGCATCACACTTCACTTGGAAGGTCTTCCGAAAATCAGGCAGCACTAACACTGGCTGCTCGGTTATCTTTCGCTTCAACAGATTGAAGCTCCTTTCAGCCTCGGCTGTCCACTGAAAAATTTTATGTCGCTTTTTCACAGTGTCCATCATGGAGGCACTGATTCCACTAAAATTTTGAATGAATTTTCTGTAGAAGCTTTCCAAACCGTGGAAGCTCCTTACCTCAAAAACATTTCTCGGCGATGGCCAATTCCTGATCACTTCAACCTTCTCAGGATCCATCTTCAATTCATTTGCCGAAATTACAAAACCCAGATATATGAGTTCTGTCTGCATGAATGAGCACTTCTTCAAATTTATCAGCAGCTTCTCCTGCTGTAGCCTTCTCATCACAATGGCTAAATGCCTCAAATGCTCGGCTTTGGTTTTGCTAAAGATCAATATGTCGTCTAAATACACAACAACAAATTTGCCAATGAATTCCCGCAGGACTTCATTCATCAGCCTCATGAAAGTACTTGGCGCGTTTGTCAATCCAAACGACATGACCAGCCATTCATACAAACCCTCGTTTGTTTTGAATGTTGTCTTCCATTCATCTCCCTCTCTCATCCGGATCTGATGATATCCGCTCTTGAGGTCTATCTTTGAAAAATAATTCGCCCCGCTTAGGCAATCCATCAGGTCGTCCATTCTCGGTAATGGGAACCTGTACCTGATGGTGATCTTGTTTATTGCCTTGGAGTCTATACACATTCTCCAGCCTCCATCCTTCTTCGGACTTAGTATTGTCGGAACAACACATGGACTAAGACTTTCCCTCACCAGTCCTTTATCCTGCAGATCCTGTACCTGCCTTTTGACTTCCTCATTCTCTTGAGGCGTCAACCTATACGCTGCCTTATTTGGCAAACTTGCTC
>JZKD02S1673182.1:363777-381699 GCA_000966675.3 Picea glauca
AAAATAAGTGTTCTGTAAGTCAAGAAATAGTGTTACGGAAGCAAGAAGAGTCAATGATACATCATTCTTATTCCTCGACACTATCCATCATCCTTATTTATCAACAATATCATTACTGCAAATCCTTGTCAATTAGGCCTTGATATAGAACCTTGATGCAGATCCTTACTTTGAACCATGCTACAAATCTGCTTGCTTTGGAACCTATCACAGTTTTTTCACTTGTTGTGAAACCTATCAATGTTTCACCACTTTCTGCGGAACCTAACACCATTTCACCACTTGCTACATAACCTAGCATTGTTTCACCACTCGCTATGAAAGCACCACTACTACACAAGAAGCCTTTGAAAAACCTAGTATTTTCTATTGTTGCAGAACTATGGTATGTCAATGCATTTTCTTTTCCCCAACTCGTAGATAATTAGACGAAAATTGCATGTTGAAGTTAATGAAGTTTCATTTGCTTATGTGGTGAACATTGAAGATACAATTTTTTCTTCAAGGACTCCTAAGAATATCATTCATGTAACCACTGCCACCGAATCAAACCTTCAATCCACTTCTTTCCTCCACAACTTCCCGCTCCACCCACATAATAAAGTAACTCAACCCACTTACAATACTAAGCTACCTAGTTATCCTATCTCCTTTCTAGTTTTAGTTAGTGTTCAATAAATATTTCCAATAGTTTATTGTTACCAATCCACCTGAAGCTTTGTTGTTGGTTGCCTACTACTGATCTTGTTCTAGCAAACTTCCTTCAGGTTTAGCATCTGACAATGTGCTACAGATTATGTAGTATGTTTCTATTTTTTGAAGCACTTCACAGGATCCACCATTGCTGCAGAAGAAACATAAATAGAAAGTTTCAAGGAAAATAATAGTGATGTTATACAAGAACCAACACCAATAAGCCTAGGTGATGTTATATAAAGTTTCAAGGAAAATAATGGTGATGGTATACAAGGGTATAGTTGAATGACTTATGAAAAAATTAAAAATCCTAAGTAAGAAAAATTGTGCCATCCAATTACATATTTTTTGATTTTTACCTATAGCTGATTGGCATGCATAATATCCTACACTTGACAAAGGTGAAAGATGTGGCCATCTCAGGTCATTAATGAGTTTCATAAAGGTGGCTGGGGCATTGATGAGACCAAAGGGAATAACCAACCACTCATAACATGGTCTTGTTTTGTATTCCACACATTCGTCTCCTTCATTCTAACATGATGGTATCATGAAGTTAGATCCAACTTTGAAAAATAACAAGCACCTTACAAATGGTCTAGAAAATTCTTGATACAAGGCAATTGGTAAATGTTCTTGACGGTCGCCTTATTGAGAGCTCTATAGTCAATGACTAGTCACCATTCATGGGTTTCCTTCTTAGGGATAATAAAGGCAAGCAATCAACAAGGTGAGGAGTTAGGATGAATCTTACCTCCTTGCAACATTGCCTAAATTTGGCTATCAATCTTAGTTGTCTTCGTAGGGGTAAGATGATTGGGTTAGGTATTCGGAAAGGAGGTGTTAGGCACAAGGTCAATGGTATGCTCAATATGTCATGGGGGTGGCAAAGTGGTGGGTTTAGTAAAAACATCCTAATAGTTGGAGAGGCAGAATTCCAGTGATGTGGGGGGTGAAGGGGTTTGATCGAGATTTACTTCTCAAATATGTAAATAGAAGAAATAGGGCATTGTTGACTATTTCTATTAACAAAAAATATGCCTTCTTTTATAAGTAGATTCAAAATGGGGTGGTTAACTTTGACAATGTCATCCTCTCTATTTTAATAATAAAAATTAACTCATTAGTAGCACTACTATCTCCCAGTGTCTCTCTCTCGAAATCTATGTCAACTAATCTCAAATATGTGGAAAAAATAAGGTCATGCAACAAAAACATTGTCACATG
This sequence comes from Picea glauca, assembly GCA_000966675.3. Taxonomy (NCBI): domain Eukaryota; kingdom Viridiplantae; phylum Streptophyta; class Pinopsida; order Pinales; family Pinaceae; genus Picea; species Picea glauca. The sequence goes on from JZKD02S1673182.1 coordinate 365,701, forward strand.
AACACAAAATATTGAATGCCATGATTCATCATGAAATGATGCTTTCGTAAAAAAAATATGGATTATATTAAACACACTAACTTTATTAATGCATCCTATGCTTATGCTTGCAAAGGCATAAATGAACTATGTGATTAATTTGAACATGAAATTATGTGATTGCCATCGCTAAGTGATGGAGCTACCGAATCCAATGCACAACCAAACAGATTGTTCCCCACTGCATTTTTGGAACCCCGACATCTTTAATATTCTGGTTAATATTTCAACGTCGTTGTATCGATTTCATCTTATACGGATGCGATGCCTGCCATCTACGACTTTTCCTTTATCGACCGAATCTTGGAGAGATTTGGAGTCATCCTATTAGAGCCAAGGAAGGACATTATTTCCTATTATTGTATCCATCTAATCTTCTACGGATACCTGCCATCTACAACTTTGCCTTTATGGACCGGATCTTATAAAGATTTGGAGTCAGCCTATTAACCGTAGGTTAATATTAATCACTATGCAGGGAGTAAATTATTGGCTCATTCATTGACTCACTTTTTTTTCATTCTGTTGATCTGTGATGAATAATGAGTATCCAATAAACAAGATTCATGAGTCAATAATTGAATCAATGGAGATACACCAAACAATAAGTCAATAATTAACTCACTACATGATGTTTAATATTAACTAAATTAAAAGAATATTATTTACTTTTAATTATAAAATAATGTTCATTTAAATTATTTTTCAATAAATTAAATACACACAAAAAGAAAAACACTATTTACTTTTAATGATAAAACAATGTCCATATAAATTATTTTTTAATAAATATATTGGGTGAAGGAAGAGCATTAGATTGAGTGTGGACCCTACATTGGAGGGGGAAATGAATTTGGATTATCTATGGATCTTCATGATACACTAAGAACCCTCGATAGAACCACTTTAGTGAATGTTCAAATGGTGTTGGTCCTTTATTATGGAGAGGATAATGGTTGAAGCACTTGGCTTAGAGAACTTAAAAGACGAGGAATGGGATGCATATATGCATAAACTTGCATATAGCAATATCATTCTCAAGGAGGAGGGGGATATCTTACCCAAGTCAAAAAAAAAAATTGTTGGGGGATTCTATACAACTAAGCTTGGGTATAAGGAAATATTTTTGTTGGCACAGGGGCAGACCTAGGGTTCAACGCTCAACATCACACCAACAAAACCCTAACTACCGTCCCTTTCAACAACACCTATGAGGCATGCGAAGTCTCACTCGAGGTAGAAGCAGGGGAGGTTATAGGATGTAGGTGTCTGTAACCAAGCTGAGACACAGATACGTGATAACCACACTTTACAAAGTATTCTAGTAACACTTAGAAGATGATATGCATTAGTTTATTAGCTTCATTAACATTGTAGAACAAGCCCTAATATAGGTAGGTGCAGTAACAATAAATGATTAAGAACTTCCACCACTTAGCACATAGCACTGAGTTAGATCTAACATTCATCTATCTTTAACACAAGTAAATCACTAAGCATCTACAGATTTATCTATCATACATAAGGGAACTGAGAAGATTCATAACCTAACCAACACAGCACAAAACAAACCAAAGACACAAGATATATGTGGTTCACCCAAGTGTGGGGCTACACCCACTAACTGCTTCATCTTCTTTATTATTCGTCAATCTCTGACATTCAACGATTTCTGTGCACCAAGACATAGAGTCGAGCTCCGCAGAGGACAGGAGATCTACACACTGAGCACCAGATCCTCCTTCCAAAACTAGGTCAATGCACAGAGCCAACAAAGCCTTAACACACAGGCATTCTCTTGCACAAAGCCATCGAATTAATTGCACTTAGCCACTTTTCCACCACTCTTTTACAATACATTCTTACTTATTTATACTTTTACAATCCATTACAAAAAGGCCTAATCATGGGAGAACCCATGGCCCGACATCCCATAACCCATTATAAAAACCCTAAAGAACCCCTTGTTGGGTCCACATAGCCCGAAAAATCAGTGAGATCCGTGATCTCAGCTCCGCCTGGATGCTCCTTCCTCGATCAATGTGTCGAAGTCCAAAAAGTGGTCCAAACCTGACCAAGGTTTCCTCAAAACTTGGTTGAGGGCCAACAAGCCCCTAACACTCACCTGTGAATCCTCCCGACTCACTCAGTTCTGGTCAATGATGCTTCAAAGGCCTCAACTCGAGTTGCCTCAACTTGCTACTTCGCCTGAGCCTCTCTCTCATAAATGTCCTGGATCATTTTCTCTCTAACAGGCCCTTCCAGGCATTGTTCTACTATTGCAACTACTTGGTCCAATTGCGAGCCCTGTCCCTCAATTTCTTTGAACACCATGTAGGCTTCGTCCTACACAGGTTGCATATTCTGCGTGACTTCCATTACCTTTCCCTGGAGGGCAGTGATCTATTTCTGTACTGCGCGCTGCTCCTGGGACCTCTTCATTCTTTCAACTACGGTGAACAGCTTCATCTGCGCCTGCATGGAGAATGCCTGCTGTTGCGCCTCCTGTAACTACACTTCCAGTTTCCTTGGCTCTAGATCTTCTGCGAGGCATTCATATGTCTGTGTGCTTCTATCACTTAGTTTTTTTCACTCTGAGGCAAGGATTTTTATCCTTATCAGTGTGTTCTTAGCAATCTCCTCCCTCTAGTCACGCACCTCTTGCGGGGTACTTGGTACTGCTTGAGCCTCCAATTCTATTATCCTCGCTTGAAGCTGCTGGATGGTCTCAGCGAGCTTCACCACTTGAACCTAGACCGACTCCTGGTCCTCTTGTGCCAAGAATGGCATAGAGTGACATGCTTTATTCACCGCTTCTTTGACTATGGTCCCTTCTGCAAGCAACTTCTCCTTTTCTCTATGTAGCTGGGATTTTTTCTCCTTGAGCATCGCCTGAAATTCTTCTCTTTCACTTTCATACGCAGTTAGACTGTACTGTGCTACTCGTAATTTTTCTAAGGCTTCATCCCTCTCTTATTTCAAGGCTTCTGTAGCCTTCTCCTTTTCTTCCTAGATTTTCTGAAATTGAACTTCTGTCGCATCTTCCAGTCTTCTTAATTGGGCTAGTTCATCCCCCATTCTGTAGTCTGTGACGCAGTAGGTACTGCGTGGACCAAACAAACAACTTGTTGTACTTCTTTCAGTTCCTTCTCAATCCTTTCATAAAGTTCTTCCTGCTTCACTCCATATATCTACAATATATCCTCAGAAGCGTCCTCCATAGCTCCGCGGACCAGACTGATATCGTCCTCCGTGAGTGTGGCCTCTAACTGGGGCTTATTAGCACGCGTCTTCTTTCTTGCTGCAGTTTTCTGCGGAGAGACCTTCCTCTTCTACAGTGTGAATTTTTTGGTAGGGGGATCTTGAGGAGGTGTAGCTTCGCCTTCTCCTTGATTTTCTCCTTCATCCCCTCCTCCTTGTCCATCTGCTTCATCTCCTCCTCCTCCTGGTGAGTCAGATCCATTATCGTCAAAAGAACTGTCCTCCTCGTCGCTCTCTATATCCTGGGTTTTCTCCTGCTTTTTATTCTTCTTCGTCCCACTAGACTGTCCGACATGCTTGACTCAAGTGACCATGGGGCTTCCTATGGTGTCAATGTCAGAGAGTTCTGCATCAGCAACAGGTACAAGAAACTCCTCCGACCACTCCTTTGTGATATGCTCCATGTCTTCATCTGTTAGCTTGTAGTATGAATGTAACTCTTCCTTGTTCTCATCTCTGCGCGGAGTGATATAGATGAAACGCGGATCTGTGCGAAACTTTGCTATCGGTTGGTACTGGTGTAGGGTGCGCGGTGTCATGAGTGGAAATGACTCGATGACAACCTTCAATTGCTGGTAATATGCATGAAATACTGCATTGGACTGCCACTACTTCGTCATGTCGTTGGTGTACCACAAGGTAGAAGATCGAGCGACCAATGACTCAGAGGGTTCGATCTCTGGAAAGGTGGCTCCTTCAGGCATTTTCCAAGCGACAAATGCGATCAAAATGATTAGCCAGCTAAAGTGGAATTCATATCCCAAGTCCAGGGCTTCACGATAATCTTTCTCGAGTTCATTGATGAGATAACTCGCCTAGTTCATCTGCATGCCCCCCACACATTTTCCTGCAAGGTCCACCATGAACTTGGTGACCTGTGCAGGGTAGTTCTTCCTTACGAGATTTCCATCTATGAGTTGGCAAGCGATATGCACTGCGCCATCCTGTATAGAGGCTAACTTGTAACCTCGCTTTCCTTTTTTTACTTCGCTGTAAGCTTCCTTGATGTGCTGTGCCAGGGAGCGATCTGAGGCCTTCCCTTGGTAAATCTGCTGAGGTTCAAGTCCCTTCATGATTAATCCTGTAATCTGGTGGATCAACGTCAGATCCACGGTAATCCTACGGTCGAGCCACAGGTATCCTCCATTATAATACGACATGAGGAGTTTAACGCAAGCGTTAACCTCTTGGTGGCGGCCAAAATGGGGAATATTCATCACGTTCAGCACAATGGACTGTGCCAGTGCCTTAATCCATGGCTGGGAGATGAGGCGATGCTTCTTCCCAGTTGACTTTGTCAAGTAGCAGTGGGGCGCTAGCATAGCATAGTTCTTCCCGTCACCTAGATTGAAGTCATTGTTCGTCAACAGCGAGATCTATCCCAAATGACTTCAAACTACGTGTATTCCTTTTGGAATGTATGCGGTGAACATGGTGTACTCATAGTCTCGTGGGATGCTATTGTGGTTAATTGTGCCAGCCAAAGGTGGAATGTACTTGGGTAGGATGGATAGGATCTGCTTTGCATTAGCCAGATCACCGTGATGCTTACTTCGCTGCTCAGTTGTAGGGTTGACACGGCCCGAACGACATCCAGTCCAAGGGGAAGCCTACAGTGCGCTAGTCAATGAGGCCTGGATACCTTCAGATTTTGGCTTATCAGCCATTAGCTTCTTAAGGACCTCCTCGACAGATTTCTCTAGTTCACTAGGTTCACCCGACATTCTCACTTTTAAGCAGACAGGTCAGGGTAGGCGAACGGGCAGGTGGGGTAGAAAAATGAACGACGAGGTATAGCTTTAGATAACACAACTTGATAGTTAGAAAATTCTCTGTTATCTCAGTTAATCACGGGTAGCAAAAGTGGTCCCGACGCAATGACCAATGAGTTAAATAAGCGGGCACCGTAACAGACTCTTCCAACGGGCAGGAATGCTTCCATCAATGTGAATCTATCTGTTATGGCATGGTCTCAACGTCCAAAAGTGGTCCATCAGCCCATAAATGCATTTTCTAGCCGTTCCAGAGAGTCGTTCTAACGATTGGGGTGCCTCCAATGGTCATATAGCTTCGCCAGGGCAAAGTCCCATTCTGCGTGGTTCTGCTGTTCCGACAAGGTTCAAATCCCGCGAACCTGCCTCTTGCGAGGTTCCAGTATGCGAAGTATTCCATCTATTCTCTGTGGCTTCCTGTACCTTTTCCAACCTAGATTTCTTTTTATTGAGCTTCCTTGCCTTCTTTCTTGTGATCTGAGTCTCTCTAACTATTTCTAGAATACTCTTTCCATTTTTATTTTTATCTTCTCCTAGCGTAGTAACTTCACACTGTTGAAGTTCCCTCAAAGATTCTAAAGTTGATGTCCCTTCTCTTACTACTTCCTAGGTGGATATACTTCTTTATTGCATAGATAGGGTCTTTAAGCCTTCTTGCATTATTTCAACTTTGATAGCTAATTCTCTTGCTTTCTGTCCTTCCTGAGTCGTTACTTTGTTCTGTTTCTTCGACTTATCTTCTCATTCTTCTATTAGTCAGTCTATTTTCCTAGCTATGAAATCCCTTAGTTCTTTCTTTTTCTTTTCTATAGCTTCTTCCTCTTCTTTCCTTCTGATTTGATCCTCCTCAATCAAAGTCTTACCTAGCAAAAGTGGGAAAGGGGCGTTGTTCCCAACAAACTTAATGACTTCAAATTCCTCTTCAGTTGATGTTCCACGAACAATAATAGGTACATTAGTAACTCTTCCACATAAGGTTATCATCTTTCCCTTAAACAAGCCTATCCCTCCCAGTGAAGGTATCATGGTAGGCTTTCCCAAAATTTCCCAAGTGTCTTCTGTCATAACATTCACTTGTGTTTCTTCATCCAAGACATAGTCTATGTCGAAGTCTTCTATTCTTGCACTTATGTGTTGTTTTACTTTCAGGATCTCTGGTAAACTGACATCTTTGTGAACATCTATTGTTTCTTTCAACTGTACCAATGTAGTTTGAACTGTTTTTTATTCTTTCTCTAACATATCCTTAGTCTCTTGATTCATGTTCATCCTTTCAAATTTAGCAATCATCTTTAGAAAATACTCAACTTCATGACCAACAATATTACAACAAAGACAAATAGGACCTGTACCAGGGCATTCCTTAGTAAAATGTCCCGGTCTTCTGTAGTTATAGCACAATGTTAATCCTCTTTTTCATTTAAATGTTCCCCAACCTCTATTGTACTGCACACTAGGATCACAGTGCTGGACCTGCAATCTGTAAAAATTCTTTCTAGGTTCTTGCATCCACTTATTAGTCCAAAAATTATTTCTATGCATAGGAATAACATATCTTTATTTATTTCCATTAAATTTACTCAAATCAATTATTTCTTGCAACTGCGCCCTAGTCTTCAGATTAGGACAAAATCTATTAAACATACTTAAATTCATGCTTTTGAAACATATTTTTTCACTTATCTTACTCTTATCAAAGCACAAAGTTTTACCTCTTTTCGGATCTTACCTCTTTTTTTCAGATCAGATTTCTTTCTTAGCATAGAGCTTCACAAGTCAAGTAGAGTATTGTGCACTTCAACAACAAATCTACGCACAAAGATTATATTTTATTTACTTTAGTTCCCAACAATCATAGTTTTGGGTCCCGATAACATAACCATTTGTTAGCACAGGGGCAGACCTAGGGTTCAACGCTCAACAATGCACCAACAAAACCCTAACTACCGACCCTTTCGGCCACACCTGCGAGGCAAGAGAAGTCTCACCCGAGGTAGAAGCAGGGGGGGTTACAGGACGTAGGTGTTTGTAACTGATATGGGACACATATATGTGATAACCACACTTTGCAGAGTATTCTAGTAACACTTAGAATATTATATGCATTAGTTTATTAGCTTCATTAACATCGCATAAAAATCCCTAATATAGGTAGGAACAGTAACAATAAATGATTAAGCACTTCCACCACTTATCACATAACAATGAGTTAGATCTAACATTCATCTATCTTTAACACAATTAAATCACTAAGCATCTACAGATCTATCTATCATACATAAGGGCATTGAGCATATTCATAACATAACCAACAAAGCACAAAGAAAACAAAAAACACAAGATATACGTGGTTCACCCTAGTGTGGGGCTATGTCCACCAACTGCTTCATCTTATTTATTATTCATCAATCTCTTACATTCAACAATTTCTGTGCACCAAGCCATAGATTCGAGCTCTGCAGAGGACAGGATATCTGTGCACTGAGCAGCAAATCCTCCTTCCAAAACTAGGTCAAGGCACAGAGCCAACAAAGCCTTAACATACATGCATTCTCTTGCACAAAGCCATCGAATTACTTGCACTTAGCCACTTTTCCACCACTCTTCTACAATACATTCTTACTTATTTATACTTTTACAGTCCCTTACAAAAAGGCCTAATCATGGGAGAACCCATGGGCTGACATCCCATAACCCATTACAAAAACCCTAAAGAACCCCTTGTTGGGTCCACGTAGCCCGCAAAATCGGTGAGATCCACAATCTCAACTCCACCTGGGCGCTCCTTCCTCAATCAATGTGTCGAAGTCCAAAAAGTGGTCCAAACCTGACCAAAGTTTCCTCAAAACTTGGTCGAGGGCCAACAATTTTCAACAAAGTAGGGGCAAATTCCAAATGGTGGTGGATAAAAGCCTAGAAAATTAGGGGTCATGTAAGTTTATATTACTCCTTTGGATGGAACTCTCTAAGAAATTCCTTACTTGGTACTATTGTATTAAATGATCTTTTGAGGGTCTTGGTTAGTGTCCTTTGTGCAAATGGGCTTCAAAGTGTATTTATCATACAGTGATTCCATGCCACTTCTCACTAGAAGTTTAGGATGCATCATTGACTCTAACATGAGGGGTTGGAAGTTGGAGAGGTGAGTCCCTTGAACATATTATGAAATTATGGTGGGGGAACAAATGATTGGAAGAATTTGAAGCATTTCCATTACTAGTATGTTGGGTCATCTGGAAAACTAGAAATGGGATTCTTTTGTAGGATGAATTGATCTCTCCTTTGAAAGTTTTGTTCAGAATCAAATATGCATTGAAGGGTACATGAATCATATTTTTATCAAGGTTCCAAGGTAGATTATGTAACCCCTAATTGACAAGTCCAAGCCTTGGGTTTTTTTTAATAATGCTTCTAAAGGAAAACTTGGAAAATGTGGTTGAGAGGGGTCCTCTTCTTCTTTTAGAAAAAATCCCTATTATTTCCTATGGATTAGGGTTCAATTCTAATAATGTGGCTAAGATAAAGGTGATCCTATTGGTGGTAGAAATTGTGGTAGAAAGAGGCATTCGAGATATTCATATATTTGGTGACTGTCAGTTGGTGATCAATTGGATTTCAAGGAAAAGTAAGCATTTAAATTCGGTGCTAAATCATCTTATTAAAAGAGTCAAAGAGAAACTATGTAGGTTGGGGCATTTCAATTGGTGCCATATTCTCAAATAATCAAATCATGAATTGCAAATGAATTATCAAAGAGGGTTGTGAATTCTCCAGTGGGCTTACTAGAGATTACAAAGTCGAGGGAGTCAGAGGAAGATGCCATGTCATATTTTTGTATCAAGACTTGTGTTTTCTGTGAGGAACATATCTATGTTATTTTCTTGATTTGGTATTGGTGGCCAACATTGGATTAAAATTTCTCTTCAGTCTCCTTTTGACATATTGTTGGAAAAACTATAGCTTCAAAGCTATTTGATATTCAACTGATAGTTTTAGTTGTAGAGCTTAGAAATCTTCTTTCTTAAACCTAGATTTTAATCTAGAGAGTTGGCAACACTACTCTTTTTTTGGTTTTAGTGTCCATAGGCACCTTGTTAAATGTAATTTCACTGTTACTTCTTCAAATAAAAGAATTTGTGATTTTTTCTTGGAAAATTAAATCATATCCAATTTCAAGAAAACATGTTATACATAAATATGATATTTCATTTTGAGTTATGATGTAAGAGTATATCCACGGCATGTCCTCTTCCTTCTAATTTGAATTATGTATTAGTACAACTAGCATGTTCTTTCGAACCGAAGAGTATTATGGAACTATATATAGTAACTTAACTAATTTAGTTTATCAAACATTGAATATTAGATAAACTTATTTTGAAAAAAAAAATATTTTTTGAAATGTTTGTGATGTCATTAGCTACAAGAATTAGATTAATTGGTTGAAGCATCAACTTAAGATATGTTATCGATCGGGAAGCCATAAATCACATATTTCAATGCAATAGAGTCTTTTCCTTTAGTGGGTAGTTGGTTAGTCTGAAAAGTAGGAAATGGGATGAAGTTATAATAGGGGCTATCCACTAGGTTGGATGTAGAGAATCTTATAGACTCATTGTGGATATGATTGATAAGCTATGGAGCAAAGGAATTTACAAAGTAATGTAGGCTACCGATGCAATTACTACATCAATTTGGTAGAAAGGATGGAAGACTCAAGAGATGATAGACATGACTAGGGAAGATGATCATTGGAAGGTTTATATTGAATAATTAAAGAATATTCATATTAGAATATGAGAGGAAAATGATGCATTGGTCTTGTCTAATAACCCTTATTTGGGACAATATACTCCTACTCTGGGGTACAAAGCCATGTTTGTGGATGTAAATCAAGAAGGGGATGTATGGTGGTGCAAGGTGTCATGGAATATAAAAACTTCTCTCAAAACCAAGGTTTACACGTGGTTAGTTCTAAGGAATACAACATTAACATGGGAAGTCCTCCAAAAAGGAAACTGGCGTGGACTAGGCCATTGTATATTGTGTAACCAGGATCTAAAAACACTAGATAATCTTTTAAACAATTGTTCATAAGATAGAACGTTATGGGAAAAGATAGATGAGTTGACAGGCTATAGTGGTGGATGGAAAGGGGAGATAGTAGAGGAGTGTTTGAAGATTTTCTTCCAAAAAAAGAAAGCAAGGATTTTAGAGCTATCCCCTTATTGGTTTCTTGCAACATCTAGCTAGCAATAAATCTTGAAATATTTCAAGAAAGATTATTGCCAATCTTTGAATGTGCATCTCAGATTAGGAAAATTTTGAAAAATAAAAGTTCCCTCAAAGGTTTTGAAAACTAGGATATTACCTCATTCTCCAATAGATAAGTCGAGTGCTTGATGTTATTTCGATGGTGCTAGCCAAATACATTGAAGAATCTTGTGGTGCATGAGGCACATTATTCATGAATATTTCACATTATATAGATTTGAAAGTAGGTTTTCAGAGGGTATAAACAAAAATGCATAAATGTTGGCTTTGAAATTACTAGTGAAACCACTAATAAGGGAGTCCAAAACATACAAGTATTCGAAGACTCTTATGTGGTAGTCAACTAGATGAATGGTCATTTTAGGATGGTGAACATGGTATCACTTATGATTCTAGAATAGTTGAAAAGTATAGAGATTATCTTTTGAAACTTCTCCTATCATGATGTATATAGAGATCTTAATTTATTGGAAAATGGCTTGTCAAAATAATGATTGTTGATGGAATCAAATGTAGGATTTATTATGGAGTTTATAGCAAGTGTTTGTAAGCCAAGAAGTTAGATGTTAGTCAATTTGATATGAGTCACCCAAACCTATACTATGAAATATGTCCAAAATTTGGACTATAGGTTTATATTTTCATTGAATTATCTCTTATCGGTTACAATATGACGAGGAAAAATATTTCATGGACTTTTTTTTTTATGTATTTTTGGTGGTATCAAGTGAAAGCCTATTTTAAATTTTAGGGTGGTTTAGATAACTTTCCTTTTAGGAGTGAAAAGTAATGTGTAGAGAAACCTATGGGTAGTTTTAATGATGAGTGATTGCATAACATATATTTATATGATGTAGGTGGGAAGAACTTCAATGCCTCTATGAAAAATTATTTCTTGAATGTTGGTTACAAGTATATGGAAAATATAGACTTTTTATTTTATAAAATAACAATATATAACTTTTTTCTAAGGAGAAAAAAGAGGAAGAGGTGTATATTAAATTTAATCCATCATCTTTCTCTTGTAATTCATTTTCAATTTTTTACTTCAAGACATTTTATCTAAGTGAAAATATCTCACCTTCATTTATAAAGGGATTTGATATACAACAAATGTTGCATGGAAACATAGTACATGCCGGGTTGGAATGGGAATAAATGTACATGGATGGGGGAATAAGTAGCGGAGGAAAATGGAAACTGCAGCGGACATGTGGAAAGAAACATGAAGTACATGTGGTATCCATGTAGAAATGAGACGTGGCTCCTAGATCAATTCTGACATTGAAACCATTTAGTTTTTGAAAGTATTTTCATTCTAGTTATACTGTGTTTTTCATAATCCATCTTGATTTTATTTTCTTAATAAGAATCTGTAATTTTTCCTATTATTAGTAGCACAACAGACAAATATGAAAGAGCAAAGATATCCCCATCACGTATAACTTGATATATCGTTGGAGTCTGACTTGCCATGTTCAAAATTTCCGTTCCTACCTTGCATGTTTTATCTCTTCAGTATTTATGAAATTCATTCATAATGATCTCTGTATACTTCCAACTAGATTCCATCCCAATATTTAGAGTTAAGTACAATTTCCATAGTCACTTCTTTAATTTTTCCAATGGAAAAAGTAAGCAACATCCATTTCATTCTATTAAATAGATCATCTAGCTTGTGTGTCTCTATATATGTTAGGATAAATAAAGTTATATGCGGTGGAAAAGAAACAAATATATATATTTTTGAAGATTCTTTGATCTTGTGTGACCTCTGTGTTTGCTATTTTTTTTCTATATATTGTCAGAGGTTGATCTGCAATTTCTCTCCAAGAAGAGGGCACCTTTGTATTGTTGATTTTTTTTTTGGAAATGATAAAATTTTTTGAAGGTTTCTATTTATGCAATTTGTTAGGACCGAAACAGAAACCTAACGAGGATGTCTATCCTATTTCGTTCTTATAGATGTGGTAATCCTCTTTAATTTTTTCCTGGGGTGTGTATAGTTCAAATGTGGGACTTAGAGAATTTTCGTCATAATGACTTGAAGCAATACAAAACGATATAAAATGTTTTTTTTTTTTTTTGGAAGTAAAGGTTCCTGGAAAATAGGACTAGGAATCACACACATTAAACATTCAAATTAAATAAACACAATCTCCTGACATCTAGCATAGTTGAAGATAATCATTTTTGAGAACATAAAAATAAAAGAAGATGACCAACATGCATAAAGAGAACTAATTTTGCATTCCAAAAACAAGGTTACAAGGCACTGTCGAGATTGTTCCCGAAGTAGTTTTCTTTGAAATTTATCAAAAAATAATAATGTTTGTTACATATTCCTGGAAATTTGAATGCCTTTGTCATATAGACTGGGATTGGGGCTCCCACGAACCATAAAAGAAATAAGTACAAGAAATAGGATTGTAGAAAGAAGAAGTTGGCGACGGTAGAGAGCAAGACCTGAAAAGAAGAAATTGGAAGTTATCAGTCTTTGGTTAGACATTTATATTTAAAGAGGTGGAATAACTAGATTGATAAACAAAGCAGGATGTGATTTGTATAGACTTACTATGATGGTATCTAGCTCCCCCTTTTCTATTTTCTTGCTGATGCCTTTTTATTGTTGTCGTCGACGACTACTGGAATCGTGCCAATTGCTTGCTGTCCTTTGTCGGTGAGCTTGTCGATTTCCCTTTGGAGCCATTCTTCAATGTAGCTTCTCATGGGGGCCAATTTGATCTCATCCCAAATTTTTATGTTGAAAATCTCATTTTCTAATTCCCTTAGATCGATAGAAAGATTACGTAGAGCCTGATCAATTTCTTCATTTTGTACCGAATAGTCCACTAGCCAGTTGTCCACGTCATCTTCACCATATTCAAGGATGTTGTAAAAATTTTCTAAAGACAACCCCTTAAAAATATCAACTTGTTCATTGAAGGCTTGTTTGGTTAAGGACAAAGAGTTGACGATTAAGTTGGGGTCTTGGACCTCATTGGTACTTCCGGTTAAGTCTATTTCGGTCAGCTTTTTGAATAGTTCTTCTTTCTTTGATATGGCTTGTTCACATGATTGGACAATGAGATGTAGGTTCTTCACTTTCTCTTTCCAGTATGCATTTAATTGATTGATCCGGTTTGGGGAGGGGAGATCTTCTTGTCTTCTTCTCATATCTGTCATGTTGCTGACATGGATGCCAAAAGGGATGAATGTCTCTAGATAGAAACGTTCTTCATTTTTGAAATCCGCCTGCAAACGTTCATGCAAAACATGTGCCCTCGTTCCAAGGGAAGCCATACTTTGTGATGTTTCAAAGGAATGAGTAATTAGCTCCATTATTTTCTTGATATTCTTCTCCACATAGCCTCTACACGATGTGAGGAGGCTGGAGGATCCTTTTAACTTGGCTGCAGGGGTGGCAGGCATGGCTATTGCTAAAGGACTGGAAAGCAATGGGATAGGAATCAAATCTTTCTCCAATTCCTTGAGTCAGTCCTTCAGTCTGGCATTCTCTACCTCAATTCCTCCAATGGAATCATCAAGAGCATCCCTGGTTGCTTGGTGAAGTCGGGAGATTTGGGACGGTTGCATGTTCCTAAGGTTAATCTTTGAACGATATTTCCATTTCTTATTTCTTACATATCTCTTTTCAATAATTAAATTTTTAGATTCGCTGTAAAAAACAACGCTCTGGAATACGAAGGATTCATCTTTGTCAAAAATTTTGGTCTCAGCTATTTCCAGTGGGGGACTATGGTGGATCGCATCCCCGGGCTTATCAATGTTGTGGGATACGTTATCCATATTAGTCTCAAGTTCCATGTCTTCACTTTCAATTTCGGGCTCTTTTGCTTTCCCTGCAACATTTTTTCTCTTATTCCTCACGTGAATCTTTTGAGAACTATCAATTTTACCACGAGGAGGGTTCTTATCTCCTCCATTTGAATAATTCTAGTTTTCTTTCTCACTGGGGTGGGCCATTGGAGCGATGCTCTGGGATGTCATACTCTTGGGAGTGGTATCCGAGGATTGAACACTCTTCTCACCGAGGCATTTCCCCTGTTGTTTGTACAATTCAGTGGTTCTTTGTAATGTCTCTAGGTCACCAACGTCAGGAGCAGGAGTGTTGTTGTCATTGTCTCTGTCTTCGTTCAAGCATCTCTGGATAAAATAATTACTGAAGCCAACTGCTAGTAAATGTTCTAAAAAAATCCCATTAGGGTCGAACCCTCTTAGCCTTTCATCATATATTAGCTTCAAGTTGTTGAAATGGCCTGCAAATTCATTAATCTTGTTGACATTCCTGAACACAAAGTCCCCGACTTTCCAAGACAGAGGAATGAACTACTTTTTTCGCTTCTCATGGAAAAAATGCAACCAGTAGTTGTATTGCCTTACTATTTCTGTAAAAAACATTTTGTTTGTAATGTGACATGGAAGGAAAGAAATATTTTCCTTGGAGCCAAAAATCATTATCAAACTGTAATTCTCCATTTGTTCAAGTGTCCCCTTCCTTTCCAAAAAATTGGTTGCCTGTTCAGACATGCGGGGAGCATCCTTTCCTAACAATAAATCTTTGAAAGTTGAGACAAAGTCATTAAAAACATCATAAAAACAATAGGAGGCCTTGTGCCTCCACAAGGCCTGGTACGAGAAGGTTATTGGGTCGAATTCACAGTTTACCTTCTTGGACACAGACAATTTTGAAAACAGACAACAATGTGTTATCACGAAAACCAAGTAGGATGACATATAAAATTTATTCTCCTCTTTGAATCATGACAATTGGGAACATATTTCAATGGAAATTAGCTTCCCCCAATAAAAAATGGCTTGTTACTTGACTGTAAAATAAAAAATATAAAGAATCATGCAGAAACTACTTGTTGTGGATTCCTGTCCCGTTATTCTTGTAAACAACCAAGAAATTTTCCAAAATGGATTTCTAAATGAACTAACCTGCATGCTTGTGATATCTTCAGGAATTGTCGTTGAGTCTTCCAGGAACTCAGGCAAGAGGTCCAACCCGTTATCATGTTTTTTTAGGAACTTCTTGCAATCTTCTCCTCTGAAGGTCAATGTTGGCTCTGACAATCTTAACATCTTGTGAAAGACCTGAGGTGACAAAGAAACATGAGAGTGGTCCCGCAGTGGAATAATTCGTTGGCCTGAAATATATCTCTCGGTACACCAAGAGACCACCTCCTTACAGTAAAAAACTTCAGGGACACAACCTGCATGAGCAATTCCAGAGGTCCAAATTACTTCATTCTGGGCGGAAGGGGATGAGTAGTAAGAGTATGCCCTAGAACACTGGAAGTTCTGGTCCTCACGCCCAAATATGTTCATTGTATCTCCACATAAATGATGTCGAAATGCTGCCATAAGTTTACGAGAACGTCTGTTTTCTCCAGACGATGTCTAAAATGAATAGTTGGAGGGGATAATATAACCCTTCACAAATATTGGTCCAATGCGTGTGAATGGGATATCTCCTTGAGCCTTTCGCTCATTAATGAAAATCTCTATGGTTTGTTGGAGATATAGCAATAACAGAAGACTGACGCAGATGGTTAAGGACGCAGATGGTTAAGGTTGTCATTGATGGCTATAACAGAAGAATGACACAGATGATCAAGGTTGTCAT
>JZKD02S1673182.1:401519-449537 GCA_000966675.3 Picea glauca
ATAATGTAAAGAATGTAAATAATACTTATCATATAAAGAAGAAGAGGTTTTTACCCTGTATGGGTTTCCTTGGGAAATATCTGTCTCTATGTTTCTCATATATGTGACTGATACTGAATGTGCCATTGTTTATTTCCCTGCATTATTGTGATCATCATTGAATTCCTTGTAAAGATTTTAAAAGAAACATAATTGTTTAAGCACGATAACAACTGATTCACCCCCCCTCTCAGTTGTCCAACACGTGAGGCCCCGACGGTCAAATTGTATGTCTCAGAACTTTTGAGTGCAAAATGTGTAACACTGAATAGGGGATGATGTGGGAGTCCGGCAGTCAATTTGTATATCACGGAAGTCCGAGTGCTATTTGTAGGCCACAAAACAATGGAAATGCAATCTAGAGCCTGCCTACCCAGGAATCCGCTATCGAAAAAGTGGCCAGGTATGGAATGGGGAAGTGGTCGGTTGGAGTCGTGATATAAAAGCATGAGCGAAAATGTGAACCCGTGAGTCCGCCAACCCGTGTAGTTAGAAATTTTTGGAAAAACGACTAAGTAACCAGAAAGAGAAAGTAGAGGGGAAAAATAAAGGGGAATTTGGTTAAGTATAGAAGAGGGAAAAGAAGGGGATAAAAGAGAGTGGGAAAACAGAAAAGTGGAGGGCAATTTTCGTAAGTGGGAAATGGTCTCAAACAAGTGCCATTGTTGCAAAATCATCATTTTCTAGTCCAATATTTTATCCAGTTACTCGTTTTCTATTGTGCTTGTATCATTAAAAAGGGTGTGAGCAAATGCTTTGTTGAAGATTTGTTTTTATTGCAACTTGTGGGAGTATTTGTGTTCTTGATACATTGTTTAATGCCTTGAAATATTATTTTAAGTATTAAACTTCCTGCATGATGCGTTGTTAGCATTAAAGCTTAATAATTGCATATCTAGAAATAAACTTATTGTACTGTCAACTTGACCGTAAGTATAACAACGAAAAATTTGAATTTTAATATTGTGGTTGATTTCATAGCCCCATTTGACTTCAGCTAGCATATATCATTTTTTTTTTCAAAATATTTACGAAGAAGAAATTTGGTAATTTCATTAATAAAGTAAAAGTTCTCAAATAGAGGCCAGGGGATGGAAAACCAATAAAATGTTTCCTTTTGGAGTAAAGGAATCAAGGAAGCAAAAGGGAAATAAGAGATTGTTTGCTCAGCAAGGTTGATATGAAAACAAAGCTTCTTGGACGGGGCCCCAACTTGCACATCGTGAATTAGTGTTGCTATGTTCTATGTGTATTACGAATAGAATTGAATGTTGGTTTGAAACTGTGTGAAATTCATTTATGTTTCCATAGAAGCCTCATGTGATCGACACAATGCATTGTCATATAATTGTTCAATGCTCCATATTTGATCAAATTACTTGAGTCAATACAATATTTAAGAATTACGAGACTATCAAACCATGCAAACGAGAAGAGTTGTTAAATCCAACAAAGAAGCACCAACCAAGATTCCAAGGAATTTTTTTTAATAGTAAATCTATAAAAAAAATAGTGGGTAATATATATTTATCCATAGACATTGGAATGAGTTCTTTGCACTAAAGAATTGAACATATTTGTCATAAATACAGGCAAAGGAGTTACAAAAAAAAAAAAACATGCATACAATTATGTGTTGTTCATCTAGTACGAAAACATGCAGGAGCCATCGACAGGCTCTTGAACATGCATACAAAACTGATTATCATGCTTTTTTAGGAACTCATTGCAGTCTTCTCCTCTGAAGGTCAATGTTGGCTATGACAATCTCAAAATATTGTGAAAGAACTGAGGTGAAAAAGAAACAGGAGAGTGGTTCCACAGTGGAATAATTGTTTGGCATGAAATAGGTCAACAACACTCATGCTCCTGATGTTGGCGATCTAGAGACATTGCAAAGCACCATTGAATTGTACAAACAACGGGGAAAAGGCCCCAGTGAGAAGAGTGTCCAATCCCTGAATACCACTACCAAGAGTACAACATCCCACAACATCGCTCCAATGACCCACCCCAGTAAGAAAGAAACCCAAAATTCTTCAAATGCAGGAGGAGATAAGAACCCTCCTCGCGGTAAAATTGATAGTTCTCACAAGCTTCCCATGAGGAAGAAGAGAAACAAAGTTGTAGGGAAAGCATAAGAGCCCAAAAATGAAAGTGAGGACACACCAAGAGACCACCTCCTTACACTTAAAGGCTTCAGGGACACAGCCTGCACGAGAAATTCCAGAGGTCCAAATTACTTCATTCTGGGCGAAAGGGGACCAAGAGACCACCTCCTTACATGCAAAGACTTCAGGGACACAGGCTGCACGAGAAATTCTAGAGGTCCAAATTACTTCGTTCCGGGTGGAAGGGGATGAGTAGTAGGAACATTCCTTGCACCACTGGGATTTCTAGTCCTCACCCCCTAAGTTGTTAATTGTATATCCAGAGAACATGAGAGTGGTCCCGCAATCGAATAATTCTTTGGCTTGAAATATATCTCTCGACGCACCAAGAGACCATTTCCTTACAGTCAAAGACTTTAGGGACACAACCTGCACTAGGGACAAATCCAAACCCAATCCAAAACCCTAAAAATGAAAGGAAAGAATACATCTCTGAGGTCGAGGACCGCCATCCGAGTTGAGAGACTCAAAATCTCGAGCTACAAAGAAGCTATTGTGTTCAACATCGGTTTCTTTTCTGAAACCCATTCCTTTCATCTTGTTAGGGCCTCTATCACTGAGCCGGGAAGTGCCTCCCGTTATGGTGGATTTCAATTTGGGCACAGGAGTGGGAACAACATTTTCATTGCCATCAACCATCGTCGCGTCATCGTCCATTATATCATCTTCTTTCGGCTCGAAATCGACCGCATCAACCTCTACGCTGGCCATCAACACAGGGGGGGTTTTTCTGAGCAGGGGGGTTGCCCTTGAATTATTTGGCTTGAAATATATCTCTCGGCACACCAAGGGACCATCTCCTTTTTTGCTTCTGGGTGGAAGGAGATGAGTAGTAAGAATATACCCTAGACCATTGGAAGTTCTGGTCATCATGCCCGGAGGTGTTTACTATATCTGGAAAAAAACTATTGTTGAACTGCTACCATATGTTAATGAGAATGTATGTTTTCTCTAGATGATGTTTGAAATGAACATTCGGAAGGGATAATATAACCCTCCGCAAATCTTGGTTTAATGCGTATCAATGGGAGATCTCCTCGAGCCTTTCGCTGATCAATGACAATTTCTATTGTTCCTGCATAATGAGTTGTTACCATTAAATATTACTAATTTCATACTTAGAAAAAAGTGTGAATGTGGCAGTGAAAATGAAGAGCGATTAAGGATTGGAGATTTTGTGAAGCCGCCAACCGGACGACACGCGAAAGAGATTCCATGATGCTTGAAAGGAACACTCAGAAGGGATAATACAATCGTCTGCAAATCTTGGTTTAATTTGTATTAATGAAAGATCTCCTCCATCCTTTCAGACATTAATGACAATATTAAAGGTTCATGCAGGATGAGCTATTAGCATTAAAGCGTAATAATTTCATATCTATAAAGAAATACAAAGGTGGCGGGGATGGCGAACAAAGATTAAGCATTGGACATTTCGTGAACCCACCAATCTGCAAAAGAGATTCCAAGAAATGGCCAAGTATGGAAAGCAATCGGTCGGGCTTCAAAACAGGGTCACAAGTTATACTCAGAAGATGTGAGGGCCCAATGGTCAAACTGTATGTCTCTGAACTTTTGACTGCAAAATGTGTAACACGAAACATGGCATGATGACTGACTTCGACAGTCAATTTGTATATCACGGAACTCTGGGTGTTGTTTGTAGGTCGCGGAACAATGGAAGTGCAATGTTGAGCAAGCCTGGTCAGGAACTGACGATGGAAATAGTGGCCAAGTATGGAATGGGGAAGTGGTCAGTCGGAATCGTGATATAAAAGAATGAGACATATTTAGAAAAATGACTAAGTAAACAGAAAGGGAAAGTAAAGTAGAAAAAGAAAGGGGAATTTGGTTGTCAATTTGTATATTGGGGAAGTCCAGGTGTTGTTTGCAGGGGGAAGAACAATGGAAGTGCCATGTTGATCTCGTCTAGCTGGGAACCCGCAATCAAAAAAAGTTGTTGAATATGGAGCGGGGAAGTGGTCGTTCAGACTCGTGATATAAAAGCATCAGTGGAAATATGAACACGTGAATTCGCCAACCTGCACACCTAGAAATTTTGCGAAAAATGACTAAGTAACCAGAAAGGGAAAGTTGAGGGAAAAAAGAAAGGGGAGGGAAATTTTAGGAAGTGGGAATTTGTCTTAAAAAATCCTCATTGATGGTCTTAACAATAACTATGAATTTCATTAGACAGGTGAACATGCTCTTCAATCAATGAATAGAGAAATTGAGTCATGGTTATACTTTCCAGGATGTGTTTTCATAAGAGAAGCATCGAAAAATACAGGAAAATCAATTTTGGGGTGTTCAAGTAAAATTATTGTATTGTCAACTTCACCATAAGTATAACACCGACGAATTTTAGTTTTAATTTTATGTGGTTGATATCATAGTTCCATTAGACTTCACATAGCATATATCCTTTTATTTCAAAATATTTCTGAAGATGAATTTTGATAATTTCATCGATCAAGTAAAAGTGCTAAAATGAGCTACATATTACATTTGCTTCACAGAGCTTACATTAAAAGGAAAAGCAAGTCTTATATATTATTTATCATAGAAAAACCGCACTGTAAGTATAACAATGACGGATTTTAATTTTAATTTTATCTGGTTGATATCATAGTTCCATTGGACTTCACATAAAATATATCCTTTTATTTCAAAATATTTCTGAAGATGAATTTTGGTAATTTCATCGATCAAGTAAAAGTGCTAAAATGAGCTACATATTACATTTGTTTCATGGAGATTACATTAAAAGGAAAAGTAGGTCTTGTATATTCTTTAAGATCATAGAAAACCCACTAAGATACTGAATGTATCATCCAACCATAATTAAAAAACCGGGCCCATGAGAACCTTGAACTACAACACGAAAGAACATGAGCAAAAGTCTGCCAAACACAAGACAAGACAAAATCAGTGGAGATTGGGCATTATATCCCATCTATAACCAAATCCCCAAATGGGCACTAAGAAATTTTTCGATTACTATATTACCATGAAGCAATATCACTATGAACATTTGCTTCTGATAGTACTATAAACCAAGATCACGTTGACCTGACAATGTTCTAACATTATGAGTTTTGGAAAAGAGTGTCAACATTTAACTTAATGGAGTTTGAACAATGTCAAATTTTCAATATTATTGAAAATGCCTGATGGTTCCGTTCAAAGGAGAAAGCCATTTTGACGGCTCAAAGGATGGACTTGATTTATTCATAGTTGGATACTTTGTATGAGGTGTGTCTTCATGCTTCTCATTCCTGGACTGGACAATCTTATGCGCTTCTAGTTCAATTTGCGATGGCACTACAAAACACTATTCATATCCTCATTGGGTAGCATGGAAATACACAAATGAGATTGTTTCATTTCCTGCCAATGCTCGACATGATTTTTTTTTTTTGGTTCAAGCGATATGCAGTATGGCATTGTCCTCATTTAATGTAAATTTTCTATGGAACTAAAAGTCGCGTAACATGTAGACATTGTTTGCCTTTTTCTGCAAGTATACTTCATATGGCAATTCTGCTAACCCAGGAAGCAGATCTTGTAACAGAGGTTGTCTAATTGTATAATGTACAATTGTGTTGCTGAGGGTTTGGATGGTAGCATTGAGGCAATGTCTATATATGTAAGGGAATTTTTTACTGCATCGTAGGCAATCAATTGTGCCATCATTTATGAAAGCAGAGGTAGAAGCAGGAGAGTTTCATTTGGCACATACAGGCTCGAATGGGGTTGAGTATGCATTTGCTAAAACCAAAACACCCTCAACCTATGCACGTGAGCATAGTAGTTAATATATTGAACAATATAATATACAACTGTACAACAAAAAAACTGCAGAAAAATTGTTCAAGGCAATTTTTATGAGCAAAGTGTGGATGGAATTGTAAATGTATACGCACAACAGTTGTCGAGCTAGTTAGTTTCTTGAGATCATGTACTATGTATATTCACAATTCTGTTACAAATGTTGCTTGGGTTGTGCGAAATATCCTTTCTTTAACATCTCTTTTCTTTGTTATATTTTTGAAGAGCATAAGTGGAAATTTCCCTTTATGCAATTGTTGTTCCATTGAGAAAAACAAATTTGAATAGGTGTGTTGACAGGCAAAAATGAGCGCTCGTCAACTGGAGGAGTGGATCCAGTCTGGGGTTGTCTAAATAACCCAAGCCATTTGGGATGATCCACCCCGACGGGTTTAGCGGCTCCGTTGGCCGATCTAAGTCCTAGGAAAACGAAAGAAAACTAACTAAAGGAACTAATCTAAATGAAAACAACAATTAAAGCAAACTAATAAACAAATCTGAAATAAATATATATATAGTTACTGTCTAATATTATACAGCGACGACTTTATGAAATTAAATGTTCAATCATCAGCATAATTAGATCTTAATCACAAATGTACAATATTTACAGATTACAGATTTAATATGAAAACTTGAAAAAATCATTTGTAAACTGTCCCATGACAACAAAACTATTGTTTTTTGATTTTTATAATTTCATGAAAAAGGACTAAAATTATAACTATCTAAGCTGAGAAATTAAAATAATAATCCTAACTATAAATCTAAACTATATATATCTATCTAAACTATTTAAATAACACTAATAAACTAACCTGTAATAACGCTTTCCAATTTGTCCCGTGTAAAGTATCCAGTTCAGCTGTTCGATGGGAGGAAACCCACACCAGATTCTCTGCAAACCTCTCATAAACAAGAAGCAGCAGTGCTCTTTGAATATAAATGACAGAACAAACAAGACATAAAACTGACAACAAACTTATGATTTACAAATCATCACAGTTAGATAAATCCCTGTGTGAAGATCTGTACAAAACAGTTCAACTAACGAAGAAGATAAACCTTTATTCATTAAATTGAAACAGAGTAATTGTTGTGTTAAAACTGAGATACATAAGACATGGACATAATTTAAATCACAACGCATTAACTTGTAATAAGTCTTGATATCTATAGTAGTCAATGACTTAATCACAAATTAAAATGCACAAAACCTAAACGAAAGTATGATAGATTGAAAGCTAAAGCTGTTACAAAAGATCGACTTCCATTCAAGTCTGTATCATCATAAATCCATAGTCTTGTTCTCCCAATAGTGATGATGGGTTCTTTTCAAAAAATAACAAGTATTTAAAGGCCACAGGGTAAAACATCTCTGTGGGACTTATCAAAATAGTTTACAAAAAATCTGGGAACAATCTCCCAAGTCTTCTCTATTTCTAACTTAAGCTAACAACTTAAAACAAAACTATATCTAAACTACTACATCATGTCCAATTTGTCAATGAAATTCATAGGTACCTGTAAGTAGACAAGAATACACAAGTTTAGATAATGTTTTATTGATAAAATTAACAAAAATCTAATTTTTAAGACTAGCTATAGAATCTTGCGATTCTGTAGCTGGTCTAATTTGAAAACATAATCATTTTAAATTCATCAAAAAATAACAACAATACATTTGAACTATTAAACAAATCTTAAATTACTAATTCCTAAACAAAGCAAATCATTCATACCACAACAAATAAAAACTTGATGCCAATATGAAACAGACGGAAATCGTGTTTAACCGAATGGTAACAGAGATACATGCAATCTGTTTAACACTTGTTATTACCAATTCAGAGCAGACAGAATTGTTTAGATAATTTGAAACCAATGAAATCATTTTCATGAATCAATTTCAATCGACACAAACTATAATCGATCATACCGATCTTTTACTCAATACAAGCGCCATAGTTTATGTCAATTCAGAATTTAACAAAATCATTGTCAAATCAAAACAAAATGAACAGGATCGTTTTTTTATTTTAAAACTAACAGAACTATATCAAATCAATCTTTGAATTCAACGCATATATAAACTACTATGCTAATTCAAACGTGTAGGATCGTTTCAAAAGAAAACCAAACAGAATCGAACTAACTTGGGGCCGACACAATCGATATGCTAATGCAAAATCGTATCAATCAAAACATAGATGTGTCCGAGTTTAGCAAACAAATCTTCTGTATAGATCGAATGCAATCCAAAATGAAAATAATCATTCAAAACAAAACAGAATCGTTTCTTATAATTCGAAGTAAACATAATTGTTTTGAATCTATTAAAACAAACAGAGCTAATCGAAAGCAAACCCAATCAATTATATTAATTGAAACCAACTCATAAAACAAAATCGATATTGAAATACATACCTGGGCAGTAAGAAAATGATTTGATCATGATAACTTTGAATTGACAAAGGCCATTGTTGCCTCGACATTTCTGAAGACAATTGAAACGGTGGTTTTTTGTTTCTTCTCACCGGCTCGTAGCCTGTCTCTTTCTTTTGACAACTCTATCACTCATTCCTCTAACGATTTAATCTTAGATTGCAATAGGGGAATGTCGGTGTAATAACGTTCAAGCCAAGCATTGCATTGTGTGCAAGGTGTTTGATTTGGCATCACAGGCGAGGGTTCTTTGAAGTTACCAGGGGTGTCACTATGAAGCTTAATTCCCGAGAATTTAGGATCATTCTTGAGGCACAGAGGTAAGTTGGAAATATAGTCATATGGTTCCATAGAGCATAGGCCACGAGAATAGGGGTATTCCTCAGCTAGGAAACGTTCAATTTCGGAGTCCGAGTCCTCGCTCAACACTATTGGCTTCTGGTCAACATTTTTCTTGGGTTTGTTCCTAGCACATCTGGATACCCATCGTGCATTCCTCTTTCCCTTACTGTTGACACCAATGTCACCCTTACCTTTCTTCCTCACAGGCTTCTTAGCGGTCTTAGTCTTGTCTTTAGCACATGGGTCGACCATGGTATCGGGTAGGTCAAGGTTGGGGAAATTCGAGGGTTTGACAGGGGGTAGAAGGATATGAAATGGCAAGGCTGGCCCAACCAGAGTTTCAGTAACCACAACCTTGTCCACTTGGACAGACTCGGGAGTGGCAAAGCCATTCCTTGTCAGGAAGGCTTGCCAACAGTCACCTCTAAGGCTCAAATGGTGGACGATAATGAGTTTGATCAAGCAGTGATGGAAAAGGATACTATCAACCTTCTCACGCTTGAATCGTTTGGACATATTGTACAGGCTACATAGGATATAGTGTGGCATGTTCAGAGGGTAGTCTATAAAAATCTTCAATAACTGAAGATGATACAGAAATACTAAGCCATAACGACCTTCGCAGGTCACAAACTGCTTAACAATTGCCAATAGGTCATGCCGCCTGGGTTTGAGGGCAACGACAGGCATGCCTCTATCACAACTAACAATCTTCCTTGATGAGAATAGGAGCAGCCATGACACCTCGTCGACTTTGGAATTTTTAAACCACCTTTGCATTATAGCTGGTAGTACTATAGCCGAGCTGAGGAATTCCTCATTTATCTCAAGTTGTATATCTCCGACCTTAGCCCTGCATCCGTCAAAGGTGAGGGTGAACTGTTGGGCAACTGAAAGGTTGAAACCCTCAAATCTCTGGATAAACACCAGCCAGCCACTATTTCCCAAATCTTCACGGGCATTGTCGAATAGCAGGAGTGTTTGGCTTCCATTAGGCTCTATGCACACCACATGTGCCATAGGAGAGGGCACACAGTGAGCCGGGTGAAGGGACAAGGGTTTGGACAGAGTATTCACAGGATCGAATAGCTCACGGACTTCCCGAAACCAACAGAGGTAACTCGGGATAAGAGGTAGGCATTAATGCCAAAGTGTGTGGCGGTGGTGGAACGAAATAAACCCATGCAAAACAATCATATCCAACTGTACAATCGACAATGCATATGGTGATTCAAATCACTATTGTAATGTATTGAAATCAAATGCAATTCAAACAATTAATAAAAAATATGGTAAGTCGACCCAAATCTTTGCACAAGCTATAGTATTTGCATGGTTTTTAAAATCAAAACAATGATTCAAATGTAGCACCAAGGATTCAATGATAAAACGTATGCTTTGTATGAAACCATTGAATTATGGGTCTAATCACCAAGTTAGTGTGTTGTTACGAAACCATTGGATTCGATCAAAAGCAATAGAACATCAAACCATCATTGAATGAAGGACTCAATCACAATCATTAGAATACCATCACAGTCTCATAAAAATGAAATCATATTAACAACAAAAAAATGCCAAATGAGTAAAGGTTTTGGTATCTTGTCAACTGTGTGAACATAAATGAATTGGAAATGCAATGAACTCATAGGCAAGAGTAGCCAAAATAATCTAGTGATGATTTTAATGCTATTGACGTGACTTCGAAATCAAAATTTTCATGCTTGCAGTCGTGAAAACGAGAACAAAAGGTAGGTATGCAAATGCGCAAAATGACAGTGTTGTTTTATTCAAAAACTTGCGATGGGAATCAAGGGTTCCATAACACTTGTGTAGGCAGCTTATAGAAATAGGATAAAAAACCGAAATGGATGCCAACAATGGCGACACACTGGTAGAAGCAGTTATCTCTGCCAAAAGAACAAATTCAGATTATGATAATGAGAAAAATTCTAACTCAAAAACAACAACCAGAAAATTGTTTAAACGTCATCGTTAATCAAATATTCCAGCAGTGCTTAAAGGATGAAAACTGATAATAGTCCTAAGATAAGCGAGCCACGATATTAAAGATAAAATCCCCAATACTGTTGACAGAGACACTGCTGCCAGCAGGCATCCATAGCCTCGACAAGGTTGCCATTTAACCCACTCTGATATCCGTATCCTGCCAAGAAGTTCCAGATCAGAATAAAGGACATTTTAAGGTCAAGTTATCTCATATTTGCAAATTTTCATATACCCGACATTGCTTCACTGCCAGCGGGCCTGTTCAGTACCCCGATGAAGTTGTCTTGGCATCATGCATGCATTTACCTACTGCCAGCAGACCTGTTCAGCATCCCGGCGGGTTTACAAGCACTTCCCACAACTCTTTTATGTTTTAATTGGTTTTTAAAGCTGTATAATTGAGCGGGGTGACATTGAAAATTATGATCTTTTAAATATATTTTTACAGACCTTAACAGAATTTTTTAGAACTGTCCTTCATTAAGATCCAGAGATGGTTTATTTACAAAACCAACCTTCTAAAGCAGGGAGACATCTTCTGAGTCGTTCCCTTAAGGAACAAGGACAACATAAAAAGATAATGGATGATCGTGACAGGCTTCACTCAGAGATCGAAATCAGTTAACTTCTTTCAAACAACAGTCTTTTCAACACAGATGTAAATTTCAGAAGTATATTATAATCGATGTTTAGACAATTTTCAGCAGTCATTTCAGTGAAAGAATTTTCTGTTTTCATTGTTTGAATAGTTCAACATGAAGGTATGTGTATTTCAAAAAATAAAAACTGATAAGCACAAGGGGAAAATCAAAATCAAAACAGTAAAACAAAAGAAAACAAAAGAAAAATATTTACATAGTATACAAAGGGTTGTCATCAAGAGAAATATCTTTTCAGATCTTGGCCATTCACCGGATAGGTGTCAGGCTGTCCCTCTAGATTCTGTAATTGGAAAGAGTTGGGACCCAATTTCTTAGCAATTAAAAACGGTCCAAGCCATAAGTTCTGAAATTTCGTGTGCTCTCCCTTTCCCTCATGCGGTTTATCCCATTTCAAGACAAGGTCACCTACTTCGAAGTTCCTATCAGAGGCAGAGTTGGAATCAAACCATCTTTTGACCACTAGTTGATGCTGATCTAACTTACGTTTAGCCTAAGATCTTACCTCTTCTAGTTTCATTAAAACATTAATTCGGTTTTCCAAAGGGGGACAATCCTCTTCTTGTATTTTCTACGATAACTGTTGTGAGGGAAGAAGAATGTGTGGTGGCAGAATTGCTTCTCTACCATAGATGAGAAAAAAGGGAGGGTTACCTACAACAGTCTTTGGTGTTACCCTATCATCCCAGATTGCATTTAATAGTGCGTTATGCCAGTTTTTGTGATTCTCAGATACCGTTCTCTTGATGATTTTAATCAAATTCTTATTTGTTGATTCTGCCAATCCATTGCCCTAGGGTTAGTAGCTAGCAGAATACTTCAATTTAATTCCTTTTTCTAGAGCGAACTAGCTCATCTCAAGAGACGAAAAATAAGAGGCGATATTGAATACTAAACAGTCAGGGATATCAAAACGAGTAATAATGTTTGAATTTAAAAAGGCAATTACCTGACTGGTATTCACAGTTCTTAATGCGGCAGCTTCAGACCACCTGGTGAAATAATCTGTGGCTGTTATGATAAACTTATGCTACTGTGAGGATGGTGTATTGATTGGACCTATAATATCAAGGCCCCACTGCTGAAAAGGGGAGTCTACTGAAACGGGCTGCAAAGGAAAGGTTGGTTTCTGTATCCGCCCGGATGCTTTTTGACAAATAATACACTTGCGACACAAGGCATGTGCGTCTCTAAAGAGTGTGGGCCAGTAATAACTGGCTCTCAAAAATTTATGGGCAGTGGTGTCACCACCAAAATGCCCGTCAGCTTCTCCTGCGTGCAATTCTAGTAAAACTTTTCCTGCCTCATCTTTCTGAAGACAACGCATTAGTACTCCATCAAAATTTTGATGAAATAGAATACCATTAATCAAATGAAATGAGGAAGATTTTAATCTTAACGATCTTCTTTTAGTGGGATCCAGGTGACGGGGGGTTGACCCATGTTCAAGGCAGAATTTTATATCATCATACCATGGACTGACAGAGTTTTGTGCACAACAGATTGCACTTTGATTGTGCTATCCTAGGTTTGACATATCGTTTTCTTCTTGCTATCTTGCTGCTGATTCAACGACTAACTTGCATAACCCTTGGCCTCTCACTATTTGAGCTGGGGTAATTTCTATGTTGTACTCCTATAATGAGGTAACCCAGTTCGCCCTTTTTTCGCCTAACTCTTTCTGCACTAACAGATTCCTGACGGCTGGGTAAGGGACAATAATTTTCATCCTAGATTTCAAAAGATAAGATCTGAAGTGTTTGACTTCTTTGAAAATAGTGTAGGCTTGCTGATCTACCGCGGGGTAATTAAATTCCGCGCCTTTGAAAGCAGAGCTCATAAAGGCAATGGGTACTTCATTGTTTTCAGGATTCTTTTGAGTTAGGACGATAGCGTAGGAACGGTCAGAAGCAAAAGTGAAGATTGTGAAGTCTTGCGAAAAGTCGGGGCTCATAAGAGAAGGAGCATCTATTATGTCCTTTTTTATTGAATTGAAAGCTTGATTTTCTAGGGGTCCCTAATGATATTGTGCGTCTTTCTTAATTAAATTCTGTAAAGGTCTGACCATTTCAGAGAAACTGGGAACGAATCTCCTGACGAAGTTTATCTGACCTAAGAAAGTCTGCATAGAATTTTTGGATGAGCGAGGGGGAAGTTTCGAGATGACTTGTGTCCTTTCAGGGTCAATAATCATCCCTTTGCTTGACATAATGAATCCTAAGAGTTTACCTTGTTCTACTGTGAAGATAGATTTTTTAGGGTTTAAGGAAATGTCGTATTTACGACATCGCTGTAGAATGGCTCTTAAATGAGCTAGATGATCATTTTTGTTTTTCGAAAATACAGTAACATCATCTAAGTAAAACACGACGGACTGATTGATTAAGCCTCGAAAAGCGATGTCCATCGCTCTCTGGAAAGTGGCACCAGCATTAATCAATCCAAAGGGCATTTTCCTATAAGCGTAGGTGCCCCATGGAGTACAGAAGGTAGTTTTGAGTTGGTCTGGAGGAGACATCAGGACTTGGTTGTACCCTGAGAAACCATCCAATAAGGATAGCCTCTCAGAACCATATACCTATTGAAGGATATGTTCCATGGGTGGGACAGGGTAGTTGTCTTTATCAGACGCTCTATTAAGGTTTCAGAAATCGACACAAAGTTGGATTTCCCCACTTTTCTTCCGGACAAGGACAAGGTTAGAAACCCATTGAGTGTGCCTAACAGGGAAAATTATCTTAGCATTTAGGAGTTTATTCAATTCTTTTTTAATGGTCGGTTCGAGTTTAGGGTGCATTTTTCTTAGTTTTTGTTGAAAGGGGAAGGTTTGGGGTTTCATAGGAAGGACGTGTTGTATGATATTAGGGTCGAAAGTTTTAAGGTCATCATACATCCATGCAAAAATATCTTTAAATTATTTAAAAAATTTAATAAATGTGGATTTTTCTTGTTCAGAACACCCCACCCCTAAATTAATGCATTGTGGGTTGTCATTAGTTCCTAAGTTGACTTTTTCATACAATAACGAGGAACTATTGGTTTTACAGTTGACCGATTTTTTGAATTTATCTTGAAGATCGTAAAATTTCTCTAATCTAACTACAGATTTAGGGATCGAATTTACCATGTCCAATGAAGATTCAGGAGTTCTCGGATCTGGTATTACCGTGAAATCACACAAATTGTCGTCGTGAGTGCATTCGTCGATCACTATGCCTTGAAAAGTTTCTTCCATATGAAGGAAGCTAATAATTTGTTGATCGTCATCGAAGACTCTCCAATTCGTGATGTTGTCGGGAATGGATGGCCTAAACAACAGTTCAATGGAGAATGCGTTTGGGGACATGCCTTCTGTAGGAAAGAGTTTAGAAGCTACGTTAGCTAATAGATCAGCTTCAGAATTATTCAATCTAGGAATATAATTTATATTGAAAGAAGAAAACTTATTCATTAAATTCCATACCTCGGATTGGTAGCTTTTAGGATGCGGAGACAGACAGTGGATAGAATCTCTTACCTGTCTAACCACGATTTCGGAATCACCAAAGACAATCAAATTTTGAATGTTCATATCTAAATCTTTTCTGAGGCCTTGCAATAAACCCTCATATTCCGTTGTGTTATTAGTACATTCAAATTCTAGCCTACATGCAATCAGGGTTTTGTTACCTAAGGGATCAATAATAACGCAGCCTGCACCTGCTCCTTCTTTGGACTTTGACCCGTCAAAATAAAGAGGCCAAATTTGATTTTTATCGGGTGCATGAGACCATTGTGTAGAAGCTGCTGGCTGCACATATGCTACAATCTCGGACTGTTGTTCTGGGTTGGTGATAGCTAAAGTTTCGGCCATGAAATTTCTAAAAAATGTATCCATCCCTTGTATTTCGGGTGAATCAACAGAAGGTGTAAATGGTTCATTGGGATCATTCAAATCTGTGACTGTGAGCTTAAGGTAGCGTTCACGATTTACATTGATCTTGTTGGGCTTGCCATTCTCGGGCAGCCACAAGTGAGACCAATCTGTCGCGAAATAGCTGTGTAGTTGCTCTGACAAATCCCTTCTTAGAAACAGACTATACACTTCTGGAATATCCACAACAATAATATCAATAACTTGATGAACTTTGGGGTTAGACGATAATCTTATAAGCACATTCCTTAATTCGCCTATGACCTTAACATTAGTTCGATTAAGTTGGATGATTTTTAAAGTGGATGGTTCAACTTTAGCATTAATCTTCTGACACACAGACAATGGCATCAGATTGGATGACGCTCCTGAGTCTACCATACAATTGTGCACGTTTCTATTAAAGATTTCGAAAGTTAACAAAAATGGAGGTACATTCCTGTGAGTACTAAGTGTGGAAGCTTGTGGCTTTTTAATCGCAGTTTCTAAAGCTAATTTATCTACATTTGTTACATTATTTACAGGAAGGCTTCCTTTATCGTGAGGATCAGGATTATTCTTGGCAGAAGTCTTCTGAGGAACTTTGTTCTGTACAACCTTGTTACTGCTTGAATTACCATTTTTGCTATTCTCTGTGATATTTTGTAACATTTTTTGTAGCAGAAATGGAAATTTTAATAATTCATAAACAGAAATGTTAGCCCTTAACTTTTTTAGATCTTCAACTAAATCATAATCTAAGTTGGGGTTCACATGATTCTGTTTAGTCTCAGCTGGTTTAGATTGCTTCGGGGGAAAAGTCGCAGTGTTTTCAGAAGAAGGTTTGTTTGTTGTCTTACTCCTAGTATTGTAGGGATGTACTGTCTCGAAGTTAGCTTGAAAAATGCTATCCGAGAAGTGTCCAAAAATGTTCAGAGAAGATTCTTCTTCTTGAACTGTCTCTTGTTAGACTGCCTCCTCAGGAATCTCAGGAGGTATCAAGTTATCCTGGGCTTCTAGAATTGTTTGAAGGGCGAATTGTAGACTTTCTAGATTTAAGCCTTCGGTATTTGGATTAGGTCGATTGGTGGGAAAAGGCTTCCTGAATGGGGGTTTATAAGGCCCTTTGCTTGAAGAAGCTTCTTTGGCCGTCCTTTTCAAATCTATAACTTGATTTGTCAGTTTTTGAACGAATTTAGTTAAGTTTTCTAAATCCGAGCTTTCAGGTTGTGCTCTGTTTTGAGAAGGTCTAGGGAGAATCTCGATCTTCTTTTTGGAAGATGAACTAGTTTCTATTTCATTGCTAGTAGCGTCCTTTAAACTAAGGATGTCTTTTTCAATCTGGCTGGCTTTTTCAAAGGCCTCTAACAACGTAGCTTTCTTAGATCATTTTACCCAAATGGATATACTTTGATGCAAGGCTTTAGTATAGTATGCTATGATAAGATTCTCAGCAAGGATGGAATCGGTAGGGATTCGGTTCTTTAGTGTTAAGAATCTTTGATTAAAGTCTTTAATTTTCTCTTTTGGGTTCATTCTTAAGCTAGAAAGCTCCATAACTAGAACTTCCAGTGACTTATCGTCTCTGAACTTTTCCAGAAAGAAAGATTCGAATTTCTCCCATGACACAATGGTATGGGGTTGCTGGGAAAAGTACCAGGTAGAGTCATTGCCCTTGAAAGTATAGGGGAACAACCTACAGACTATGTCTTCATGCTTGACATTACGGAGTCTAATGGCTAACATAAAAATTTTAATGTGGTCTTCAGCAATCTGTTTAGAGTCAGGGTCAAACTCGGGAAGCCACTTCTCTGGATGTTTGGGTAAGGGATGTTGAGGCCCGGGTACAACTACTGCATCCTGGTCAAGCCAGGGTTTGGCAGGATTGTTCTGATTGGCCATTAGTGTAGGCGGTGTGGAAGGCTGAGAAGGGGAACTACCTTCGTCAGAAGAGTCTTCTCCATAAGAAGAAGGATATGATGGAGGTGGTGAGGGTGGTATTCCATATCCTCCTGCAGCAAGAGTGAGGATTGGATCTGTAGGGTTTAAAGTGAGGTTAGTGCCTTCGAGTTGTTCTCTGATATCAGAGAAATCTAAAGGTTGGTCTAAAGGCTGATTTGGTTGTCTCAGACGGGCGAAGGCACTATGTGTTCTTAAGATATATTGGTGGACAATCTCTTGTATGTCACCACTTGTAGGATTTGGGGTTACTGGTTCAACTGTGATCCATAGATCGTCGTTTGATGTGGTTGTTGTTTGAGGGACGATGTTGTCGTTTGAATGACTTCTTGTCACTATAGGCGAGCGGTTAGGTGGTGGAGGAGTCTTATGACCACCTCATGCCATTAATAAGTTTCAGGCCCTCCTTTTAGCGCCATTTGTTGATGGGCGAAAATGAACGCTCGTCAATTGGAGGAGTGGATCCGGTCCGGGTTTTTCTAAATAACCCAAGCCGTTTGGGATGATCCACCCCGATGGGTTTAGCAGCTCCGTTGGCCGATCTAAGTCCTAGGAAAATGAAAGAAAACTAACTAAAGGAACTAATCTAAATGAAAACAACAATTAAAGCAAACTAATAAACAAATCTGAAATAAATATATACAGTTACTGTCTAATATTATACAATGACGACTTTATGAAATTAAATGTTCAATCATCAACAGAATTAGATCTTAATCACAAATGTACAATATTTACAGATTACAGATTTAATATGAAAACCTGAAAAAATCATTTGTAAACTGTCCCATGACAGCAAAACTATTGTTTTTTTATTTTTATAATTTCATTAAAAAAAACTAAAATTATAACTATCTAAGCTGAGCAATTAAAATAATAATCCTAACTATAAATCTAAACTATATATATCTATCTAAACTATTTAAATAACACTAATAAACTAACCTGTAATAATGCTTTCCAATTTGTCCCGTGTAAAGTATCCAGTTCAGCTGTTCGATGGGAGGAAACCCACACCAGATTCCCTGCAAACCTCTCGTAAACAAAAAGAAGCAGTGATCTTTGAATATAAACGATAGAACAAACAAGACATAAAACTGACAACAATCTTATGATTTATAAATCATCACAGTTAGATAAATCCCCGTGTGAAGATCTGT
The DNA here is from genome assembly GCA_000966675.3 of Picea glauca. NCBI lineage: Eukaryota > Viridiplantae > Streptophyta > Pinopsida > Pinales > Pinaceae > Picea > Picea glauca. The sequence continues at coordinate 420,028 of JZKD02S1673182.1, forward strand.
ACAAAATAGTTCAACTAACAAAGAAGATAAACCTTTATTCATTAAATTGAAACAGAGTAATTGTTGTGTTAAAACTGAGATACATAAGACATGGACAGAATTTAAATCACAACGCATTAACCTGTAATAAGCCTTGATATCTATAGTAGTCAATGACTTAATCACAAATTAAAATGCACAAAACCTGAACGAAAGTATGATAGATTGAAAGCTAAAGCTGTTACAAAAGATCGACTTCCATTCAAGTCTGTATCATCATAAATCCATAGTCTTGTTCTTCCAATAGTGATGATGGGTTCTTTTCAAAAAATAACAAGTATTTAAAGGCCACAGGGTAAAACATCCCTGTGGGACTTATCAAAACAGTTTACAAAAAATCTGGGAACAATCTCCCAAGTCTTCTCTATTTCTAACTTAAGCTAACAACTTAAAACAAAAATATATCTAAACTGTTGCATCATGTCCAATTTGCAATGAAATTCGTAGGTACCTGTAAGTAGACAAGAATACACAAGTTTAGATATTGTTTTATTGATAAAATTGACAAAAATCTAATTTTTAAGACTAGCTACAAAATCTTGCGATTTTGTAGCTGGTCTAATTTGAAAACAGAATCGTTTTAAATCCATAAAAAACTAACAGCAATACATTTGAACTATTAAACAAATCTTAAATTACTAATTCCTAAACAAAGCGAATCATTTATACCACAACAAATGAAAACTTGATGCCAATTTGAAACAGACATAAATCGTGTTTAACTGAATGGTAACAGAGATACATGCAATCTGTTTAACACTTGTTATTACCAATTCGGAGCAGACAGAATCGTTTAGATAATTCGAAACCAATGAAATCATTTTCATGAATCAATTTCAATCGACACAAACTATAATCGATCAAACAGATCTTTTACTCAATACAACCATCATAGTTTATGTCAATTCAGAATTTAACAAAATCATTGTCGAATCAAAACAAAACGAACATGATCATTTTTTATTTTAAAACTAACAGAACTATATCAAATCAATCTTTGAATTCAACGCATATATAAACTACTATGCTAATTCAAACGTGCAGGATCGTTTCAAAAGAAAACCAAACATAATCGAACTAACTTGGGGCCGACACAATCGATATGCTAATGCAAAATCGTATCAATCAAAACATAGCTGTGTCCGAGTTTAGCAAACAAATCTTCTGTACAGATCGAATGCAATCCAAAACGAAAATAATCATTCAAAACAAAACAAAATCGTTTCTTATAATTCGAAGTAAACAGAATTGTTTTGAATCTATTAAAACAAACAGAGCTAATCGAAAGCAAACCCAATCAGTTATATTAATTGAAACCAACTCATAAAACAAAATCGATATTGAAATACATACCTGGGCAGTAAGAAAATGATTCGATCATGATAACTTTGAATTGAGAAAGGCCGTTGCTGCCTTGACATTTCTGAAGACAATTGAACCCGTGGTTTTTTGTTTCTTCTCATTGGCTTGTAGCCCGTCTCTTTCTTTTGACAATGCTATCACTCATTCCTCTAACGATTTAATCTTAGATTGCAACAGGGGAACGTCCGTGTAATAACGTTCAAGCCAAGCATTGCATTGTCTGCAAGGTGGTTGATTTGGCATCATAGGCGAGGGTTCTTTGAAGTTACTAGGGGTGTCACTGTGAAGCTTAATTCCTGAGAATTTAGGATCTTTCTTGAGGCATGGAGGTAAGTTGGAAACATAGTCATAGGGTTCCATAGAGCATAGGCCACGAGAATAGGGGTATTCCTCGGCTAGGAAATGTTCAATTTTGGAGTCCGAGTCCTCGCTCAGCACTATTGGCTTCTGGTCAATGTTTTTCTTGGGTTTGTTCCTAGCACATATGGATAGCCATCGTGCATTCTTCTTTCCCTTACTGTTGACACCAGTGTCACCCTTACCTTTCTTCCTCACAGGCTTCTTAGCGGTCTTAGTCTTATCTTTAGCACACGGGTCGACCATGGTATTGGGTAGGTCAAGGTTAGGGCAATTCGAGGGTTTGACAGGGGGTAGAAGGATATGAAGTGGCACAACTGGCCTGACTAGAGTTTCAGTAACCACAACCTTGTCCACTTGGACAGAATCGGGAGTGGCAAAGACATTCCTTGTCAGGAAGGCCTGTCAACAGTCACCTTTAAGGCTCAAATGGTGGATGATAATGAGTTTGATCAAGCAGTGATGGAAAAGGCTGCTATCAGCCTTCTCACGCTTGAATATTTTGGACATATTGTATAGGCTACATAGGAGATAGTGCGGCATGTTCAGAGGGTAGTCTATAAAATTCATCAATAACCGAAGATGATACAGAAATACTAAGCCATAACGACCTTCACAGGTCACAAACTACTTAACAATTGCCAATAGGTCATGCCACTTGGGTTTGAGGGAAACGACAGGCATACCTCTATCACAACTAACAATCTTCCTTGATGAGAATAGGAGCGGCCACGACACCTCATCGACTTTGGAATTTTTAAACCACCTTTGCCCTATAGCTGGTAGTCCTGTAGCCGAGCTGAGTAATTCCTCATTTAGCTCGAGTTGTATATCTACGACCTTAGACCTGCATCCGTCAAAGGTGAGGGTGAACTGTTGGGCAACCAAAAGGTTGAAACCCTCAAATCTCTAGATAAACACCAGCCAGCCACTATTTTCCAAATCTTCACGGGCATTGTCGAATAGCAGAAGTATTTGGCTGCCATTAGGCTCTATGCGCACCACAGGTGCCATAGAAGGGGGCACATAGTGAGCCAGGTGAAGGGACAAGGGTTTGGACAGAGTATTCACAGGATTGAATAGCTCACGGACTTCCTGAAACCAACAGAGGCAACCCGGGATAGGAGGCAGGCATTAATGCCAAAGTGTGCAGGGGTGGTGGAACGAAATCAACCCATGCAAAACAATCATATCCAACTGTACAATCGACGGCACATATGGTGATTCAAATCACTATTGCAATGTATTAAAATCAAATGCCATTCAAACATTTAATAAAAACTATGGTAAGTCGACCCAAATCTTTGCACAAGCAATAGTATTTGCATGGTTTTTAAAATCAAAACAATGATTCAAATGTAGCACCAAGGATTCAATGATAAAACATATTCTTTGTATGAAACCATTGAATTAAGGTTCTAATCACCAAGTTAGTGTGTTGTTACGAAACCATTGGATTCAATCAAAAGCAATAGAACATCAAACCATCATTGAATGAAGGACTCAATCACAATCATTAGAATACCATCACAGTCTCATAAAAATGAAATCATATTAACAACAAAAAAATGCCAAATGATTAAAATTTTTGGTGTCTTGTCAACTGTGTGAACATAAATGAATTGGAAATGCAATGAACTCATAGACAAGAGTAGCCAAAATAATCCAGTGACAATTTTAATGCTATTGACATGACTTCGAAATCAAAGTTTTCACACTTGCAGTCGTGAAAACGAGAACAAAAGGAAGGTATGCAAATGCACAAAATGACAGTGTTGTTTTATTCAAAAACTTGCAATGGGAATCAAGGGTTCCATAGCACTTGTGTAGGCAACTTATAGAGATAGGATAAAAAAGTGAAATGGCTGCCAACAAGGTTTCAAACAATTGCAGCTGCAACATGGAACATTGTAATAGTTGTGTAACATAACTGAGATATACGAACATGTGAAAGTAAAAGACAAAACTGGATATGGAGAATGGTACCATTTCCTTGTCGTTGTCTGACTCTCCATATTTTATATGGAGAATGTGTTGCGAGCCAAGTTTTCTCGCGAGTGTGACAACTGCACCGATGGTTCTGATTGGGTAAGTGTCGTTTCTCTATGCAAGTTGGATGATTGTTGTTTGGTATGAAACGATATTCTGAACAAATAGCGAGAATTTTTTCCACAATAATTGTTTCATTGAGCGATATAATCCGATCACAATCACCACGGTCATATACTATTTTCATAAATATATTAAAATTTGTAATGGATATCCCCTTACCTGGCAAGATATTTTTTGCATGTTTATGGACAAGTTGTGTAGGGATAGTCAGTATGACTGTCATCATGGCTTCATTGTCTATCATGTCAGCACGCACAATGCATCTAGTTTTGTTTGCCTTGTCTAAGTAGGTGCTATACACGACCATTATGTACCTGACGAACACTTGTCTAGTTTGGTGGTTGTTCAAGCCTTCTATCGACAGTATATTGGGTGTTACAAGTTTAGACCTGGTGACATTTTTTGAACAGAAAAAGTAATGTGAATGGTAGTCTACATCATTTTTTTTTCTTTTTTTTTGGAATAAATGTACAAGTAGACGTACACTTGGATGAAGTATGCAGGTCAGATTTTTGTAACCATACCTCTTACTCTGCGAAGCTTGCACTATGTTGGGTGTTTGACTTGTGCTTGTCGATACTTCTTGTGAAATGAAAAGCATGTGTTGCAGATGACATCAACATATTTATCATGGCATAAATGAACAAATAGCTCAGGATATTTGTTTGGTAAACATAGAAAGTTCACAATGCATGAATATTTACCTTTGGCCTTGTCGTTATGTTGATGTTTGCGATGATTGACTACTTATGCCCATGTCACTCGTCCAAATTTTTTTGATGCAATCATATGTACATGAACATCAGAATGACTAAATAAACATATGCATTTTATATTGTCCATAATTTTTCTGGATGTCACATATAGGCTTGAAGGAGATGGAATATGAAATAGGGTGTCAAGGGATACTCAGGAAACATGAGGACCCAATGGTCAAATTGTATGCCTCGGAAATTTTGAGTGCAAAAATGTGTAACACTGGACAGGGCATGATGGGGGAGTCCAAAGACCAATATGTATATTGCGGAACCCCTGAAGCTATTTGTAGGTCATGGAAGAATAGAAGCGCAATCCTGAGCCCACCATCCCGGGAGTCCAGCTGTCAATTTGTATATTGTGGAACTCTGGGTGTTGTTTGGAGGACACAAAACAATAGAAGCGCAATTTTGAGCCCGCCATCCTTGGAACCTGCAATTGAAAAAGTGGCTAAGAATGGAATGAGGAAGCCTTCGGTCAGACTCATGATATAGAAGCATGAGTATAAACGTGAACCCGTGAGTTTGCCAACCCGCGTACCTAGACATTTTCGGAAAAAAATGACTAAGCAAAGCAACCAGAAAGTGAAAGTAGAGGGGAAAAAGAAAGGGGAATTCAGTTAAGTATAGAAGAGGGAAAAAAAGGGGATAATAAAGAGTGGGAAAATAGAAAAGGGGAATGCAATTTTCGGAAGTGGGAAGTCTCAACAAATGCCCATTATTGCCAAATCATTGTTTTCTAGTCCAATATTTTATCAACCTACTCGTTTTGTGTGTTTGATTTACTATTGCAATTGGTATACCTTTTCGAAGATTGTACTTCAAATTCCTCTGCTGTGGCATATAATATTTCATCCTCTTGTCCAACTAATCTATTTCTTTCAATGTAGCAATGCAGAAAATACAATGGACATGAAGGTAAGTTGGTATGTAGAAAGACATGTAAAAAAATAAATACAGTTCTATTTATTTAAATATAGCAGCACATAAAATACAATTGACATGAAGATAAGTTATTATGTAGGAAGATATGTAGTATCTACATACAATAAATTAGGTGCAAAACAGTAGAGCAAATATACAGACAATAAATGAAATACAAAACAATGGAATATGAAATAAGAGTAGAAGCATGCACCTTTGTATCTTCTCTCCTATATTTGTGGTTAAGAGTCCTTCATCTTCTCCAGTTATTTTATTTGTTTCAATGTGGGAACACACGAAATACAATGAACATGAATGTAAGCTGGTATGTGAGGAAAAACAAGTAATATGTACATACAATAAATGAGAATCAAAGGAATAGAATAAAAGATAGAGTTAGAAGCATGAACCTTTGTTTTTCTTGATCCATGGTTGTGGTTATATAGAATTTTTCTTAGCCAAAATATATTACAACACAAAAAATATTAAGAAGTTGGATGGTCCTAGCTGAATGATTTGGTTTTGTGCAACAAAGTATCCAGATATGCTTTGAGACATTGAAATATAATTTTGTAATATGTTTGATGTATATTTCATAATTTAAGTACAAGACAAATTGTATCGTGGTCAGACCATTCTGTGTATAAGATAAAGAGGTTGTATTGTGATATGGGCACATTTCACCATATATGGTCAATAAGTGTGTTTTGTACATGTTTTATCTTAACCAAAAGAAAGAAGAGATTGTAATTGCACAAGTAGTTTTCCAATTCTTGTGTTATGACACTATTTTGTAGCATGTCAACACTAAAGTCTCCTAGAATGATAATGGTTTCGTTCAGATGTAAATGGTGTAATGAATTTGAAAAAACATTCATTATGTTAGCAATGTTGCACGCAGAGCGACATAGAGATTGAACATTGCAATTTGCAATCCACGGAAAACTACTCTTGCTAACACCATCTCAACATCTTTTTCTTCTACAAGAAAATTTTGCAAAGGCATTTAGGTATGGTTAAGAGTTTGGAGAAAAAATTGGATAAAAAATTAAGAGCATGAGGGAAAGATATGCCAATTTTGTGCAATTTTGTTGCATCCTAGCCACCGTTGTACCATAACTAGCCCTTCTACACCTACTTGCAATTTTATTCTACAAGAACATCCTGCGAAGGCAACAAGATTGACATCATATTTTTCATGTGAAAGACACAGGTTCGATTCCCGTACGGGATAGGTAGGTACTCATTCCCGGGCAAGCTGGGAATATCATCGAGGGCAAGGTGCGAAGGCTGAAGAATTCCTTATTCAATTGAGGCGTTAGATTTCCATTTCGTCACATATGAAAAAGGACCAAGATTTGTAATGCTAGAAAAAATGACAACTGGAGTTGTGCAGAAGACATTGGCATGCACATGGTGCAGAGCCTAGGGAAAAAATCAGAGGAAAATTTAAGAGCAGGAGAAAAAGATATGCCAACCTCTATGGAAAGTCTGCAGGATAAGAATGATGAATAAATACTTAAACATTCTTACTTACAAAATGCAAACAACGAACAGTAAATAATGAATACAAATGAAATTATGGTATTCAAACTTACTCGCCAATGATAAATGACAGAACTGCGGTTCCAATTGCAGGTGTAGGACTTGAAACCTGCAAAGTGCAAAAAACAGCTCCAACTTCCAGTGCAAGACCCCAACCTTGCAAAGTCGAAGCAAAAAAAAGCAAGCAACAAGAATCAAACTAGTGAGTAAGCACGAACATGTCCAACTACAGGTGCAAGACCTCAACCCTACAAAATTGAACCAAACAACAAGAAGTAGAAACAAACGAACCAATGAACAAGAAACAACTAGTGAACCAATAAAGAATATATGTATCTTCAATGATGACTAAATTGCATTCCAAGCATAGAAGAAATATGAAACATATGATGACCATGCGAGTGGAAATACTTAAAAATTCTTACTTGCAAACTGTAAACAGTAAACAACAAAGAACGAATATGAATGAAGCTATGGTATCGAAAATTACTCGACAATGATGAACGACATAATCGCAGGTCCAATTGTGGGTGTAGGACTTCAACCCTGCAAAGTGAAAAAGCAACTCCAACTACGGGTGCAAGACTCCAACCTTGCAAAGTTGAAGAAAAAAAAAGCAAGCAACAAGCACCGACAGGTCCAACTGCAGGTGCATGACCTCAACCTTACAAAGTTGAACCAAACAACAACAAGCAACAACCGATGAACCAATGAACTAGCGAACAAGAAGCAACCAGTGAACCAATAAACAATATATGTATCTTCAATGATGACTAAATTGCATTCCAAGCATAGAATAAGTATGAAACATATGATGGCTATGCAAGTGGAGGTGGACAACAATATTGTCCAATTTCACTGCAACATTGTATGGAAAAATTCGAGGAAAAATGTATTGTGACAGGCCTATTTAAGTAAACATTTAAGGTTGTCATCATGTTCAAGGGCCTCACGCTATGTAAACATTTAATTTGTCAGGCCTGTTTAGGGTCCTCACGCTATGTAAACATTTAAGTTGTCAGGCCTATTCAAGTACCTCAAAAAGAGTGTCAATGCTCAAAACTTTCGGTATGTAAACATTTCAATAAAAATAGAAATAATAAAAACATTAGAAAAGAGCGTCGATGCTCAAAAATTTCGGTATGTAAACATTTCAATAAAAGTAAAAAAACTAAAAAAGAGCGTCGATGCTCAAAAATTAGGATATCTAAACATTTAAAACATTGGGAATAGTGAAGCTGGAAAGAAGACTTTGAATGTATTATCCAATGAGATGATGACATATAAGGTTTTTTTTATTATATAAAAAGTAATTTTTTTAGTTCTATAATTCAAACAATAAAGATGATGCCGAAATTTATGGTCAAAGGACGTATTTATATGAGATCAACGAATTATCGATCGCTATAGTCCCTCTACGCCTTCAGCATGGACTAATAAAATGTCAAATATCAAATTTATATGGGGATAGACATTTCTACCATCCATGCTTGATGTACCGTGTATTTGAAGTTAATACTTTTCAATAGCTACTTAACACTTCTGAAATATAAAATTGATATATTTTGATTGTTTACACAAATTTAGATCCAAGGACAAAGTGTAGACAGTATCTACCTTCATACATGCATAAATTGAAGTACTATGTTATTTGATAACATGCAAATTATGTATGAAATTCGAAGCTTTAGACTATCATAGTCAAACTTATTATCCATGCTTGAAATATTTTGTATGGTTATACTTATCGATAGTTACTTAATGCTTTTAAAATATAGTCATTATCATGATCATCATAAAAATGATTTTTTGATTGATATGATCGTCATCATAAAAATGATTTTTGGGTTGATCGGACAAATAAATTTGAAGCCAAAATACATTCTTCATACAATGAAATGGTGTATCTTAAAGTACAACTATCCCTTAAAATATATGCTTAAAGATCAATGATTTAAAATATTGATAAAAATATTGATAAAAGTGTAGAAATAGTAATAACCCATTCACTTAAGTAAGACAATAGGTAGATGTATTTTATTATAGTTATATATTTTAAAATTTTATTTATAGTTTCAACACATTTGTATTTTTAATGTGAATTATTATTCTTCTTTAATTATTAAAAATGCTTTCTTTATGTGAGAAAATGACCAACCTTGTTAACTTTTTGTGGTTCAACATTTTATAATGATATTTATTAAAATTCTTATTGATTCAGAATGGATCATTATACATTTTTTTTTCTATTTTGGTATTTTCTAGGTGGAAAAATTAGAGGAATTGGTTTGCAGGGCCCATTTTAGTGGCAGTTCCTAGTTTGGATATTTGGGGTCCGAAACCTTCTAGAGCCATTTTGAGCTATCAAATGACATTTTTTTAGGTCAAAACTTCGCGATCATAGCTCCCAACCCCTTAGCATTATTCTACAAATTGAGACATTTCCAACTGTGTGAAAATCACCTCAATCAGAGCTTGTATGTGGAATTTGTGCCTCCCACAAGTTGACCTACCTTGTTGACCACCATGGTACTTAGTGGATTCCATTTTAGCCTTCATTAATAACACATGTGGGGCTATCCATGTATGGAATTTAAATAATATTATAGAAGGTCCAAAACCTAACACCACGAGGGATTCACGTTGTTGACCAATATCTTATCACGTTTGTTCATAAAGGGGGTTTTAAAATTGTGAAAAATAGGGTCAATATATTGTAGGTATTGGGGGGTATAGAAAGGGGTATCTAGTAAAAATAGGGGATATCCAATAAGAATAGGGGTTTATTTATAGGAAATATGTATTGGGAGGGGGGTTCAAAAAAAGGATTTAGGGAGATATTTTTCAATATCTAGGGAAATTAGAGGTATTATTTAACATCCCATGAACGCACGTGCTATGTCATAGGTTCATTAAGTCAAGACCCTATGCCTAACACTAATTAAGGATTGAGATATGCAAAAACCCTAACCCTAGATGGATACCAAGCTATGTTAAGTACTAGGCCACTAGGAGGAGAAAGGGTTCCATTCTTTACCATTGTACTTGTTACATAGTTGAGAAGAGCATATAGGAGTGGGATTTGACAACATAGTAGGGGAGGAAGAAGTTTATATAGAAGCCATTCAGGCCACAATTTCAAAGTGAACTCCATAGTTGGTGCCTCTTTCTTTGTATTTTCATTTTCATAACCAAAGAAAAGAGAGAAAAGCATAGGCCTCAACTTCAGGCTAGGTTTTCTCCCATTTTTTGTTTCCTAGGATACATCTTGTGTTCATTTGTGTGAATGGTGTCTTCATTTTCTTTTTCTTTCTTTTTCGTATTTCGGTTATTTTCATAATTTTGAGCAATAAGCTAGTGTTAACAAATACAATATCTAAGGAAATAAACCTGCATAATAAAAGATTTCAGTATAATACAAAATTTGTCGTGATGAACTATTCCAGTGGAATATCAATCGTAGTTTAAAGATAAATTATCATAAAGATAGATCATAAATACAAATGCAAAAGGAAAACTAGAAACAACAGGAAGAAAATGGGTTGTAGGAAATTGGAAATGATGCTAGATCAGCCCACTCCAATGTCTCTACCAAGATCACACCCAAAACTTAAAAACAAAATCTAATGGAGATCTAGAGTTTGAGAGCGAAAATTTGCAGGGACTATACTGCACTATGTGTTTACTAGAAGCATATGATATAATATATCAAAATAAATCCATGGAAATGATATTTTTAATGGATTTGGTTTGGATGCAATCTAAATTCTCTATCAAAATATATTATTCAAACAGTCCACGCAACTGTCACAGAAAATCTACCAAATAGATGATTTTAAATCAGTGATAACTTTGCTTTCTGGACACCAATTTGGATGAAATTATTTTTAAATTGGCTAAATTTTCGAGAGGGATACAAATATGTAGCTAACTCCTTTAGATTATACACATAAAGTTACATAATTTTATATGAAGGCCATGACCCTCTTTTAGAGGAAAATATCTTTAAGAGAGCCAAGGAAAAAAAATAAAACGATCTCCCCAATATGGTCACCAATTTTTTTATGGGATAAATCTCACATGGATCTCACTGAATGAACATAAAAATATGCCTAGGATCTACCTAATGATCCTAGATAGCAACACGACTAGATTCTTATGGTTTTCCTAGACTCAAGTAGATGGATTCATAATTAACCTAAAGAGTGGTAGAGATAACATACCTTGGACAGTAGGTTGTCCTTCATATATCCCAGCTGATGCATATTTGAATTTCCAGCTCCAATCTTCGCAATCTGCTTCCTACACACACAAAACAAACAATTATTTTCCACATCTCTACTTGGCATTAGAATCCTAGATCTACTTGTATTTAATTAGATCTATCAATCACAAGATCAGATCCAAACATTTGAAATGAAATACAAACATGTTCAGGGGGGAAACCAATGCTCTATTCATTAACATGAAGAAATTACATCAATTCATACCTTGAATGTTGATGTTTCCTCCTAGTCCTATGTTCTTAATGCTCCTCCTTAGTCTCTTGAGCTTCTCTCTCTATTTTTCCAGCATAACTACTCTCAAAACTCATCTCCCCATCTCCTTCATTTGGCCTCTTCTTATAGGATTTTAGAAGAGATTGGAGATAGGATTCATGACATGTGAATTAGGTGGATACAAGTCATGGATGGCTTGATAGCATGTGAACTAAGCAATTAAAATTCATAGATAGGCTTGGTGGCATGTGAACTAAGTAATTACAAGTCATGCACAAGTGTCATGTTTAATGATGATCTTTTGTCAACCTATTATGAACTTTTTCTCTATTATGATATTTTTTCTCAAGTTCCATGCTCAATTATGAGCTTTTTCCAACTCACTATGAAATTTCTTTTCAATTATGAGTTTATTCTCAATTATGAAATAATTCTTATTTCATGATTATGAAATTGTGACAAAATAATTATTTCCTTGTGAAATAATTATGAGAATTTTACTCAATTATGTAATTTCAACCTCATAACATCTAATAACATGCTTGCACAACCTATGGTGGAAAATACAAGTATAACATATGCCCCCTAATGTGTGAGGTCAGAAGAGGAATTGATGGCCAAAATACATTACGAAAATTTATGGCGACGAGTGGCATAAGGAAGGAGCTTGGAGACCAAGGAACTAGTGAGTACCTGCATTCATACATCAAAGATGAGAGCATATATAGACCATCCCCTACGTAGACATACTCAAACTTTGAATGAGCATGGCTACCAAAAAATACACTATGGATCCATGATATGAAATGCTAGACCATGGCCGTGAAAGAATACACGGTGGATCCATGTCATCAATAAGACCGTAGCCATGAGATAATACAATATGGATCTACGTCACAAATACAATCATAGCCACCAACAAATACAATGTGGATCTAATACACAACATATAGATATTAGGGAGACAACGAGCATAGAGGAGAGTTCCCTCGATGTATTCAAAGTACTGATACACAAGTGATATACTCCATCACAACTTAGGAGGGGGTGCTATATGGGAATGATGTGGCTCCCAAACCCAAGGTATTCATCCCAAACTTCGATGGTACAAATCCACAACATGATAATTAATGAGTTGATGTCGAGCATGGTAGAAATTGTTTGATTATCGTTCATTAATGTATACCGTTAACAGGCGCGAGGGGACCCACCGATGATGAAGATGGACCGCAAGGCACCTAGTACAATCTAGCAAGTGTGAATAGAGGATTTGATGTTGAACACTCATAGAATCAATCGATCAGGAGTCAATGATGTAAACCCACTGCCGATCATGAGGAGGCATGCCACTGAGGACTTCAAGCTCCAAGGTACTAGCTGGTTTTTAGATCCCTCTCCTAGATAATGTGTTGAAGTTGATAGGAAGAGATTCATCGAAGGAGGGCCTTAATGTATCCCCCATCAATCAACATGAAACATACATCAAGATATGATGTGAAGAGAGAGTATCACTAAGTACAATTGAAACAGGTATGGTCGACTCGAAAAGTCAACAAAACAACAAATGGTTAAATCAGGCTTAAAATTCCCTTGAACATATAGCATGACACAATAGTGACTTGGTAGTGAGACACAAGAGCTAGACAGATATAGTGCGACAATGCATGAGGTATTGAAGCATTCTCCATGATGATTGGAAGAGTAACCAGCCAGAGGAGTAACTCTGATTCATATTACCGGGATAGATCCTAGGAAAGATAAAACCCAACTATATGATGAGGACTCAAATAGGTGCCATGTTCAAGGGCGAATCAACAAATGCTACCATTTTGAGAATAAACCAATGGTGAAAATCCCCCACTCTTTTTTGATTTTTTTGTATTTTGTGTCTCCTTCATGGTTTAATGAGCATGGAAGAATGATGCGAGTATGCTCAATAACTTTTTCATTTCCTTTTACAAGTTTGAAAAAAGAGATAAAAGTCTACTCGTTGGGAGAGAATGAGTGGATTGACAACAATGATCCTCCTATGTTCGAAGCGCATGGAACTGACCTAAGCAAGATGAATGAAAATGGTATAGGAAAGTGAGATCCACTCTTAGCAGATGTTCTCTCCCTAGGTAGGTGGATGAAAAACAAAGGCCAAATAATGAAAAAGGTGGATGGTGAAGGCTATTTCATAGTGGTAAGAAAAATCTGGGTGAACAACATCACATCGGTTGGAGGCATGATGCGAGAAGAAAATGCATAGGTGACCATTAAGAAATAATAAAAAAATTTCAGGAACCCCCATGGGATGTGGCCAAAATATAGAGAAAGAGAGGAAAAATGAGGCTCAACTTCAAGTCATGCCGGGGCTAAAGGAGGGCTCCTAATCCTACGAGAAATCACAGCATGGGCACCGAATAACAATTCGGGTGCTAACTGTGGTGCCCATGAAGGGTAGGCACTATCGAACCAGTTATGACGTGCAAAAGGAATGACTAATGTTGCAACCAACCAAAATTGTACCTAAGTCGATGCAATGAGATAGTGTACAGTTAATAATGAAAGATGGTGAATGCAGGGGAAAACCTATCCCTATATGCCAGTTTAGAAAACACATACCTCATGTTCAATGGAAGGTGTCATCTTCATAAAAAGTCCTTTTAATCCTTTCAACACATGTAAACTAGATCCTGGGGTCAAAACGTATAGTGAAATCTCATAAAAGAAAATATTTTTGGATTCTTTGGATATGATATATGCAAAAGGAAAATACTCACACCACACACCTATGTACAAGGAACTATGCATTTTGATGGTTCACACCAAGTAGATCCCAATGCTAGGCTCCAACAAAGGATATTTTTCGTCACCAATGAACTCATGAGCCATTGTCAGCATCATATGGCGCACCATGTTGGGACCATGCCACAAAGGATAAAATTTTCGCATATGAAGATACTCATTGTGAGTAGTCTCGCAAGCTAGGGAAGCTCTTCGATGGGCTCCATCAAGACATGAAGGAAGTACAAAATGTGAATCTTCAAGGGAAGGGGAAACAAAGAATTCGGCAGCAAGTTCTGAAAAATATAACCGACATGGAAAAGGGTCAAGACTGGGAGGTCTACTGGATGCTCGAGAAAATGCCCTCAGTATCAAGTCACAACTAATCATGCTAACTCTCATCTGTTCCAAATTAGGAAGGATGGATTCTTAATGATTCTCATCTTTCCTTGGGATTTTCTATGGATTCCATGAATTCCAAGATGGCCTCGTTTGAAGGAAAATCAATATCTAGTAAATCATGTGAACTCAGAGAGTCAACAACTCATTTGGGCAGAGTAGGTTCATCACACTCCATATGAGGATGGAGGTGCTGACTAGTATCAGCAAATGCAACTAGGATTGTTGGATCGAAAATATATAAAACGGTGGGAAGTATGGAAACTCCATATGATTCAACGTCCTTGGGACAAGTTACCACCAAAGGATTAACAGACTTGAGGGATCCATTGGTAAATGATGAAATCATGTTGATAGGAGCAATTTTTGCAATGGAAGATGGTGGGAGAAGGGGAAATATTCCCATAAACAAAGGATCTTTGAACATCCCCGCACCAACGTTCATGTAGAATTGTTGGGTATCACCAACAAAGGGTACATTATACCCCGCATTGGATCCAAGTTTTGGGGTACAAAATCCAAGCTGACCTATCATCACTATTTTACGTTAGTGAGGGAAGTGTAAGACCCTAAATATTGATGAGACAACTGCAGTCATCTTGTAGAACCAAGTATGCCTGAGTAGAAAATTATACTCAAGATGTGTGTTGAAAACCTCCACAAAAACAAAGACAATCTTACCACCTAACTTAATGGGTAAGGTGGTGATTATTCCATGAGGCAAGAACATGTGTCCATCAAATTCTTTCAACATTGTAGCAAATGTATCGAGCTTCAAAGAGCTAAGGGATTTCCAACAAGACATAGAAATAATGCTAGTGGAGGATCCTTCATCAATCACAGTTCATTAGATGTTTTTCTCAAACGTTTTCACTATGATTTGAAACGAGACCTGATGGGAGAGCCTATGAGTAACCTGATTAGTCTCAAAGGTTATCAAAATTGACTTCGAGGGATCAACCCTGCCTACGGCATACAACAAAGATATCCACTGCGTTGGGAAGCTTTGGAGAACTTTGAGGGAAGACATGGAACATGGTGCCTGAGCCAATTCTTCCACAATACTATAGTTATGGGCAGCCTGTGTATTGGATTATGTCTTGTGCATTGAAGAATGACCTTCGGGGGGAAAAGTAGTGCATTAAATGATGGCTTCTCAATATGAAGAGGACCATCAGGCTCAGAAGAAGATGTTTCTTCTGCTGCAACATGGGAAGGCTCGAGAATGTCATAGTTCTTTGCTTGCATTTTCAAACTGACCATTTGGTCACACATTAAAATGACAGCATTCGAGGTTGACCCCTCATGGTGAGGTGTACATGTCATTCCCCCTTGCAGAGAGGCATGATTTGTGGCAATCATATTTTGAATTTGAGGAGGGAATGGATGAGTTAAGACAAAATGATACTGGGGGGCCTTTTGTTTTGCTAAATAACAATAAATTTCATCCTTTTACGAGAACTGATGAGTAGGGTGGTTGATCCAGATTTGGATCTAGGAACTTGATGGGGCTCAAAAAGGCCTAAAAATAAAAGTTCTCAGAATGGCTTCAAAACGTACGTGTGCGTAGGCCTCATTGATATGAACCCAACATAACTTGAACAGGATCAAAAATATGTCGTATGATCCATATATAGTGATCTTTTCATTTGGTCAAACATGCAAAAAATTTGACTGTACAGTGCGTACAATACGTACAGTTCCATGTGGCAGTTGTCTGTACAAGTCGTATGGTCGTACAACTGACGTGGCAGACACAATTGGTACTGACATGGAAACATCTATAGGTGACATGTGGTAGGGTGACTAGGCATACGGAGTGATGACATGTCAGTTATACGTGGACCAATCAGGGAGTGACATGTGTCACCACTGCAAGGGTGACACATGGCACCTCCGTGCTGATGATGTGGCACATCCATACGACGCTGACAGGTGGTAGACAACTGGATAAATTGGAAAGTGAAACGTGGCAGTACTCTCGGCATATGGTATGGTGCCACGTGGCCCAGACATGGGATTCCATATGACACCCCGTTATTGGACGTCGGTTTTAGAAAAAATTTGTATAGAGCAGACGAGATTTGAACCCACGACCTCTGTTCGGGCTAGTGACTTGGCAAGGCCGGGCTAGCCAGCGCACCCTTGGTGGTCCTTGCAATGTAATTTGTTAAAGTTTTATTTAAACTTGAACTATGGTATAGTCGGCGGAAATAAGGGTTGGGGCCTAGCCCCAACCCCCGGTTGCAACCTTTGACATATGACCTTAACCCTGCAAATTGGTATATGTTAGCCCATGGTTTTCAGAACCTTCCACCATATGATCCGACATTTAACTATGGGTGTGGGTAAATGGTTAGCACCCAGTCAGTCGAGCTTTCCCATCGACCAGGGTGCTAGCCCAAGGGATACATCGTCAGAGGGGATAAACTACCAACTAGCGCGTGGGAGCCAGAGGTGTGGCCACATGGTATTCGATGTGTCCAGGAGCCGAGATAGCAGGGGGCCAGTGCGCCAGGGATAAGACAGAGGCCACATGGCCACCCTTCATATGACCAGGAGCCCTAATATCATGGGTTGCGCCCTTATTTGCATAGAAGTGGGTTTTTCACTATACAATAGTGATTTTTTGATGATTTATTCAACTTTTTTGGAGATTTTTGGCCAATATTGGGGGATATTGGGCCCTTTTTGAGGCTAGATCTTGGGGGGAAGTTGGGAGATGGTTACCAACTTCATATCTATATAAACCAGGGCTTATTGAATCCATGGAGGTGATTCAGAGAAGATTTATGCTGAAGATTTTACAAGCCAAAGCCATTTTTATGCAGGGAAGCTATTTAGGAGAGAACCTTTGTGGGCCATTTCTGGGAGCTCCGGTCATCCGATTTTAGTGTCGTTAGTTTTGTCGAGTTCCAGATATCTAGTAGAACAAGACCATATTAGTTTGTAACCTTTTTTCCACTGTTATGATGTCCTTTTAAATCTTTGAACACAAATAATAAAGCCTCACCCACTGAGACAAAGGCCCTGAGACATAGGCTTGATTGTCGAACTCCGTTATCACTTTGGTGTTTTATGGTTTGTTGTTCCTCATGATTTTGTTCATATCTGAATATTTCTTTATGGATATCATGCTCTTTCTATAATTCTTCCTCTTTCATTCAGCTTCCTAAATGGTAAATTTACACATGCATAATAACTCAACCATTGTCGTTTAAAATATCTTTTCGAATCAGTGGTCCTCCCCACAAATCGTGTAGGGAAACCGTCTCTTATTTTTCTCACTAGTTCCTCCTTCCTGCGTGTTATGGGTGGGAGAAGTCCCTTTCTCAGTGTTGGAATTCTTTTTCTTGTTCCTTTTCTTCTTTCCTCCAGGTTTTTGAGGATTCTTCGATTGCATGGACTGCATTGAATTCACCTTGGAGGTCTAAGTAGGGACCGCAACAATTTGAGCACTAGTGCCAAAATATGAAGGGTGTGATGAAAGCGACATTTGACCCATTTGATCAGCTAACTGGTTAGAAGAGGCATAGGAAACAAATTCAAACACACCATCGACATGGGGTCCTGGGTTTGGCTTCCTTGGATCTATTGATGGCCTAGGAGAATTTGGGATGATAGCATAAAGTATACCCAACTATGAATAAATAAAATATAATTCTTGGGCACACAAAATGGCCTGCTCCTCGGTGGCCTCCCCGACCATAGCTACATCATGGGAAATGGGTGGTAGGAGGGATTTTGTGAACCACTCCATCAAGACATTATCTGGAATTTAGGTCTTAATCATCCGACGTCTTTGTCACCACTCACGAATATGATTAGAAATGTGGGTGGTGGTATCCTAACGCAGTAACGTTAAGAGTTATGTTCCTATATCGTACCTAATGGGAATTTGGTAATGTGTAAGGAATTACATTACCAAGTCATTGAATCTTTTAAAGGAACCACCTTGCAACTCAATGTACCATTTGGTGGCAACTCCAGTCAGGGATCTCTGGAAAAAACGCAACCTCACACTATCATCAATCAAGGAGTTGGATGAGCACCATAAGTGGTATGTCATGATGTGTGTGGAGGGGTCCTCTCCTAGATTTCCATTGAACTTAGGGATATCAGATGGAATATTGGAAGGCATGGATTACCATGATGAGTTATGGGCTATAGGGTCATTTGTTAATCGTGAAAAATCAATCAAGCCTAATATTGTTAGGAAAGGAAACAACATGTGAGAAAATGAATAATAGGAGGGAGTTGAAATATCTACTCTCCCAGATGGACCTTGTGATCCCCCTATATTTGTACTACCATAAGGTTTTGGTGATCCTAAAGAGTGAGTTCCTCTAAGAATGATGACACTTATAGGAGCATGGTTGCTTCCCAGACTAGATGTGCCCCTGAGGGGAGTGCCCCTTGGGATAGGTGTAGACCCTATAGGAAAAATGTTTCCAAAATGAGTCCCAGGGAAGAAACCCCTGGAACTGGATGTGTTGATAAAGGGAAAACCTCTCCATTATGAGAATTTGCACCCCAAGGAAGGGTGTGTTGACCCATGGGAAATTGAAACCTTCGAACATACTACTGCCCCCAACCTAACTAGGGATAGTCTAGAAGCCACTAGGAATACCCCACCCAAAAGATACACCCACACCTGATGATGTTGGGTTGCTCATAGGATAGGAGAAGCTGGAAGGGATTCCACTCCCCATGCTAAAACCAAGGCTCATCCCCCCACTGGAAAAGGATCTAAAGGTTGGCATCAGAATAAATGAGATGGACGTAGGATCACTAGGTATACTAACATATGGAAATGATGACACAGCCGGTGTCCCCCAGATCGAGGGACCTATAGAAAAAGGCATTGATGACGTAGGTCCAATGGAGCTAAGGGGTGGTAACGTGGACATCACGTGGATGCCCTTGGGGCGATTCCCCCCAGTACTACTTGATGATGGGATCATAGGCTCAGCTACACTGGACAAAATACTTGGTCTTGACATGATGGGATGAGTGCTAAACAAATAAAAAAGCTCACTAAAAATTTCCCTTACTTAGATAAGTACGGGTGCATCTGGCTCGGTCAAAGGAGGATTAAAACTTGGTGGAAGACGTTTGTCTACCACTTCTACTTCGACAAAACTAGTCTCATTAAACCAAAGTTGAGGCCCTTCAAATTCCTTGTCACCTATCTCATGTTGCTTTAGAGGTGGTTGCAACTCTGTGATGGGCTCCAATCCTCGTAGTCGATGGGACTGATGTGATGATTCAACTATGGTGAATGTAATATGTGCAAATCCAAACACAATTCAACCTAAGGCCGACCTAGAATCAGACTCAAAGTGAACACCCCTAATCAATCTAAGCTAACAACAAGAAAACCAATTGGCTTAGGGGATTTTCAAAAACCAACCTTATGGGGGAGATGAAATCCCCACAAGATTGGATAGAAAATGTATGAGGAGCAGTTATGATGTTCTACATGAAACAACCCTGACCGATCCAAGCACCCTTTATTAAGGTAGGGACCCTCTAGGGGAACTGAGACTGTGAATGACCGACTTCCCCGAGTACTACATGCACATCCCACCTGCATTCACCTATGTGGCTACCTAGCAAATGTTAGTAAGGATACCACCTCACAATCAATGACCAGGAGGAAATTCATAGGTCCGATAGCACGCAAGGGCATGGTAAATAAGCTCAAATATATAAAGGTGTTAACTAATGAAACCCCCATATACGTACCAATCGAAGTAGCACCATAAACACCAAAACAAGCAGAGAGGGGTAATCTCCCTACTTGCCTCTATGCGACCTCGTGCTTAACTCCTGCGTTAAAGGAGGCTCCTGACACACTGGTTGCAAGAATGGATTTATCACTCTTTAATGACTCCTAATTTTTTGTTTTTGTGGCCTTGGAGAGTTTACTCTCCAATCCTATTCGAAGGCCCTAAACCTATCTAATGTTGGTTTTCTATAAAAGTAAGGTGTTTAATGAATTTTAGATTACACAATTCTTTTTTAATGGATGTTGCTTAAGTCTAAGGGAAGTGGATGAAACTTTTTGTGATGTTATGACTCTTGACCCAACCAAACAATGAAAAGATGATAATGCAAAATTTTCAATTCAATGAACTCTAGCTATGGGAGAGAAAGAGACTTTTTCCTTTTCTTTGCAACTTTTGAAAATGAAACCTCAAATCCACCAAATAACCAACAAATGATTGAGATCTAATATTAATTTGAAACCAAACAATGAAACTAATGCATTCTTTTCACTAATTCTTCAAAAGGAGTCAAGCATGCAATTCTTTTTTGTCTTTTTTGTTATTTTTTCCAATTATAATGAAAAAAGAATCATGATCTAAGCAAGAATACAAATGCAAAAGGAAAACCAACAACAACAACAAGAAAAGCGGTTGTAGGAAATTGGAAATGATTCTATATCATCCCACTCCAATGTCTCTACAAAGATCACACCCAAAACTTAAAAAAAATCTAATGGAGATCTAGAGTTTGGGAGTGGAAATTTGCAGGGAGTGTACTGCACTCCGTATTTACCATAAGCATATGATATAGTATATCAAAATAAATCCTCAAAAATTGTATTTCTAATGGATTTGGTTTGGATGCAATATGAATTCTCTATTAAAAGATATTATCCAAATAGTCCATGCAACTGCCATGAAAAATATGCAAAATAGTTGATTTTAAATCAACAATAACTTTGCTTTCCGAAGATCGATCTGGATGCTTTTTTTTTTAATAAATTGGATAAATTTTCTAGATGAATCCATATATGTATTTAATTCCTTCATATTCTGGACATAAAGTTACATAATTGTATATGAAGGTCGTGGTCCTCTTTTAGAGGAAAGACTCTTTAAGAGAGCCAAGGAAAAAAAAACAAAGGATCTCCCCAGTATGGTCGCCAATTCTGTTATAGGATGAATCTCATAGGGATATCACTCAATGAACAAACAAATATCCCTAGGATCTACCTATTGATCCTAGATATAAAGAAGACGAGATTCATATGGATTTCCTAGACTCAAATAGATGGATTCATAATTAACCTAAAGAGTGGTAGAGATAACATACCTTGGACCATATGTTGTCCTTCGTATATCCAAGCTATGTAATACCCCGGATTTGAGTCCCCGAATTAATAATGTATTATGTACATATGATACTTAGGCTGGTGAGCCAAGATGTTTAGGCCAAAATTCTTGTAAAGTTGAAAGGGAAGAGAGCCAAGAAATGTAATACTTTGAGTATATTATTTAAATGCATCGTTGGCTACAAGATGAAAAAAGACAAAGATAGGGGGCTATGATTCCATGAGAGAAGGGGCTAAAGGGTCTAAATATTTTATTGTATTTTAATTACCCATGTTGGTTTGAGTTGGGAAAAGTGGTTACATGAGTTTCTTGGGGAAATTCCATGTGGTGCTTTATTGCATGTAATTATATAAACCCCTGTTTTGGGTTGTTTGGGGATTCCTTGTTCATTGTTAGTCATTCATTTTTGTTCCTCATTCAATCTTGCTCTTGGATTGGCATGGGAAATGAATTATGGGGAGAAAAGAGTCACTGCTTGTTGGATATATGTAACTTTTAATTATTCCATAAAGGAATGGATGCCTATGTGCATGAGAATGATGGAAATTGAGAGAGAGTTGTCCACAACTAAGATTCCTTGGAGTTTCCAGAATTCATATTTCCTGACCAATAGCACTGGATCCCTAGAAAATAAGTGGAACAATGTGAGCAAATTCATTGCAAATAAAGGGGTTTATTTCTTTAGGTTGTACAGGATGAAGGGGGAGATAGTCGGTAAACTAGGATTGTTGTGTGGTTGGGAAAATTGTGAGAGATTGATAGTTGGTTGTTTGTTAGAGTCAGCCTAGGATCCGTCTATTGGCATGAATTTGGTTAGACCAGGGTCCTTCTCAGGCTACCAACAAAAGATACCATGTAGTTTAGAGTGCTGGCATTTTCATCTCCTCCGAAGAGAAGAAGTATCACCCGAAGCGCTGTTGAGACATATAGATAGGGAAGGGTAGGGAAAAGACTGAAGAGGATCCATAGAGTCTTCAGGACTCAATCTTGGTATTGCGCAAGAGACATGAATAGATTTGAAACATATAAGTGCAAGAATTGAACCTACTTATGTTGCGAGCAACATTTAAATGTAGAACCGTCAAATAGAACTCATAAGCCATAAAGAATCGCTGTAATGCATAAGTAACCATACAAAGACACATCCTATTTGAAAATTTGGTCTTTATTCATATTATCTTTAGGATATTTCTTTGATTATAGACTCAAAATTACACAGTAGGACACATTACAGACTCTTGGCTCTGGACGCATGTCACAGAGCTTCAATTCTCCAACTGACGGTTCTAATTCATTACAAACTTCGACTTGTCTTCTCTCGACTTACAACAAGCATCAACAACTAATCCCAAAACTTGGGTGACTCTGACCAACCTGACTCAACTTAACCCAATCAACCAATGATGAATGAACAACTAACAATGAGTGCATCATCCAACCCTTTTACAATTATGTTCAGCCCTATATATAGTTGGTTTGTGTCTTCCTTCTCGGCTTGAACACTTTCTTGTTTTGTTGCAACCATTTGTTGGTTAGCTGGCGTTGCGCTGACTTCCGCAACTTCTTTGTTTTACTCTTTCTCCCAGCCTTTGATGAAGTTTGCACAACTCGTGCTTAGTCAAAACTTGCACAATTATTTTCCAAAAACAAATGGCCCAAGAGGCTCCGACCATAATCCTTGACTCGTCCTCGAGTCAAGCACTTGGTTCTTTCACATCCTCCAGGAGCATCTGTTGTTTTCCCTTGTCCGGATTTTATTCTTCTTTGGGCTCTTCTGTTTGTGCCTTTTCTTCCTTTATCTCCTCAAACAAAGGGCCCAATTTTGCTACTAACTCTAAGGCTTGGTGCTTTTCTCCTTGAAATCTTTCAACTTTGTCCTGCCATTTCCGGGCGAGGAGTGATGCCTCTACAAGAAACTGTTGGGTCATCTCTTTTCTGTACTCCTTTGGCTTGGCCACAACCAACAAGTTCCACTCAGAATCTGCTGTTGCATTGACTTGATGCATTTTCATGTAGGCTGTCTGGATGACAGGTTGAAATTTGTGCAACTCTTTCTTGGCTACGGACTGTGCCTCGTAGAGTGTATTCAGTTCATTGTTGGCCTGTTGAATTTGGTCGAACTTCTATTGTTTCTCCATGGGGTCCATTGTTTCCACAACTTCTTCATTCAACACCTAGATCTTTGTGCGCACTTCCTCCAAGACTTGATTCCATCGAGCGATGATGCCCATCCAATCACTGAATTCCTTGAAGATTTTCGTGCAGTCTATTGTGTGCTTGTGCAGTGCTGCTCGGGCATTGTTACCTTGAAGTATTATCTTCTGCATCTATTCCTGCAGTTGCTGAGGTTGTTGTTTGGATTCCTGCTGGACTTGTTGTAGCTTCTCTTACATCTACTCAGTGCATGTAGCAAGTTGTGTCCATGCTTCTTGTAACAGCTCGACCTGTTTCTCTGGTTCTCTTACATCGCTCGCTTCCGGTAGGTTGGGCGCAACCTTCCGAATCTCCGCCCAAGCTTCTGCAAGTTTTTCCTACACTTTTTCCACTTTTCACTGGACTTGGAGTTTGTCATGTGCTTCTTTCATTCTGCATGTTTGCACGACGAACTATTCCTTCCTTACAATCTCGACGGATCTCTCGGCCACCTAGAGCCTTTGCTCAAGTTGGTCCATTGATGCCCTGATTAGTCCAAATAATTGTGGTACTGGCCACTGTAATAGGTCGGTGGATGAAGGAGCTACGTCAGTGGGTGTTCACATCTGTAGTGGGAGTCCACTAGCTGTTGAGTGGTCCGAGAGGGTTCCTACCTCTTCCTCCATTGGTGGCGCTGGTACGATCCTTAACCTTAGCTTTGCGGGAAAAATTGTCAAAACCTTTGTTCTAGCTATGTAGAGTTGCATCAATTCTACACATTGTTGAGGGTTCTGGAGAAATTGCTCCATTTTCACTCACATGGCTGTTGTATCCTACTCCATTGTTGATTCTAGCTCCTTGTGCGCATTTGGTATCTCCATCTCTTCCGGTGCTTCTACATCATGCGTCATGATTTCTTGAGCACCCTCACCCTTGGCTGGTGAGGTGATTTGCTAGTTGTTGTTGGGTTCCTACTCCTCTCTACTTCGGGAGTCTTCTTCCTATGCTGAAGACTCAGGCTGTTATTCCTGGGTGTTCGGATTTAGATCGTTTAGTATCATGCTCTGCTCTGAGGCTTTGGGGTCGGGATTGAAAAATTCTAATCTTGGCTTGGGTAATTCTCTGGTTATTTGTGGGAGTCGTTGCTCCACTGTCTCTGGGTGATCGATCTGCATCGGCTCTAAGGTTGTGGTCTGATGTGGACTGGTGGTGAGGAGGTTTGGTAATTGGAGTGGTGGAGGGTGCTCGATGATGAGTGTGGACAGAACTATTTCAGGCTCCAGGTCATCCTGAATATCAATGATAGTGGTGGCTTTAGTCATGGTGCGGGTGAAGGGAGGGGCAGATGCAAGGGGTTGTGGGTTTAGGGGTTTGTTTGGTGAGACCCCAGTTCTGAGCCTCTTCACCAATGGTTCGATACCGAGCACAACGCCCAAGATCCGGTTAACTTGCACACCTAACAACACGGCATTGTCTGGAAGCCGACAATGGGTAGATCTTTTCCTCCAATCTAACTGTTGTATCTCTTCATCCTCCTTAGAGTCTGTTTGTACCGAAGCATCTGGCTTATTCTGATCGGGGCCTAAGCTCAGTCCCTCTCTTGCTTGCTTGTCTTTTTTCTTTAGTAGCTCCACAGACAAAATGTAATGCATCCCTAATTTATGCGGTTTGCGTTTGACTCTTGCCCATGACATTACTTCCTTATCGAAGGCTTCCTCCTCCAAATAGAATGGTAGCATCTATGTGTGGAAATGTTCCCTGCTGACATGCCTCAGCTAGATGAATGTGTTGTGTCAGTTCATGCTAAAGGAAATATTCCTCATGTTATAGTTGAGGAGCTCCTGTGAGATGCATAGCCTCTGCGTTGCATCTATCATAGCATTATACCATTTGGAAAATGCTGCGTTGTTGAGTGTTGTATTCTCCGAGTCCGGTCTGGAATTCCATGGCTAAAACATCTTTGCCATGCACCCCTTATCTGGTTTTGTTAGTTGTCTGCCCACAGGTGGCTTCCATTTGAGCATTGTGAATGCCACAAGTAGGTATCCATAGGTGAAGGTTCCACCCTTCTCCTGTGCTTCGTCACAAGCTACTAGTAGTTCCTCCAATAGGAAACTACACCAATTGAACACTGCTCCATTTCCACAAAAGTCAGCGATTGATAATGCATCTAGAGTGCATTCTCCCTTATAGTAAGACCTCATAACCTTGTTGGATATGATGTAGCAGTTAGTCCAGATTGTCTCAAGCAGTATTGGTTCAATTACAACTATGCGTCCTCCTCTCTTTGTGTTGGATCTCTCGTATAGGCTAGGCTCACCTTTCTTTTTCCCATGCTTACCGGGACCCTGGAATCCCTTCGACACATCCTCTCCTTGGGAGGATAGTCTAGTAAGCTAAAGGATTTCTTCTACATGGATTGGATACCGCTCATCCAACCATAGACTTCTGTCATGGACCCTACTTATCAAAAAATTCGTGTAGCGTGCAATCTCGCCTATAGTACCAAAGACTGGTAAATCTTTCAGGTTCATGATGGTGGAGTTAAATAAGTTGATGAACTCTTCTTTTGGTACAAATTTCATGTCTCCAGTTCCATCCAGAGTTATCTCCCAAAATACGTTTGTGTCCATATGTGGGAACAAGGCTGAATTCGTGAGGTCGAGGTCGAGGAGCTTAACGTGCTCTACCTTTCCTTTGAGGTCGCCCATGATCTCGACCTGGGGTTCGTAGAGCTCATCTAGTACTGCTTATTTTGACATGGCACTTCGACTTGTTGTGGCTCTCGACATTCACACTTCTGTGGTAGGTAGGAACTAGGGTTATGTCTGTGGCTTTTACAATGGTACCAACTGGTTCGCACTGCTGAGTTCGAAAATGGCTATGCTCATTTTAGAAACAATACATTCTCGACTAAGTTCTGAGAGCCTTATACCTGGCTTAATGGGTAAGTTTTAGCAGTAAATGCTACTCATCATGACCGTATGGACACAACTGGGTGTGAGTTGTTCGACGGGACGGTTTAATCAAGGTAAATCCTATTGGGCAATCTTGGTATTTACTTATTTGAGTGGAATAGGAATGTGGCCAAATTGAGACCTTTCTGTTTGATAGGTGGGTGTCCCAGCGTGAACTTCAATGGCATCTTGGCATAATGTGTCTTTATGGATTAATGACATCAGTCAGGGTACTGGAATGGCAATAAAGGTTGTGACTAGACTAGGTTTGCGTGGCCTATAACTCAGATTGGATTTGGATTCATGGCCCCTCCGACCACAAAGGTTGTCTCTGTCATGTTTAATGGCGGTCATTAATGGAATTTCTCATGCTTCAGGTCCTATACTACTAAGTCATAAGTTTTGTATCAACCAACACTTAAACAAAACAAATGAACTATGTGTTATGGTGCAACACTGCGCACATGGACATTATTAACTAAATTTACAAAATTTCAGAAAGAAAACAAAACTTAAATCTAACTATTGTACAAGATCCGTCGGATGGAAGCAACTATCCTTCTTTATTAGTTTTGAGATAGGTAGGGCTTCAGGCGTGTTGGAAATATGGCTATAGCAGAGATGACACAGACTGTCAAGGTTGTCATTGATGGCAATTGTTGGTTATGGAGCACGCACTGGCAGAAGAAGCTAGATGATGACAGAGCAATATCCGGATGATGAGATTGGGTTCCACTCAGTGAAATGTTGAGATTGGGTTCCACTCAACGATAGATGATGACAGAGAAATATCCAAGTGGGGATGTTGAGATTGGGTTCCACTCAGCGAATTGTTCTACAAGAGGAGACCGTTAAGGAATAAACCCATTGAAATGCGTTAGGTTATTCAAGAAAAAAAAAGAAATAAACCCATTGAAATGTTTAAAGGAAAGATCCAGTCGATTCAAGCGCCCCCATTAAAAAAGAAACAGAGGCAATGGCCCAGAAAGCATGCTGAAGATAGATGCTCCTCGAATCACTTGGCATTTGCAAGGTCTGAAGGCAGAGGATCGTTCAACAACTTTGATCTCAGGGAAAGAAATCTGAGCTCCGTGAGACGACCCAATTGGCATTCCAGTTCAGCCTTCGCCCATGGGGATCCTTGCTGATAAAATTGAGAAGGATACATCTATTGCTCGTTGGCTCTCCCTTAGCCACAGCCATGACTAGCAGTAGCATCAAGAAATCATTAAAAAGCTGTCTTGGGTTATCAATCGATTTTTCAAGAGACGCATGAACGATGCCCTTCACAATGCGATTGGTGTGGCCAATGTCAAATGGTTATAATGCACAACCAATGGAGCTTAACATTGCCAGGCCAATGATCAGTGTTATCCCTGGGTCTAATGCAAACCCAAGAAGAGTAGGATATTTCGAGTTAGGAAGAGGATGGTCTAAATCCAGGGTTTTGGGGGGGTCGTTCATCTGCATTGACAAGTCTGGAAGATTCTGGCAGTTGTGTTTCTCTAATTACTCTGGATGGTGGCAGGACTTTCAGTCTAAAAATAGATTGTTTGTTAAGACAAAAAGAACACAGCGTTGAATGATGTGGCATGCGTAGAGGAGGCATGCAAAGAGCCAGTTCAAAAAATCAGGGAGAATACTGGCATGTGAAAAGCAGAAGAAAGATTGAAAAAGGAAATTGTAGTTGAAGTTGAGTAAAGCAAGAAAAATCTCTACATGTGCAAAAAGAATATAAGGCGTTGAGACAAAGATTGGAGGAGTTGTTGAAGTGCAAGAGAGAGAGAGAGCTCTGAAGGTGAGAAAAGGAAGAGGAGAATTTGCGTGACAGGAGAAGAAGCTGAGAATGGGTTGCAGAGGACAGTGAAGCAGAGCAGCAGATCAGAGACAGTGAAGAATGCAGTGTAGATCAGCAGAAAGGGTAAGCAAGCTATATCAGAATGAACAAGTTGATTTGAGCAATATTTATTTTGGCAAATAAGGGTGGTAGGGTGGTGTTAGGGAGACTTATGTCTCTCTCTGCAAGTGGGTGCTTGTAGAATCTGAAGGTTGGTGCCTTCACTCAGTTGGTGCTGAAGTAAAAAGGAAGTCGGTGCTTCCACCCAATGGGTGTTGGGATTCTGTGGGAGTTGGTGCTCTCAACCAGTTGGTGCTAGTAATCAGAGGTTGTAGCCTCTATGAGTTGGTGCTCATAAAAGATGAGATGTAAAGTAGTTGGAGCTTACTTAACATCCTAAGAAGACGAGGTTTTTTCCCTGGTTGGGTTTCCTCTTGAAAAATCTGTGTCTCATACATGTGATTGAATGATGTGTGTGATTGCTATCCTTTATGTTATCTACTCTATGTTCATAACTCTGAATTTCACAGTAAAGACTCACTGCCACTAAGATTATTGATTCAAAGTAAAAGCAAGGGAAATTGTTAATAATCTACACTAACTGATTCACCCCCCCCCCTCTCAGTTAGTTCATACCTGTAACAATTGGTATCAGAGAAGGTTCCTTTAGTGTAAGGAAGATCCTGCAGTGAAATCAT
>JZKD02S1673182.1:453442-489693 GCA_000966675.3 Picea glauca
CTATAGCTTTGTCTACCACAGAAGCAGAATACATTGCAGTTGTTGCATGTTGTACTCAGGTAATATGGATGATCCAAGCTCTTGCAGACTTGAAGGTAACATATGAAGAACCCATTCCTCTTCAATGTGATAATACTAGTACTATTAGTGTTTCCAAGAATCCAGTTCTTCATTCCAAGACAAAGCATATACCTCGTAAGTATCATTTCTTAAAAGATCAGGTTGCCAACAAAGTGGTACAATTGCAGTACATTCCTTCCATGGAGCAGATTGTTGATCTATTTACCAAATCGTTACCCAAGGCACAGTTTGAATATCTCAGACAGAAGATGGGTGTCCTACCCTCTTCTAACTAACCTCTGCACTTTGTCAGGGGGAGCGTGTGCTTAACAGATCATCTGAAAACATAAGTGGCAGAAATGCTTCTACAGATAAGAATATCAGTGTTCCTGAAGATCTATACAGAAAGGACAAGTATAAAAGTATTATTTAGACAGGTTAGGCATGAAGGCTCCTGAATTAGCAAATCATGAAAAGAACCTAAGCAAGAGACAAGAGATATATCTAGAGCCATGATAGATGAGAAGAAATTTTCATGTTCAACAAGTTTTTTTTTAATACTGAAAAGAAAGAAAATCATTTTGAAGTTCTGAGCAATAGATTCTTTAGTTTATGTAGAATTTCAGCAGGACCATAAATCTGCGTATGACAAGAAGATAATGATTTATTTTCAGAAGAGACACTTTGGTCTTTATGATTTTCACCAGTATTGAATATATGATTGCAGTTGTGTTGAGTTTGTTCATGAGCAGCAAAGATGGACATTTTTTATAAGAAGCGTTCTTGAAGTAATAAAAGCGAATCTGCAACATATGATGATTATTGAATTATATAAAAGGCAAGTATCCTCAGCCATTCAAAACAGGGTAGACCCCATGCATAAGAAGACTGTTTGAGAGCAGCATGGAAGCCAGATTGAAGATTGAGGACTATGAATCAAATTTGCGAATCAGTCTTGAGCAAATTTAGATGTTTGCACAGGTTGCTGCAAGTAGGAAGATAAAACGTGCATCATCCTTTTAGCTAAAATAGAGAGAGCACAAATGCTTTTGAGATAATTCCATATTGTTTTCTCATGACCAGGTCCTTGGGGTTATCTTGATAGGGGGAGCATAGCTCTAAACATCTTTGACATGAACAAAACTGAAGATGTGCAGAAGAACGAAGAAGATTGCAGATGCAAAGAGTCTTTTGTTTGAGCATAAAGACAGAGCGGTGGATCATTGACAAAGCATGCACAACTTTTCTAGACAAGGGGCATTGGAATCTCTCCATATGGTCTACACAGGATTGGAAGATGAAGTCACGATTGACAGAGTGTACCTCAGGTAGTAATTGGCAGGAGCAGATGTGTACAAGACATAGCATAGATGATTGATTAAAGGAGTGCAGGTCCAAAGGATCTTTTCACAAGAAGCCTGGTTACTGAACATGGTAGAATTGCAGCAAGCGAAAATACATAGAGATTAGAGTTGATACCTTTCCCAGTTTAAACTCTCAAGACATTAATGCATCAAAATTGGCATCAATTCAGGTGGAGCATTGTGGTCAGATTAGTGGATAGTATTGATGGAATTCATTCCTTTTTAGCAGGTATTACAGTTGAGTGCACAAAGTTAGGGGGATCCTGAAGAGAATAGTTTAACCCTTTTCCCTTGATGTCAAAGGGGGAGCAATGAAAGACATATTGCCATGAATGCCAAAGGGGGAGATTGTTGGAAATATGGCTATAGCAGGGATGATGCAGACTGTCAAGGTTGTCATTGATGGCAATTGTTGGTTATGGAGCACGCACTGGCAGAAGAAGCTAGATGATGACAGAGCAATATTCGAATGTTGAGATTGGGTTCCACTCAGTGAAATGTTGAGATTGGGTTCCACTCAGTGATAGATGATGACAGAGCAATATCCAAGTGGGGATGTTGAGATTAGGTTCCACTCAGCGAAATGTTGAGATTGGGTTCCACTCAGCGAATTGTTCTACAAGAGGAGACCGTTAAGGAATAAACCCATTGAAATGCGTTAGGTTATTCAAGAAAAAAAAAGGAATAAACCCATTGAAATGTTTAAAGGAAAGATCCATTCGATTCAAGCGCCCCCATTAAAATAGAAACAAAGGCAATGGCCCAGAAATCCTGCTGAAGATAGATGCTCCTCGAATCACTTGGCATTTGCAAGGTCTGAAGGTAGAGGACCGTTCAACAACTTTGATCTCAGGGAAAGAACTCTGAGCTTCGTGAGACGACCCAATTGGCATTCTAGTTCAGCCTTCGCCCATGGGGATCCTTGCTGATAAAATCGAGAAGGATACGTCTATTGCTCGTTGGCTCTCCCTTAGCCACGGCCATGACTAGCAGCAGCATCAAGAAATCATTAAAAAGCTGTCTTGGGTTATCAATCGATTTTTCAAGAGACACAAGAACGATGCCCTTCACAATGCGATTGGTGTGGCCAACGTCAAATGGTTATAATGCACAAACAACGGAGCTTAACATTGCCAGGCCAATGATCAGTGGTATCCCTGGGTCTAATGCAAACCCAAGAAGAGTAGGATATTCCGAGTTAGGAAGAGGATGGTCTAAATCCAGGGTTTTGCGGGGGTCGTTCATCTGCATTGACAAGTCTGGAAGATTTTGGCAGTTGTGTTTCTCTAATTACTCTGGACGGTGGTAGGACTTTCAGTCTAAAAATAGACTATTTGTTAAGACAGAAAGAACACAGCGTTGAATGATGTGGCATGCGTAGAGGAGGCATGCAAAGAGCCAGCTCAGAAAATCAGGGAGAATACTGGCATGTGAAAAGCATGAGAAAGATTGAAAAAGGAAACTGCAGTTGGAGTTGAGTAAAGCAAGAAAAATCTATGCATGTGAAAAAAGAATATAAGGCGCTGAGACAGAGATTGGAGGAGTTGTTGAAGTGCGAGAGAGAGAGAGCTCTGAAGGAGAGAAAAGGAAGAGGAGAATCCGCGTGACAGGAGAAGAAGCTGAGAATGGGTTGCAGAGGACAGTGAAGCAGAGCAGGATATCAGAGACAGTGAAGAATGCAGTGTAGATCAGCAGAAAGGGTAAGCAAGCTATATCAGAATGAAAAAGTTGATTTGAGCAATATTTATTTTGGCAAATAAGGGTGGTAGGGTGGTGTTAGGGAGACTTATGTCTCTCTCTGCAAGTGGGTGCTTGTAGAATCTGAAGGTTGGTACCTTCACTCAGTTGGTGCTGAAGTAAAAAGGAAGTCGGTGCTTCCACCCAGTGGGTGCTGGGATTCTGTGGGAGTTGGTGCTCTCAACCAGTTGGTGCTGGTAATCAGAGGTTGTAGCCTCTATGAGTTGGTGCTCATAAAAGATGAGATGTAAAGTAGTTGGAGCTTGCTTAACATCCCAAGAAGACGAGGTTTTTTCCCTGGTTGGGTTTCCTCTTGAAAAATCTGTGTCTCATACATGTGATTGAATGTTGTGTGTGATTGCTATCCTTTATGTTATCTGCTCTATGTTCATAACTCTGAATTTCACAGTAAAGACTCACTGCCACTAAGATTATTGATTCAAAGTAAAAACAAGGGAAATTGTTAATAATCTACACTAACTGATTCACCCCCCCCCCTCTCAATTAGTTCACACCTGTAACAAGGCGAGGGACATTCACCCATCCCGGTCATAACACACCATCGAGTTGTGTGAGTCTGACTGCTCCTGAGGGTCGTATCTCCGCAACTATGAAAGGTCCCAAACAATGCATACGTAGCTTGCAAGGATGCTTCTGGTATCGGCTATCATAGAGTAACGCCTTGTCTCCTTGTGAGAATGCCTTGGTCTTAATGTGTCTGTCATGCCAAGATTTTTGTCTTGCCTTTTCAACCGACTGATGGAAGTCTGCTAGAAATCTGGTTTCCTTGAGTTCTTGTAGCTTCATAAGTCTCTGCGCCACTAATTCCTATTCTATCATACATGTGACTTGTGCAATATACAAACTTGGAGTGATGAACTCTACAGGCACCACTGCCTCTCTCCCATAAGCTAGCTGGAACAATGTGTATATGTGGAGTTTCTTTGTGGTTTTCCTGTAGGCCCATAGTACAGCTAGAACTCTATCATCCCAGTCCTCCCGGTTTGCGCAATAGACTTTTGTTAGTCCCTTTTCCAGGATTTTGTTGAAGGCTTCGACTGTTTCGTTGGCCTGTGGGTGGTATGAAATTTTCTTGTGATGTTGAATCAGAAATTTTGTTATAAGTGTTGCTATAGTGTTGCTAATGAAATGAGCTCTCTGATTGTTGGTTAGGCTCCTGGGACATCCAAACCGAGTAATGATATTTTTGAAAATGAACTTGGCAACAATATCTGTCGAATAGTCTTGTACCACTGCTGCTTCTGCCTAAAGGGTAAGGTAGTCAG
Source organism: Picea glauca (assembly GCA_000966675.3). NCBI lineage: Eukaryota > Viridiplantae > Streptophyta > Pinopsida > Pinales > Pinaceae > Picea > Picea glauca. Next base: position 457,890 of record JZKD02S1673182.1, read on the forward strand.
TTGCGGTAATGATGTACCTATCCTTTGAATGTTTGGTTGTGGGGTTGATTGGTCCAATGAAGTCAACTGCCCATTTCTCAAATTCTTGTAGAGCTCTAACTAGTTGTAGTGGTAGTTCCTCTCGGCGTGACGGATTTCCCACTTGTTGACAAACATCACACGATCTAGCATATACTTTTTCATCCTTGAAGAGTGTTTCCCACCAAATTCCTGCCTATATAACTTTATGTGCCATGGAATTTCCTCCTACGTGGCCTCCTGCAATTCCACTATGGCATTCCCAGAGTATATCCTGCCTTTCATGATCCAAGACACATCATCTGAGGATGTTGTCTAGTCCTAATTTATACAATTGTTCGACGATCAATGGGTAATCTGCTACTCTAATGACCATATGGAATTTTTGGGTTGTGAAATGTGTTTCAGGACAGGCCCCTATACTGAGAAAGATTTCTATGTCCTCTAGATATTCCGGTATGGCCTCGATCCTGAAAAAATTTGCATCTGGAAGATGGTCATCCACTGCTCTACCACTTTCTCCTAACTCTATTTTGGATAGATGGTCGGGTCCGACATTGCATCATCCCAGCTTGATGATGACTTCAAAGGAAAATTCCTGAAATAACAACATCCATCTACAAATTCTCCCTTCCAACACAGGTTTGTTAACTAGGTATTTCAATGCGGAATGATCAGTAAAGAATTTGAAATGGGACCCTAACAGACAATGTCTAAATTTCTGTAAATCATAGATCATTTATAAGCCTTCCCTTTCTATTGTTGTGTAGTTTCACTCTACTTGCGACAACTTTCGACTTGCAAAGTATATAGGGTGATCCATAGCTCCATCTTCGGGTTGTGTTAAGATAGCTCCTAAGGCAATTCCTAAAGCATCTACATGGACGTGGAATTCCTTCTCCCAGTTTGGGAATATTAGACTTAGTGTTGTAATGATTTTCTCCTTAAGTGTCTCAAATGCTTTGTCACATTCGGGGGTCCATTGGAACGTTTCATCCTTTTTCAAGAGGTTTTCCAGAGGTGCAGTAATGTTGGCATATCTTCAAATGAACCTGCAATAGTAACCTGTGTGTCCTAGTGTGGAGAAAAACTGTTTAGCACTCGTAGGTGGTTTCATATTTGCAATGAACACAACTTTAGCTGGGTCTAGCAATACTCCTTCTCTGTAGACTATGTGGCCCAACAAATGTTCGTGTGGCACACAGAAGATACACTTTCTGAGATTTAATGAGATTTGCAATTCTCTGCATCTGTCAAACATTAGCCTTAGCAGTGCTACATGTTCCTTGAGCAGGCTATATATTGTCCAATCATCCATATAGACTTCTATAAATTTGTGAATGAACTCTCTAAAGGCTGCTATCACAATCCTGGAGAAAACTGCAGGGGCATTTTTTAAGCCAAATGGCATCACATTGTATGCAAAAGATCCCCATTCTGTACTGAAAGTGGTATTTCTCTTGTCCTCTTCAACAATCCTGACTTGATGGTATCCAAAAAATCCGTCTGTAAATGAGTATGCTTCCTTCCACACAACCTGTTCTAGCACCTCATCGGTAAAGGGTGTTGGGAAAGGGTCATGCACATAGGCAAATTTGAGACTCCTGTAGTCTACATAGACTCTAATATCCTTTGTGTCTTTCTTTCTTTGAATGACTATTGGGCTGACCCACTCTGCTTTTTCTACTGCAAAAATGAGACCTTCTTCTAACATCTTATCTATCTCCTTCTTAACTTTCTCTTTTACTCTTGGGTTAAGACGATATGGTCTATGTCTGACAGGATTGGATCCTGGTTTTAACTCAATCTTCATTTCTCCCATGACTCCTTTGATTCCCTTTAATTCTGAAAAAGTCTTTGAGAACAAATCCTCATATTCGCGCAACAAAATTTGTATTTCCTGACTAGTTTTCTCATCCCAGTAATCTCCCACCATAGCTATCTTGGGTTGCTCTTCGGTCGCTATGTTGAGTCTGCGTAATTTTAATGGGTGATTGTAGGAACTATTGGTCTAGTTGGGTATGGTGTTTTGGATTTCTCTGCTCCCCTCTATCTCTTTGATGGCTAGGTTTCTCAGTTCTTCTAAATCATCTAGGCTTTATGAATCCTTGCTAATCCAATAGAATTCTATAGGGTTCTTGGTAAAGGGTAAGTGAGGTTTAGTTTGAAGTTCTTGGATATGCTTGGGACACACTACAAAGTTTGATCTCTTATTACCATTGGCTGTAAATAGAAGTTCTTTAATCTTTTGCAGAGCTAGTTCAAGCTCAGGGTACTTACTTGTGTATGAGAATTCCTTGCAAAATTGAGCTGCCAATGTTTTCCAACCCCTGGTCTATCTTCTGGTTTCCTCATGTATAAACCAAGCTTTCGGAATTGGGCCTAGATAATGGGGGAATACCTAAACCCAGAAGTGAGAGGGTATCTCCGCAGCTTGCCACTGTGTTGTGCACTGTTCAATGTGTATTCTAGGGTCCAATTCTCTGTTGAATAGTTGCGTAGCGTGGATATCCATTTGCATCTATGATTCCATCTGTTCCTTATCCCAGAACCTGTACTTGATAGCTTGCTTCACCTCGTCCCAAGTTCTGAGTACGGTTTTATGAGTGGTCCACCATCTGGCAGGGGTTTTCTGAAAAGCTACATCCAGTATCGAGATTCTTTGATCTTCTCTCACATTCTCTTCCATGTTATGAAAAAAATTGTCTAGGTATGAGGTGCCATCGTATACTGGGTGTTCTCTAACTTCGTTCCCAACCCATCTGGTTATTCTGACAGTTGCGCATCTTCTTGAGAATGTTTCATGTGAACCTTGTTTCCAGCTATCAAAATCCAATTCTGAGTCTTCGTCTGCTGACTGTATACTTCTCCAGCTTACTGATCCATCCACAACAGGGTTTATATAATCGCTTCGTGTCCCAGTTGTTACAGTGTACAACTGGTCTAGGTATTCTCCTTCCATATTATTGTCTATTGGTTCTGTGTACTTGGGTCCTACATATGGATCCAAAGGTTGAACTACCTTGATTCCCTCAGCTTCAAAAGTCATGGTGTCTTTCTTTAAGTCAATTACTGCATAATTGTCGTAGGCCCAATCGATGCCAAGTAGTGCAGGGTAGGGGTCCTTGTCTCCCATGATCTCAATGACTTCAAAGTCAGCCACTATTTTTACTCCTGCTACATCGATTTCCACGTTCTCTAGTCTTATTATGGGAAAGATACAATATTGGTTTTCCATTCTTAACTGAATTTGGGAATATGCCAGTCTCGGTTTTCCTAAGGCTTCACATGTCTTCTTGGGTAGAATGTTCACATTTGACCCTAGGTCCAACATGACATCCTTAATTTCGAAGTCATCTAACTGGGCTACCAGAAAAAATTCTTTTTTGGTTCTTACTTTTCTTCACTGCACTCTCTGAGTACTCTTCTCAGGAAGGTTAGTCTGTATCCTTGCTTCTAAGGTTTCTTCATTCCTTAAAACTAGGTACAGCGCGTTGCGCAACTTTTTTGTTAGTTAATCATTCTCTAGAATGTCAGAGAATAATTGAGACCAAAGGTCAACTGTGTTTTGGGGTTTCTCAGGCTATCTTGGTATGGCTACAAGGTTTCTAGGTGCAGGGGGTGAAGCAGGGACTTGTGCCATCTTAGGGAAAATAGTCGGTTGAGGGGGGTTCTCTTGCATTTCATGACTAGGAATATTCTGGAATACTTCTATGGCATCTTAAAAGAAAAAATTTTTCTTTAGGGGATCATACCTGTCTCCCTTAGGTGCTGCTTTCTGGATCTGAGGTAGAGTATCAACATCAACTCATGTCTTCGCTCCTCCTCGAGTAACAATATTAAGGTTGGGAAATTGTCCCTTAGAAATCCTCTTGATCTCTGAACCGATAAGGTTAGTTCCTTTTTTCCGTACTCTATCTTCCCACTTTGCAATTAAATCTGGGCAGTCTTCAGTTGCATGTCTGTTGGTTCTGCAGTGAGATCACCATGGCTGCCTTGGATGAGGACAATCTCTAGACAAGTGACCTTTTTCATCATAGTTATAACATCTGATTGGTACTCTTCTTCCATTTCTTCCTCCTCTGAAGTCTCCTCCAGCTCCACCTCCTCCACCTCTTCCTGGTCTCTGAGGGTTTTCATTCACCATGAATGATGTTCAGTTTATCATGTTGGCAAGTGTGTCCAACGCTCTACATTGATTGGTAGTATGCATGGTAGATGTGAAGAACTCACGGTGTACTATGTTTGGTACTGTTGAATATTTCTACATGATGGGGCACTACCTTGGCCCATTCCCATGGATTCGACAGATCTCACAATATTCCGTTGTTGGTGCTGCTTGGCCTCCTGGGAAAGCATGATATGGGGTGGGGTTATGGAATGGTGAGTTCGTCGACATTTGCACAACTCCTCCCGTGGGTCCTGGTGGGGGTACCATCAGATTCTGAGGACGTCCCAATCCCCTCATTCATGGACATTCGTTCACCAAATGACCTTCCATATAGCATCCAGTGCACCAAACCTGTGGCCATCCTGGTCTGGATATCGTCAGCTCCTGAATATTTTCTGTAAGTGCCGATATCTTCCCTTGTAGTTGCGCCAGATTCACATCTACTGGGGGTCGGGTTACTCTTAAGCTCCCAGGGTATCCCGCCATGGCTTCAATCTTCATCGATTGTATCAAGGTGTCTGTTAATGTGGTTATCTGTTGTTGCATTAGCAGAATCCAGGTCGGAGGAAAAATATCCTGTATGTACCATTCCCTTTTATGTTCTTTGTGGATAGGATCTGCCAACCTTCCTATGACATCTTTAAAGTTCTGGATGTATTCATAGGCTGATTCACCTTCCCTCTGCTAGATCTCATGCAACTAAGACAGAGCCTGTTGTTTTGACTGAGGTAGTTTGAACTCTGCTATGAACCGCATCCATACCTGGCCAAGTGTGAATGTTTGACCTTGCATCCCTGACACTCCTGGTTCAAGGATCTTCATGTACCACTTGATAGCGTGAACTCTCAAGGTAGTCTGGAACTCGACCAACTTATTCACGTCTGGAGTCCCTCTAGATCTCTAGATTGCTTCGCACAGGAACCAGTGTTGCTCAACGTCTTCATCTCCCTTACCCCAAAATTCTGGGTATCGGGTGATCGAACCTCCCGCCTGGATGGCCATTGTTGATCCCGTTGTTCGTATCAATATGAAACTTAACGGTCCTACTTGCGATATACCATGGGATCCCAATATCCTCCCTGTACTCACACTTCCTGGTTGTGACTGATTAACTCATTGTACTGGAATAAAACTAGCATGACAAGGTAGTATTGAACTTATTGCTTGTATAGAAGGCACTTGAGGTATGGGTGATTCGGGCTAGCGCCACTAGCTTCAGGGTAGTTTTCTTTGATCTGGGTGGTATAGTTAGCTTCCACTGGGACAATCTCTTTGGTCAGATTCCCGATCTCTCCTTTTATCGGGGCTAAATCTTCTCTTTCTCCTCCAAGATTTATGTCAGCTTCCTCCTCCCTTACATCCACACTCTCTCCTTCTTGTCCTGCTTCTTAGGGACTTCTTACTCTCCTTGCTTCTCTCTTGTTTAATCTTTGATTGGCCATTCATTCCTGTCTTCTCATCTTCTGCAGTTCTTCCATCTGTCTTTCCTCTACTTCTCCCGATCCTCCTTCTTTCCTCAACTTTTCAGATTGTCTTGCGGCTTTCTTGATCTTTCCATGCCACCACTTCTCAACTATGGCGACTCTCTTCAAGGCTTGCTCATCTCTTGAATCCATTTCTTGTTGTTTCCCCCCCACTTGTCAAAGAACCCTTCCCCTCTCTCATGCCATGACCCTCACCCCATCTCTCCCTACCCCAAGCGAGGGTGTTTACACTGCCATTTCGGTCGGGGACATAATCAACATCCTCTCCTCCATCAAGAAATCCTTAATCCACAGGGGGATTTCTCTCAAAAGTATTCCCCTTGCGCCTTTCTTGAAAATTTCCTCTGCCCACCAGAAAGACTGGTAGTTCTCAGCTGCAAATTCGATTATGTATCCTTCTAGCGTGGTGCTGACCCAGAAATCCACAGCTCGTGTGATTGGGTAATCTAGCCTCTAGAGTGCTGCTAACTTTTCGGTATCCCACGCATAGATCTTCTTGGACTGTCCCTGGAACTCTGGAGCTTCTTGGATCCTCTTTATCCGGTGAAAAAAATCTTCCAGGAATTTAACCCAGAAAATCTCATACTGGTCGCTTGATCTTTCTAAGTAAAAGATTGCTTCGTGAGTGTTTTCCACTGATTTTCTCCTTAGTTCTACTTCTTTCCATATGAAGGCGTCACATTTTCTTTCCCACTATTGATCAATGCCATATCTATGGATCGATGACAACATTCTCCCTACAGGTTCCCTTTTTACACAGGTCCCGACAACGGAACCATTTTGTTGGCGCGAATTTGGTCAGACCAGGGTCCTTCTCAGGTTACCAACAAAAGATACCGTGTAGTCTAGAGCGTTGGTATTTTCATCTCCTCCAAAGATAAGAAGTATCACCCAAAGTGCTGCTGAGACATATAGATAGGGAAGGGTAGGAAAAAAATTAAAGAGGATCCATAGAGTCTTCAGGACTCAATCCTGGTCTTGCGCAAGAGACATGAACAGATCTGAAACATATAAGTGCAAGAATTGAACCCACTTACGTTGCAAGCAGTATTTAAACGTAGAACCATCAAATAGAAATCATAAGCCATAAAGAAACACTGTAATGCATAAGTAACCATACAAAGACACATCCTATTTGAAAATTTGGTCCTTCTTCATATTATCTTTAGGATCTTTCTCTGATTACAGACTCAGAATTACACAGTAGGACACATTACAGACTCTTGGCTCTGGACGCATGTCACAGAGCTTCAATTATCCAATTGACAGTTCTGATTCATTACAGAATCAGAATTGTCTTCTCTCGAGTTACAACAAGTATCAACAACTAATCCCAAAACTTGGGCGACTCTGACCAACTTGACTCAACTTAACCCAATCAACCAACGATGAATGAACAACTAGCAATGAGTGCATCAGCCAACCCTTTTACGATTATGTTCAGTCCTATATATAGTTGGGTTGTGTCTTCCTTCTCGGCTTGCATGCTTTCTTGTTCTGTTGCAACCATTTGTTGCTTAGTTGGCGTTGCACTAACTTCCGCAACTACTTTGTTTTACTCTTTCTCCCAGCCTCTGATGAAGTTTGTGCAACTCGTGCTTAGTCAAAACTTGCGCAATTATTTCCCAAAAATGAAGGGCCCAACACCGTCCTTATGGATTCATATCCCTCACTCAAGGGTGATCTGCTATTGATGCTTGGAGCAGTAGTGTCTATGGTTGGATGGAATATCCAATGCCTGCAGCAAGTTGGTGAATGTTTATTTGAAAACATAAGTGTTCTCTATGTTTTTTGTGTAATTTATATTTTGTTGTGCATTTAATATCCATGATATATATTTACATTGTGCATGCTTGTTGTTATTGTTGATTCTTGGAGAAGTAGTGTCTATGGTTGGATGGAACGTCCAACACCTGCAGCAAGTTGGTGAATGTTTATTTGAAAACATAATTCCTCTCTATGTTTTTTGTGTAATTTATATTTCGTTGTGTATTTAATATCCATGATATGTATTTACATTGTGCATGCTTGTTGTTATTGTTGTGCATGGGATGCGGATCATTTTTTTTTATGGTTTAGCATGTTCTTGTTAATTGCATGCGCATATAATAGGTTTCTTGATTAATTAAAGATTGGTAATAGAAATTTCAATTTTCCCAAGAAGGTGAATTTAGAGGTACCCGAACAATGGGAACGTTACAATTTGGTATTTAGAGTTATTATGTAGGTGTCATGGCCCAGAATGGTGGTATGAGAATGTCACATTGATGTAGATCTGAAGTTCCAGATCCAATCTCCACAATCTTCTTCCTTAAAAAAAAAGACAAATAATTCCTTTCCACCTCTCTACTTGGTGTTAGAATCCTAGATCTACTTGTATCTAATCAAATCTATCAATCACAAGATTAGATCCAAACACTTGAAAATGAAATACAAACATCTTCAGGGGGAAAACTAATGATCTATTCATTAACATGAAGAAATTGCATCAATTCATACCTTGAATGTTGATGTTTCCTCTTAGTCCCAGGGTATCTATGCTCCTCCTTAGCCTCTTGAGCTTATCTCTCTATTTTCCCAACATAACCACTCTCAAAACTCTTCTCCTTGTCTCCTTGATTTGGCTTCTTCTTATAGGATTTTAGAAGATATTGGAGATAGGCTTCATGACATGTGAATTAGGTGGATACAAGTCATGGATAGGTGGATTCAAGTTATGGATAGCTTGATAGCATGTGAACTAATAAATTGCAAGTCATAGATAGGCTTGATGGCATGTGAACTAAGCAATTACAAGTCATGCACAAGTTTCATGCTTAATTATGAGCTTTTGCCAACTTATTATGAACTTTTTCTCTATTATGAGATTTTTTCTCAAGTTCCATGCTCAATTATGAGCTTTTTCCAACTCACTATGAACTTTCTTTTCAATTATGAGTTTATTATCAATTATGAAATAATTCTTATTTCATAATGATGAAATTGTGACAAAATAATTATTTCCTTGTGAAATAATTATGAGAATTTTACTCAATTATGTAATTATAGCCTCATAACATCTAATAACATGCTTTCGCAACCTATGGTGGAAAATAAAAGTATAACATAAGTAAAGCCACAAGAATAAGCATGATGCTTGAATTTGTTGTTCTATGTTCTTGTAAGAATGAACAAAGAAAAAGTGACGTGACACATGAATACCCTGTGATGTTATTTGTCAAATCCAAGAGAAACTGTGACACATTTCTTGTGGTGATATTGGTTGAATAAGATATCATATGTTTCTTATTGTTATGAAATAGTTAAAAAATACATAGAGGTGAGTAAAATAACAAAGGTCTCATGTTCAAGTCCAAATGATGGCATATGGGTTTAGATGCACTAGTTGAGGTTAGCTTAACAAGGTGGTCAAGCCCTAATGCAGAAGGAGGACCCTGGATCCACTGAAAGGCATGACCCCACAAGTGGTAGTCAATGGGTCATTGATGACTACCCAAATATTTTATAACAAAGTAATTGTGGAGGTTGAACCTTTGACTGTAAAAAAAAGGGAAAAAAGAAAGAAATAAAGAAAGAAGAAGAATGAATGAATGAATGTTTGTGTTTTTCATTGTACATGTGTACTTTTTATCAATGTGTTGATTGTTTAGAAAATAAATAAAAGAAAAAAATGAAGGAAAAAAATGTATGTCTATTTGTGTTGGAAGGATGAAGACACATTGAGCAATCCTAACCCAATAATACTTGAAAGTTGGAGAATTATGAAGCCATCCTAAAGAGAGTTAGTTTCTTAGGATTTCCCACATAGTCTTTTGGATGTTAGAGTTTTGTCGTAGGGAAATCCCATGTTAGAAATGGTACTTGTAACATGACATGCATGAATGTAAAGAGAGAAATCATGTGAGGAGAAAGAAGATGAGATTTATGGCTATAGAAGTTATTCCAAAAAAACAAAAGATAGATATATCCCACTATTTTTCCAATGTTGTAATAGAAAGATCAACTAGGAAACAAAATGCCTAATTCACTACTTTTTGTTTAAATCTTGATTAAATACAATTTTCTTTTCCTTTCTGTTGATAGTAAATATATGTTTAAATAACAAGGAGGCCACCAACATGCTACCATGTTTATGTAGTAAGGAAATCATTTTATACAATCAAAATTACTAAACCATACTTATAGGATTGAAAAAGAGGGTGGTTGAGAAAGTTGTTGAATGCTTGAAATCTATATGGGAAGAGACACATTTATCCACACTAAGCTTGACTCTGAATTCAACACTAAGATCTAGTAGGGTTGATAGAATTTAAGTAATATAATTTCCTTTGTAGAGATTGTCATTGCTTAGACTATAACCTTGGTGAGTCTTGTTAGAATACAATTGCATGTGTAGGGAAGAAAAGGTAATTGTCATATTCACTAAGCAAGTTTTGTTAAGGAGTTCATTCTAGAGAGCGAGATAGCTAACCAGATCTCACTAAGTGGTATTATAATAGACCTACATCAATAGGGAGATTACATTAAAGGTGTTATATAATGTCTATGTTTATTTTCCTCACAAGTGAAATATTTCAAATAGTATATAATGTCTATGTTTATTTTCCTCACAAGTGCAATATTTCAGATAAGTCTATGCAACAAAAGCATCATTTGTCATATGAAAAAAAGAGCATATAATACATCATTTTTCATATGAAAAAAAAAACATGTAATGTGCATGTCATATTATAAGTGTGCATGGCAAATTATTCTTCTCCAACCCTAAATTGCAAAGGGAAGCTACTATGTTTCATGGATATGATCCAACAATTCAACTCACACACTAGTATATATTATAGAGATTGTATTATATAATATTTAAATAGGTGTTGAGAACTTGATATAAATGGGTATAAAGGACTTAAATATCTAGAATCCATTGAATAGAGTCGAGCATGTAAATTGAACATAAATGATAAAGGTTAGGCCCTTTTCCATAAATTGTGGAAGTTGAAATACTCCTAAGTGCTTTTCAAGTTAGATGACATTTCCAAGTTGTTGCAAATTATGGGATAATGAGTTAATGATGGTTTAAATCAATTTTAATATTTTTGCTATGGTTGCCATTGAGTAATTTAGGTGACAAGCTACTTAGTTTTTCTAGTTGAAATAAAATTAGGAATAAAACCATAAGTCCTTCATATGCAATTCATATTAGAAAGGAAATGATTCATTTGACTTTCAAGATGATATAAAATATCCCATTATACTAATGATATGTAAACACAAGAAATAATGCAAAACAAAATACTTATATTAACTCCACAAATTAGTTTCTTACATAGAAATAACCTTCTTTTATAGGTAGATCCAAGATGGGGTGGTTAACTTTGACTATGTCATCACCTTTATTTTTAATAATAAAAACTTCTTATTAAATGCACTATTATGTTGTATAACTACTGCCCCAAAACATATCCCTCTCTCAGAATCAATTCCATTTCCTCCCTATTTAAAGATGCAAATGTCCCCACTTGAGAAACAAGATGAGGGAAACGAATAAAAAATTCATCTTGCAAAAACCATTTATCTTGAATAGGAAATTTACCCTTGATGCCCACACGGTACATAGTGATAATTCCATGATGAGTGGATTGGTAGTGCACCTCCAACAAAATATCATTGTCCAATGGGGACTAGAAATTTGTAACATTATCCGTCGGGTGAGAGATGGGAATATCTTCATCCAACTAGGAAGGTTCAAATAGCTTGAGCTAAGAGACATTATCTACCATATCAATACCCAATTGTAGTGGAAATATCTAGTTTGAAGATGTTTTCACTGACCTACTGCAAAATTTGATATGGGCTATACTAGAGTGGATGAAGCTTATGATCTTTACCCCCCTAAAAGCATTGTTTATGAAGATTCAACCATACCTTATTACTAACCTGGAAGGATGCAGTGATACAATGGAAATAATGCAACATCTTGATGTGCCTATTTATTTTGAAAGGTGTTGTGTGCCTAGAGATGAATATGGGCTAGGTCTTTCACAAGTACAACAACATTCTTTTAGGCATTGATTTTTTGCTACAAAGCAGGTTTTAGTTAGGTGGCTAACAAATCAAAAGGAATGGTTGGATGGTACCCATAAAACACTTCAAAAGGAGAATAACTCACGATGGAGTGCACTACTATGTTATAACCATGTTGCACTATATGTAATGCATTATCCCACTTCCAATTCTTGGAATAGGTTTCCTGAAGCAATTGGACCAAGTTTTGATTGAAAATATCAGTTTGGCCATTAGTTTGGCGATGGATCTAGTAGAGACTTGTTTCTTTCACTCCAATGTTTGTCAAAGTTCCTGCAAAAAATGACTAAGAAAATGAGCATCCCTATCATAATTTATAGTGCAAGGAAGGCCAAAATTTGTCCAAACATGGAAAGAAAAGAAATCCATTGTTTTCTATGAAGTAATCTTCTTGTTATAGGGTATGGATAAGGCCATATTTGAAAAACAACACACTACAATAAAAGCACAAGCATGTTTCTTGACAGTTGGTGGTGTTGTAACATAATTTAAAATTTTTCATAAAATTTAGATTTAGTTCAAGTATTAATAAGTTAAATATATTGTTAGAATTTATTAAAGTTTTAGGTTTTATCTATTTAAAATAAATTTGTAAATAATATTTGAATAAATTTTAGAAGTTAGATTAGCTTTGAAATATCATATGAACTTAATATATATTATTTTTTATAAAGTTTTCTTTATATATAGTTTAGACATTGTATTATCGGGTTATTTTAATAAAAGACACATGTTTATATTGCAAGTTGATCGTGCGATCGAAGATTTCGATCAATGGCCAATAATTGATTCTAGCGCCCCCACCCCCACCCCCCTCGCATGCTGGATAGTTAACAAAAGGGGGGGCACAAAACTTAACCATGGTTCAAACTCCAATGATGTGTCGCATTGTTAGGGACCTAACCTCCCTAACCCCTCACATAGGTAGAATGATATATTTTCCATGTAATAAAGGACGACATTATTTAATAAGGCCTATTTAATAAATATGAAAAAGTCAATGTAAGAAGACCTAGTAGAAGCTTACGCTTCTAGAAATATATTCCTCTATAATGTTCTTTAGAAGATAGAGTTAGTATAAATAAGAGTAGAAGGCATGAGAAAGCTTTGTCTTGAGAATTATTGTAATAGAGTGCTACTCTGTTGGAGATTGACCCCTCGAAGAGGCAAGTGAACATTGCTTTATGTCAATAAAGGTATTATTGTTGTTGTTTCTATTCTCAATATTTTGTTGTTCCATTAGTATTTTGTTGCATATTTCTATTTATGCATATTACATTGCATATTGTACCTTACAAGTGGTATCAGAGCACTTTCCTTGGCATAAATTGTGGGTAATTTTTTTCTAGGGTAGAGATATGTACTATCGTCGTCTTTAAAGAAAAAATATCTTTCATTCAGTGGGTAAATATGCGGTGGGGAATACTACACGCAATGAATAAAAATGGTTTCATGGGGTTGCCTAGAAACCAAAGTTTCTCCCTTGTTGGAAACCTCTATAACTCCTGTTGTTACCCCTCGAGTAGTATCGCATCAAATAGAATATGTACACGTCCATCACTCCCACGTACTGATAGGTATATCAAGATTCCCCTAGGTGTCTTGAAACCATCCCTAGATTAGCCGATCGACAGCCTAACTGTTATAGTGACATCGAGAACAACACTCGGGAAGATACTCTCTAGTACCTAGGTAATTAGGTTGTACAGCTAAGGGTATGAACAAGCCTCCTTAGTTGGTTCCCTGAGATATTGGGTCGAGTACTACTATTCGACCCCACACATATATCATAGAGATATAACACATGGAAAACCCTTGTCTGTAGGAACCCTGCAAACCCTAACCCTTGGGAAAGAAGTAGAACAGAAAAGGAACATACGAGATCTATTGTTATGCAACCTTGCCTCTTACATTTTGGTTGCAAAATTCCTACAAAATTTTCCCTATCAACAATTTGGGCCATTTTCCACTGCAATATTCTTCAGGATGGAGTATAACCCTACAGAAGTAAAAAAAAATGAGTATAGTGGTCCCACCATCACCCTTATTCGATACCTATCCCATTGGATACCTCTATTCACCCTGATCACTGTGATACCTTTCATTTTTTCAACCTTTTTTTTCCATGGACCCGACCCCCTTCCCTACACCCTTATTTTTGACCTATCCCATTAGATTCCCCTTTTCTCCTTGATTGTCATGGTACATATCACTTATAAGCCTTTTTATTTTGCGGTCCCACCCACCCTTCTTGACACCCTTATTTGAAACCTACACCCTTGGCTTTCCCTTATTTCCCTAATCGTAGTGATATAACCTATTCTTTTTTTTTCTTTTTTTTTACAGTGGACCCACTCCCCATTCCAAGCACCCCCACTTTCCACATGGCCAACACTCGCACCCAAGACATGCAAGCCAAAATTAGACAAAACAAGGCCTAGTTTGACCATCTCGAGGACCAAGTCTAGTCCGAATTTTCTAGAGTTTATGGAAAAATTTCCAAAGTTGACAATTGATTTGACCAATTAGAGGGAAAACTTGACACTCTCACTTCCATTCTCCAACCATTATTGAGCCAATCCCAGGACCCCCCCTTCCCTGAAAAACCCTCCCAAGTCAATGGTGTTGAATCATCCCATACTATGGCCTTTCATTCCAACCCCTTTCATCATGACCCCCGTCTTCCCTGAGTTGAGGTCAATAAATTTGATGGCTCTGATCCCATGGGATGGGTCACCGACCCAAATGGAGCATTATTTTTCTTTGCATGGAATTACCAATGAGTTGTCCACACTTCACTATGTTGTTCTTTATATGGATCATGAATGCTGAAAATAGTGGCAATAGTGTAAAAAGGCATGCCATGGATATGTTGATTGGTCTTAGTTTTTCATAGAGATTTATGAACGCTTTAACACTGACACCCATTCTTTAGGCATTTGACCAAGTTGAAATAGTCTGGCACAATGGAACACTTTATCACCACCTTTCAACACTTGGATTTAAGAACAAAGGGCATGACATATTCCTTCTCCAGGGAATGTTTTATCAGATGTGGCCTAAAGGATGAAATCTGAGCCCAGGTCATCATGGCTCACCCCCAGACTTGGTTGGAAGCTACTAAATGCACCAAAGAATCACAACAAGTTGTGTTTTCCCATAATAAAAAAACCTCTTTTCTTCCTCTCCCTCACCCTACCAATCCTACCCTTCCCGATACCCCTCTCAAGACCCATAAATTAGCTTCGGCAAAAATGGTTGAATGCCAAGTTAAGGGTATTTGTTATAATTGTAATGAAAAATATTTTTCTAGGCACAAGTGTAAGGAACATAAGATTTTTATGGTCATGTTGAGACCACTTACCGCTTCGTAGTTTCCCTCCCCTTTCTATTTTCCAAACTTCTCTTTTCCATTTCTTTTCCCTCTTCTATACTTACCCGAATTCCCCTTTTCTTTTCTCCCCTCTATTTTTCCCTTTTTGGTTACTATACTTAGTCGTTTATCAAAATGGCGGGTTAGCGGGTTGGAGGACTTGCGAGGTTCTCACCTCCATCCATATTCCCATATCATGAGTCAGACCGACTGTCGTGTTATTATGTGATTAATCATTTTTTCCAACCATGAGTTCACGGGTTCAAGCTTTCATATTCCAAGTTTTGCGATATCCATTTTGCACCCAAAGATCCATGATCTACATTATGACCATCGGACTTATTGAGATCCTAAGTATCTCATCGCTCCTGTATTGATTCTGACCGACCACATTACGACACTTATCCTATTTTCAATATTTCACAACCGCGGGTTCGTGGGTTCCTGGTTTGGCGGGTTCACAAAAATTCCCAAATCATAATTGCTCTCGTCCATCCCTGTCATCCTCGCGCTTTTCCCAATACGCATTTAAGTATGGTTTAATGCTAATAACTCATCATGCAGGTTTTGTAAATATCGTCATTAATAAGTGAAGGGCTTTAGGAGATTTCCCATTAAACTACACTAAATTACGATTTTCTGAAGATTATATTATTGTTATCTCTCTCAAGCGCTCATTTCAAATATTTTCCTGGTTAAAAGAGAAATCTTCTCAACTTAAGGAAACAATAGCTCGACAACAGTTCTGCGATGATACCTTGAATATTCTTGGGCGTGAAGACCAGAACTTTCAATGGTCCAGGGCGTATTCTTACTATTCATCTCCCTCTACTAACAAAGAAGTGATCTGGACATCCAAAATTTCTCGCGCAGCATGTGTCCCTAAGGTTTTTGACTGCAAGGAATTGGTTGCATGGTGCGTTGAGAAATATGTACCAAGTCAATGAATCATACAACTCCAAGATCGTTCTCCTATATCTCTTTCACCACAAATATTTCATAAGATGTTGAAGCTCCCTGAACCAACACTTACCTTCAAAGGAGAGGATTGCAAAGATTTCCTGAAAAGGAACAACAACAACCTGAACCTATTACTTGAGTTCTTGGAGAATCCTGTGGTTGTCCTTGAAGACATTACCAGGATTCAGGTCGACTCATTTAAAAACCCCTTTCGGGAAATTGCTTAGTTGTTTACCAGGCTGACAGGCCAAGAAAACACCGCCACTATTTCTCGAATGATTCTTTATATCTTATATTTTACAGTTAAAGAGAAAGCTATTTTTGATTGGGGAAAACTGATTTCCATTGAAATCTCCTCCCAATTGCCACATTACAAAAAAGACAAGAAATTCTTCATGGCTTCTTATTTGGTGTTTGTGATAGCACATTGCCGCCAATTTCCAAAATTGTCTATCTGTAAGAAGGTGAAATGTGAACTTGATCCAGTTACCTTCTGGTGCCAAGCATTATGGAGACACAAGGATTCTTATTATTTGTCTTGTGCACAATTTTAATTTTTGGTGTGGGCTCAAATCACCTACAAAAACTAATAATGTTAAAACAATATCTCCTTATGTGAGCATCCACTTATCTTTTTACCAAACTCTTTCTTATTTTTTTTGTTTCCACCCTATGTTGGCTCATCATGTGTAAGAAAAATTATTGAATCAAAATGATAAACCCCAAATTATTGAGAGGGAAATAATGTTGGGTCCTCTCATTCTACTTGACTTGAAAACTCCAAGTTGTCTCATTGTGTGTAAGCCAAACAAGCTAAGAAAAGGAAAAAACATGTGTCATTATTGCATCATACTACTCATCTCAACAATCGTCTTTCATATTCTCATCTCAGTAATAGTCTTTCAACTTAAGGCCATATATGTGAACTACCTATAATTCGAATGATTTTGGGCTTATGCACATAACTCAACTCCTATATTTGTTAATAAGGAATTTTCTAAGAGAAGAAAAGATGAATGGCCCTTAATAAGGGTGGAAGAGGAATGCTAATAATGGTAGAAAATATATCTAAACACAATGCTACAAACATGAAATTATTTCATCCCTAACATGCTCCTTAATCAATGAGAGAATCATCGAGAAAGTCTACTTAAAATTAATTTAACTATAGTGGTAGGTGATTCTCGAATAGAACTTAGGGAACTTATGATACTATAGTGGGAGAGAAAGAGAAAAGTAAGAGGATGGTAAGGGGTAAGAGGAGGAGGAAAAGGAAGAGGGGGAGGAGAGGGAGGGAGACTAAAGGAAAAGGAGGGAGGAATAAAAAGAGGAAGGGGGGATTAGAGGGGAAGAAAATATGAGTGGAAGAGGGAGAGGGAGAGGGAGAGGGAGTGGAAGGATAGGGAAAGGGATAGGGATAATAATAAAGAAAGAGAGGAGAGGAATGATAAAAAAGAGAGGAAGAGAAAGGAGAAAAGGGACAGGAGGAAGGAGAGGAGGGAGAGTAAGAGGAAGGAGAAGAAGGAGAGGAAGAGAGGAAGGAGAGGGGAGGATGAGAGGAAGAAGGATAGGAAAAGGAAGAGGAAGATGAAGGAGAAGAGGGAGAGAAAGAGGAGGAGAGGATAGGGGCACATGATGAGGATGGAGAAGAGGAGGGAAAAATCAAATACCATCTTCAAAAATCAAATACAATCTCCCATATCCAAAACTCAAATTCCATTTTGTGTTAAATCTAAATTTAAAAAACAAATGGGGGAAGATAAAGGAAAACACATATTAGGTATTCTTGTCTTTCATTTTCCACTTCTTCTTTCCCTCCTTGGAAGATTCTTGGTTCTCTTTCGTTTTGGAACCACTTGGATGTCCTTTTTTGTGGCCTATATTTTCTAAATATTGTGCTTGCACACATGCCTCATCAATTGTGCCAGGCTTGAAGAGAATCACTTTCTTTCACAAATAACTATGTAGACCCCATAAATACTTGAGGAGTACATCTGGGTTCTTGGTATATATACCCAACATGATAGCTATCTTCCTAAATTCGTTGGTGTTTTCTTGCACACTCTACCCCTGCCTTTTCTTGAAGTAATGCTAATGGATCCATAGGTCCTCTACATACCCAATAGGGTAGAACTAGGACTTAAAGAGAGTTTTTAAATCATCCCACTTAGTTACTGGAAGATCACCCTCCAGCCTAAGTGTCTATGTGTGACTCTCCCACCAGGTTAATGCAGGACCCTCTAATTTCAGTTTAACAAACAAAATCTTCTACTCTTCTTCTATATGGTGGACACTAAAATAGACCTCTAATTGTTGCAATCAGTGATTTAAATTTACTACATCGATCTCACATTGGTATGGCTTGATATCCACTTTCACTTCGATTTTAAATAAGGAATTTGAAGTTGTTATGGAACTGGAACTTAGTTACTCTTTGTCGGGCTCTTTCCTCAATTAATTTTTTGGGTATTCATTTTCTCCCAATTTCCCCTTTGATCCCATCTCTAAGTTAGAGCTTCCACCTCCATGAATGGTTCGATATTTCTTGCTAGAGTCGCCATGAGGAGGGTCATATTGCGAGAGATATCAATTCATTTCTCTTCCATCCTCACACACCTAACATTTTCTAGATCTCGAGGGTTGTTGTGAACAAGCTCATCCTCCATGGCTAGGGTTCTGCGACTTTTTTCTTTAGACAATTCTTAGATCCTGCAACTTTACACAAATATCTGAAAGAAAACCACTCTGATACCAATATGATCTGTAAAATTCTATGGATATTCCACCGGAACATTTTTTCACAAAATATATTATAATAATATGAAATCTTAGACTATACAAACTAATTTCCTTAGATCCTAGATTAATTAATTACTAGCTTTGATTGAATTTATGAAATAACTAAAATGAAAAAATGAAAGAAATGAGAAATATAACACACCATCCACACACAAACGGACACAATATATATAATGGGAAACCTAATACAGGAGAAAAACCAGCTAGAAGGTGAGGCCTATGCTCTGGTCTCTTTTCTTCAATTATGGAAATGCAAATACAAAGAAAGAGGCACTCACTATGGAGTTGTCTTTGACATTGTGGCCTGTATGGAAGCTACACAATATTTTCCTCCTCTTTAATGCTCTCAAAATACTACTCCTAGATGTTCTTCTCAACTATGGAACAAATACAATTCTAAAGAATGGACCCCTTTCTCCTCCTAGCGACTCGATATTTAACATAGCTCAATAGTCGTCTAGGATTAGGGTTTTTTGCATCATAAACCCTCAATTAGTGATAAGGTTTAGACCATATAGAATATTATTAAAATTCCACATGTGTTTATCCCCATATGTGTGAGAAATGGGGGATGATGTGGCATCCACTCATACCATGGTGGTCAACAAGGTAATTCAACTTACAAGAGGCATAACTTTCACATACTAGCTCCAATTGAGGTGATTTTTGCACCATTAGAAACGTCTCGGTGTGTATATAAACATCAAGGGTATGCCCACAATTTTCAAATACTGTAACCCAAAAAAAATATTTAATTCCTTAGAATGGCTTTGGAAGGTTCCATACCCTAATTTTCCAAACTGGAACCTACCACTAAAATGGGCTCTCCAAGCCAATTCCTCTAATTTTTCCATCCAAAAAGTACCAAGATAGATGAAAAATTATATAATGATCTTTTCTAGATCAAACATGTAACACCTTCACTCTTTATGTCTCTTCACAAGTAACTTCTATCTCTTATCCGAGAAGAGACTTTCATCTTTATATTCAATAACCCACATATCTCTTTCAGAAGCATTTCCTTCTCTTTCTTTCATATTTTTCTTCAAAATAATTTCCTTCTCTTTCTTTCATATTTTTCATCTCTTCTTTGTCTTCTCTTTCTTTCAACTTCTTCTTCACAATAATTTTGTACTATATCCTTCTTCCCGTAGTATCCCCCTATGCCAGATGATTAACCATTAGATTCTACGTGGTCTACACTTAGTTCCATTTAAAGGTGAAGGATAAAATTACACAAATTTATGAATATTAAAATAATAATAAAAAAACTCAAAGAGACTATTAATATCTTTCATTATTCATCCCATGGGGAATCTAACTCTATAAAATGAAAAAATTTGCATCCTTTAATTTTTTGGAGAGAAAGAATGAAAAAAAAACTTGCATCGTGATTGTTGCTTCACCATGTCATGATGACCTATTCTCAAAGAAAAAATATTTTATTTTCTTTCTTGCATGGATCTTTACAAAATTCCTCGAATTCATTCCCATATAATCCTCAACACCATAATTTTCTTCTCTGTTTGTTTTTCCACAAGAGCCTTAAATTCTTTAAATTTTTCAAAGACTTCATATCTATTCCCGAGGAAATAAATCCATGTAATCCCTGAGAAGTCATCTATGAATGAGACAGAGTACACAGATTTACCCAATGATGGAACCGACACAGGTCCAAACACATGATTGTGCACAAACTGTAATACTCCCCTTGCCCTTGTACAAATGGAGGGGAATATTACCTGATTCTGCTTCCCATATAAGAAATGTTCATAGAAATAAATATATGGAGAGCAATTGGACATACCTTCAACAATACCCTTATTGTGTAGTACTTGAATGTCCTTCTCTCGGATATGTCCCAATCTTTGATGCCACAACATATTGTTTTCTCCATAGACTGTAGGAGTTTTTCCTTCTTCAACTCCCATATCAAGAACAATGGGATTATTGCAACCATCACTAATAGTGACTCCCGACATCTTATAAAGAGTTATAATTAAAACTCCCCTCAACACACCATTTCTCCTCAACCATCCTATAGGTTTCTTTTTTAAACATTTTTTTTACACCTGCAAAGTCCATCTTACTTATAGAAATCAAATTTCTGGCCAATAATGGGATGTGTAGAACACCAGGGAGTATTCCGATCCTACCATCCATGAGCTTCAACTTTAATTTTTCTCATCCTAATATTTTGGTTGTCTATTCATCTCCTAGAAAAACATCACCCCCATCATACCTTTCATACTCACAAAACCAATCCATGTGAGGATTCAT
This sequence comes from Picea glauca, assembly GCA_000966675.3. Classification (NCBI taxonomy): domain Eukaryota; kingdom Viridiplantae; phylum Streptophyta; class Pinopsida; order Pinales; family Pinaceae; genus Picea; species Picea glauca. The sequence goes on from JZKD02S1673182.1 coordinate 479,056, forward strand.
ATGAAAGGATGCACTTGAGTCAATCAACCATGCCTCATGATTTACATGCGTTCTTGAAGAATCTAAGTACAAATCCCCTCCTTTATATATGGATGTTTTTACATCTATAGAAGGAGAATCATTAGATTCCTTCCCTCTCTCAACACTTTTGGATCTACAATGTTTCTTGTGATGCCCTTGTTTTCCACATCTCTAGTATATCTTTACAAATTTTCCAAGATATTTAGATCTCCCACTTGAGGACTTATTTTTATTTCTTTCCTGGGAGAGTCCTCTTTCAAATAAGGAATTTGTGTTTTGTCCTTCCATGTTTTTCTGCCTCATCTCCTCCGACAATAAGTATGAGACCACATCATAGAATCTTAAAGTAGTTGCATTACTTCCTACAGTATTGAAGGTGTTAAGACTCTCTATCATCAAGTCTCCATCTTTCATTCTCAGATTGTACAACTTATTATGTAGGAAAAATTTATTTACTAGGGACTTAGACTGATACATAGACCCTACCTTATCCCATAATTCCTTGGTTGTAGCTTCCCCCAGCACATTCAGTAATACTGAATCTGAGAGACACAACTGGATTTTTCTCTTTTCCTTTTGATCCAAATTTTTCTAGTCTTTTGTTGACAGTCCCATAGGTGTAGTGCTTGGATCCACGATGATCCATTTCTCTTTGTCTACCAAAATATATTCCATCTTAAGCTTCTACAACTCAAAAATTTTCCCATTAATTTTTTTTTTTATCTCCCTTTGTAACAAGGTTTATCATAGACCCAAGACAAACCCTTAGCCACAAAGGTGTCCCCCTGAAGCCAATAACATCACTCTAGTACCAACTGTAAGTTTTTAAACCTTTTACATAATGCAATGCGCACACATATTCTTAAAACATAAAATAAAACAATTGCAATCACACATACACGAAGATTTACCTTGGAAACCCAAACTGGGAAAACTAACAACCTATTTAGAGGCACACCTCTAATTATTATTCATCATCATCCAAATTCATATTTTACAATATATATATATATATATATATATATATATATATATATATAGGATCCATTTGCATCCAATACCCCTAATCCATTGACCTGGATTAGACTAGAACCTTAATTCCTTAACCAAAATTAGAAAACCATGGGATGAAATATCATGCACCACTAAAACATCAAAGGCTAAAAAACCATCCCAACCAAAGTAGAAAAACCACCCAAACAATTGTTGAATACACCCCCCCAAATTGGGGGCTCCACCCCCGAGACCCCCAATAGGGGGACCTATAGTCATGAAAATAATATAACATACCCAACATCTTGTTGTTATGAAATAATAAAAAAATACATAGAGGTAAGAAAAGTAATGAAGGTCTCAGATTCAAGTCCCAATGTTGGGATATGGGTTTAGTTGTGTTTTCTGAGGTTATTTTATCAAGGTGGTTGGTCCCCAATGTAATAGGAGGACCTTGGATCCACTCAAAGGTACGACCCCCCAAGTGGCAGTCAATGGGTCAGTGATGACTACCCAAACATCTTATACCAAACTAATTGTGGAGGTTGAACCTCTAACTAGAAAAAAAGAATAATAAGTAAAATAATGAATGTTTGTGTTTTCCATTATACAAGAGTATTTTTTATCTATGTGTTGATTGTTTGGAAAATAAAGAAAAGAAAAGAAAAACAAAGGAAAGATATGTATGTCTATTTTTGTTGGAAGGGTCAATATATATTGAACCATCCTAACCCAAGAATACTTGAAAGCTGACAAATTATAGATCCATCCTTAAGAGAGTTGGTTTCCCAAGATTTCTCGCATAGTATTTTGGATGTTATAGTTTTGTAGTAGGGAAATGCCATGCTATAAATGACAATGGTAACATGACATGTATGAATGTAAAGAGAGAAATCTTGGAGAAGAAAGAAGATGATATTTTATAGTTATAGAACTTATTCCAAAACACCACAAGATAGACATATCCCACTATTTTTCCAATGTTGTAATAGAAATATCAACTAGGAAACAAAATTCCTAATTCACTAGTTTTTGTTTGAATCTTGTTTAAATGCAATATTTTTTTTTATAGTAGATACATTTTAAGTAACAAGGATATCACCAACATGTTACAATGTTTATGCACTAAGGAAATCATTATAGAACATCAAAAATTACCAAAGCATACTTATAGGAATGAAAATAGAGTTATTGAGAAAGTTGTTGAATACTTGAAATCTATGTAGAAAGAGACACATTTAGCCACTCTAAGCTTGACTCTAAATTCAACACCAATATCTAGTAGGGTTGATAGAATTTAAGCAAATTATAAGTGGCTTGACTCTGAATTCAACACCAAGATCTAGTAGGGTTGATAGAATTTAGGTAATTATTATTTCCATTATAGAGCTTGTCATTGCTTAGACTATAACATTGGTGAGTCATGTTAGAAGACAATTGTATGTGTAGGGAAGAAAAGATAATTGTCATATTCACTAAGAAATTTTTTTTAAGGATTTCATTCTAGAGATAGAGAGCTAGCAAGTTAGATCTCTCTAAGTGGTATTACAAATGTGTTAGATCAATAAGGTGATCACATTAAAGGTGGTATAGAATCTCCATGTTCATTGGCCTCATGATTGCAATTTATCAAATGAGGCTATGCAACAAACACATCATTTTTCATATGAAATAAAAACATGTAATGCATCATTTTCCATATCAAAAAAAATGTAATGCCCATGACACACTATGAGTGTGCATGGCAAATTATTCCTCTCCAACCCTAACTTGCAAAGGGAAGCTACTATGTTTCATAGATATGATCCAAAAATTGCAACTCACGCACTAGTATATAATATAGATATTGCATTATATAATATTTAAATGGTTGTTCTAAACTTGATGTAAATGGGTATAAGGGACGTACATCTCTAGATTCATTTATAAAAACATATAGCATGCATCTCTAAAGAATTGGTTCAAGCATTTCTACAAACATATAGCGTGTGTCTCCATCTAGTGTGTCTCTCTAAGTGGTATTACAAATGTGTTAGATCAATAGGGTGATCACATTAAAGGTGGTATAGAATCTCTATGTTCATTGGCCTCATGATTGCAATTTATCAAATGAGGCTATGCAACAAAAGAATCATTTTTCATATGAAATAAAAACATGTAATGCATCATTTTCCATATGAAAAAAAATGTAATGCCCATGACACACTATGAGTGTGCATGGAGAATTATTCCTCTCCAACCCTAAATTGCAAAGGGAAGCTACTATGTTTCATAGATATGATCCAAAAATTGCAACTCACACACTAGTATATAATATAGATATTGCATTATATAATATTTAAATGGTTGTTCCAAACTTGATGTAAATGGGTATAAGGGACTTACATCTCTAGATTCATTTATACAAACATATAGCATGCATCTCTAAAGAATTGGTTCAAACATTTCTACAAACATATAGCATGTGTCTCCATCTAGAGTGTTATAACCCTTTTCTCATGCCCAAAAAAAATGATATAACCAAACAATTCACATACCTTGTCAATGAGGGAAAAACCGCTTATCAGAAGAAATCATCTTCTCTCAAAACATATTTGCTACATTATCTAGTTTAGTCCACCAAGCTTAAAACCATAATAATCATTTCATAATTTATAGAATGAAGGAAGACTATAATTCATGGTGATATTTCTCTCAAATAACCAACCCATTTATTTAGGGTGTTTTAGCAAGCACCCTAAATCACCAACAAGATCACCAACTGCTTCTCGTGTTGAACGGACCCATCTAGGAAGCGGTGGAGCTGGAATTGGTGTTGGTTCAGGTTCAAAGGACTCATCTAGAGGAAGGTGAGCAAGAGGAGGTGGATTTTCATCCTCACTGTCATCATCTGAAGAAGAAACTAGAACAAAAGAAGGCATAAACATCGAAGATGGCTTTCAGGATGAAGAAGGCACAAACACCGAATTAGGCTCACATGCTAATGAAGGCACAAATGTCTAATTAGGCTCGCATGCCAAGATATTTTCATTAAATTTAAAATGTCTTCTAATAATAATTTCATTACAATGTGGTTGAAGAAGTCTATAACCTTTGACATCTTCAGACTAACCAACAAATATACACTTCTCACTTTTAGGCTGCAATGCTTTCCTTTTCTCATCAAGAATGTGAGCCCATGCTATATTGTCAAATACACATAAGTGACTTACATCTGGTTTAATTTTAGTCCAATCTTCTTCCGGTGTTATATTTTTAAGAGCCTTTGTGGGAGTGTGATTTACTATGTAATTTGAATAGTTGATGGCTTTCGCCCAATACTTTAGACTTAATCTGTTAGATTGGATCATACAATTAGCCATTTCTTTTAATGTGCAGTTATTTCTCTCAGCAACACCATTTTGTTGTGGTGTATACAAAACAATGTGTTTCATTTGGATGCCCTATGTAGTGCAGTAACTTGTAAAATTGTTGTTCACATATTCACCTCCATTATCTGTTCTTAACCTTTGAATTTGATGTCCATATTGTTTTTATACAAGGGCCTTGTAGGCCAAAAACTTGTCAAAAACTTTGCTCTTAAGTTTTAAGAAGTAAACCCAAGTACGTCTGAAAAAGTCATCAATGAAAGTTAAGAAATACTTTCACCCAACAAAAGAAGAAGAAGAAAGTGGACCACATAAATCACTATGAACAAGCTACAAAGGGCCCAAGGCATGCCAAGAGGCACATTTGTCAAAACTATCCCGATGATGTTTTCCGAGAACACAATCGGCACAAACACCATCTCTGCATGAAACATGAGGAAGACCAGTCACCATTTGTTTATTACATAGTTGTTGCAATGAGCGATAGTTTAGATGACCAAACTTCTCATGCCAATGTTTGCTCAAGTCATCGCTCTGAGAAACAAAAATTCATGAAAAATATGGTGACCTAAAGTTGTCAAACTTGTACAACCTGGTAATATCATCAACAATTCCAGTTGTAAGAAAATGCTTAGGATCTTTTAGATCCTTGATTAGAACTTGGTGAGGTGAAAACTCTATGGTTTTTCCTTCACCTAAATGAGTGATTTGATATACTGATAAAAGGTTACAAGAAAGACTTGGAACACATAACACATCATTGAAATGACCATTTTCTACTAGACCTGTTCCAGATCCTTTAACACTAAGAGATCTGTTATCACCAACAAATATGTTCTTGGTGTTACATTCATTTAGAGAAAAAAATATGTCTCTATCCTTATCCATATGATAATATGCTCCAGAATCAATAAGCCACTCATGAGAAGAAGAAGTAGAAGTGGTATTGAAGGAGAAACCATAAGCAGAAAGTGAATGCCCGTGAGAAGAAGAAGAAGAAGTAGAATCAATATTGATGTTGTGCTTCTTCATCACTACTTCTAAAACTGTCATCTTCTTGAAACATTTGGACTCATCATGACCATATTTATCACAAAAGTTGCAATGTCTGTCAGTCTTCTTATTTTTCTATTTTGTTCATTTGTCACCATTAGGAGCGGAAGCTGTTTGAGTGGGTTTGGGACCCTCATGTTGCTTTATTTTGCGGTGAGGATGTTGCTTCTTGGGATTCTTGTGTTTATCTTTATGATGGATGACTAAGGCTTTGTTGGAGGTACCTGCAGTGTTGATCACTCCAAGTTGTACAAGCTTATCTTGCTCTCTAATCAAAGCATCACAAAAGTTGTCAAGAGTGGATTTTTGATAAGCTATCCCTAAAGCCTCTTGCATGGCATAAAAGGTAGATACAAACACAAAATATGCACTACCTAGCTTAGAAATAATAAGATAGATGCAACGATCTTCTTCTATCTTTATCTTACATTCTTCACATAAAATTCTGAGTGTTTTAAACTTAGATAGATAGTTTTCAATGCAAGAAAAATCACTTGGATTTAAAGTCAATACTTGATTTTCTAACTATTGTGCTCAAATAATATTGTGTTTACCAAACACAAATTCAATATTTTCCCAAGCTTCTTTCGATTTATCAATTTGTTGAAGGTGAAACCTTAAATCAAGAGAGATGAACATTCTGATTAGTCCACGTGCTTCATCATTCTTGTTAGCCCATTTGACTTTCTTATCAACATCAGTAGGTTTTGTTTCCTTTCTCAAGGTAATCCGATACAATCCTTTACTTCTTGATAAATCCTCCATATGAGATTTCCATTGGAAGTAGTGGGTGTTGGTAATACAAATATTACTTGAAGAATCCATATTAAATATGTAGATAATGTGGATTTAAAAACTGAAATTGATTATTTGGATGGAAAGATCTCGAAAAATTTGGTGGTTTTGAAAAAAATGGCACTGAAAATGGACTTCGGATGTGAAAGTTATGTCATTTAAAAAAAAGACAAACGATAACCAAATGACCATGTGATGGTGTAAGTTGCTTTATGAAGTGACCCACTTTTATAAAAATAAGTGGGGTTCACTTTTACAATGAAGTTACTTTATAAAAGAAAAGCGCATGCAAAATAAATAACTCTAAAATATTAAAGATAGTTATAGTGATTCACTTTTATACTTGAAGTGAAATACACTTTACAATGGAGCATGAACTTTTTCAAAAAAAGTAACAAAAAAAGAGACTTGAACTCAAGACCTCTTACTTAATAAGGAAACTTTTAACCAAATGGGCTAGCAAAACTTATTTTATTGTTTAGCAAGAGGATTTTTGTTGATGTTGTTGTTGTTGAAGATGACATTGGAGAGAGTGCTAAAAAAAGTCTTTTCACACAAGAAAAACATTTTCGCTTCTCGATGACAACAAGGGTTAGATCTCGGTTAGCTTACCCAGAAAATGCATCTTTCCTATCTATTTCTAATTTTCCGAGATCGTACAAGGTGCAGGGAAAAGAGCATACATAGATCTAAAAGAGTAGCAACCCGGAAACAAACAATATAAAACTGAAATAATACTATGCAAAATTTTTTAAAAAGGAGTATTCAGGTTTTATACCTCCGAATCTAGTTGAAATGGTCGTATCTTGGGCAAACATAAAGTTTTTCGAGTGAAACGAAAAGCGTTCCTGAATGAAATGAGCGCTCTGGACACAATGGAACAGTCCTCTCAGCCCATAAATGTACAAAAATGGAAGAAAACGAAGATGATGCAACTCAGCTTCACGATCTCGATCTACAATAGGAGCAGTTCTTCAAACATGCTATGATACCATGTTCGACAAAACAAGTATTCCAACAGAGGACGAACACCTTCAGTAACCACTCACACAACCAGATCAAATATCAACACACCGATGTTTTGACGTGGTAAAACCCCTACGAGGAAACATCCACGGCCCCAGCCAATGCTACCACTTAGAGCAGTTTATTAATGCAAAAGAAAAATATTACAGAGAGATTTTACAAGAGATTTTCTCACAATCGATCATCAGAAAATGACCCTCCATGCTATTTAAATAGATATCATGGACCAATTGGGTGTTAATTCACTGATCAATGGTCGTTAATATTGAGGAGAATATGAACCGTCAGATCACTCTATGTCAGGAACATATTGTGACCGTCGGATTTCCTAACTACAAATGCATACTAATGCATACTAAAAACACACACTAAGAAACACACTTTTACCAAATGACACAGACCAAGTAGATCTTAACTAAACCCTAAGTGTCTAAATATCCTAACAACACTCCTCTATTTTCCAAAGAATCTTAAAAAATGACTAAGAAAGTGACCATCCCTATTAGAAGTGATACTACAAGGAAGGCTAATAGTTGTCCAAACATGGCTAAAATACAAGTTTGTTGTTTGTTGTGTAGTAATATTTTTGTTACAGGGAATGAATAAGGCCATCTTTGAAAAACAACACACTACAACAAAAATATAAGCATGTTTCTCGAGGGTTGGTGGAGATCCTAGAATAAAATCCATAGAAACATCCTCCTAGGGATGTGTCAGAAGTGGAAGTTTCTTGTACATTCCAAACTTGCAATTGGTAATCTTATTCCAGTTGCACGAGGCACAATGCCTCATAAATTCACTAACCTGTTGGGACCCATAAGTCCAATATAAATGTTTCTGCAAATGCAAGAGAATATTTTGGATATTGAAGTGTCCCCCATAGAGCAAAGAATTTCCTTCCCTGATCAATAGCAAATGGAAATCAATAGTAGGTACACAAATCTGCTACAAGAAATATACCCAACCCTCTAGAGTGTGTAATCTAGAAATAACATCTAGTTCACTACAGTAGGGTGTTGTAGGGCATATACAATCAAACCAATCACTGGATCTGTGGCTTATCATTGTTCCCAATCATCAAAAGTGGACACTCTCACCTCCAAAAGTTGCAAGACTAGAGCCAGTGGATGACTCAACAAATTTGCTCCTTGATTGTGTGACCCCTTCTTCTATTTGAGCATGAGGTGAAATTGTTAGATATAGGTGGCACATTTAATGTGGTGCTCTTTCTTAATCTTAGATTATGAAATGAGAAAGATCAACGAATGGTGATCTATGTGGAGCACAATTTTTTTATCAAGTAAATAATGACACCAATGTTTTCAACCCTATACCAATGCATAAAATTCCTTGTCATATAGGTTGTAATTCATTTTGTGCATCGATAAGGCTTCTAAATGATATGTTACATGATGGGCTCCCTGTGTGAGAATGACCCCAATAGCGTAATTTGAAGCATCACACTCTATCTCAAAGGGTTGTTGGAAGTCAGGAAATCAGCGGATGGGTGCATAATGCAAATGATGCTTGGGGTGTTGAAAGGTGGCTTCAATGTCTAGGGTCCAATGAAAAAGGCATTGATTGGAGAGTACATGGAGAGGACATGTTAGATTGGAAAACTAGAAACTCAACTTTCGATAAGAATTGAAACTTCCCATAAAAATTTTAAGGTCAATTGTAGTGTGTGGTAATGGCTAGTTTAGGAGGGTCTTGGCATTAAAGGGGTTTAGTTGAATGCCTTCTGCAAAGATTGAAAAGCCCAAGTGAGAAACAAAGTGTTGTCCAATTACATATTTTTTGAGTTTTGACCTATAATTGATTGGCATGTAAAATATCATACACTTGACAAAGGTCGAGGATGTGGTCATCTCGGGTCATCAATGAGTCTCATAAAAGTGGTAGAGGTGTTGATGAGACCAAAGGGCATAACCAACCACACATAAAGCCCAAACATGGTCTTGTGTTGTCTTCCACACGTCGGTTTCTTTCATTCTAACTTGATGGTATCCTAAAGTTAGATCCAACTTTGAAAAATAACAAGCACCCTAAAAATGGTCCAACAAATCCTTGATACAAGGCAATTGCCTAGATTTGGTTGTCAATCTCAGTTGTCTTGGTAGGGGTAATATGAGAAGGCTTAGGTATTAGGAAAGGGCGTGCTAGGCACAAGGTCGATGCTATGCTCAAGATGCCGCGAGGGTGGAAAAGTTGTGGGTTTAGTAAAAGCATCTTAATAGTTGGAGATGAGAGATTCCAGTGATGTGGGGGGATGAAGAGGTTTGATTGGGATTAGCTTCTCATATATGTAAATAGAAGAAATAGTGTATCATTGGGTATTTCTATTAATTAAAAAAGAGACCTTTTTATAGTTAGATCCAAAATGAAGTGGTTAACTTTGATAGTGTCATCCTCTCTATCTTAATAAAAAAAATTAACTCATTAAATGTACTATTATGTTGTAGCACTATTATCCTCCAACTTCTACCTCTCTCCAAATCTATATCAACTAATCTCAAATATGTGGAAAAAACAAGGTCGTGCAAAAAAAACATCCTCTCACATGGGCACACAATATTAAATGAGATGATGCATCATCAAATAATATATGGATTATAATGATAATAATCGAATCTAATATAAATTCTTAAATAAAAATATTCATATTTAATGAGATTGTTTGTTATTAGTCCCTGCCAAGGCCAGGGACTAATAGCGATGAGTTCATCGTTGACTGGCTATTAGTTTAGGGTTGACTTTAGATTTTTGCTTTATATCAAATGTGTAACATAGGAAATCAAAATATGTATTTTTTTTAATAATAAAAAAAAATATTTTTCTAACATTTGATTGGCTAATATCTTTTAAGTGTTATTGCAAGCTTCACGTCATTCAATGTATTGACAATTAATAGATTTGACAATGTGATCAGCCAATTGTTCTGGGAAGGGCAGCCGAGTTTAGTATGCAGCCAAAACCCTGACAACTACCATCATAATCGGGCTTTGTTTTATTGGTTTTCTTGACCAGAGGGGCGCTGGTCCTGATGGATCCGCTGATACGGACGGATTTACGCGTGAAGACACCATAAATATGGTGCCTCTTCTCACGACTCTCATGCAAATGAAAATGGATCCGATGATACGGATGGATGTATGCGCAGACACCATATAAAATTGAAATTGTGCTCTCTGTTCATGGATTTCACGAAAATGCAAACAAAACAAGCAAGCTACCGAGTTATAAAAATCATTATCATTCCTTGAAATTGAGTTATAAAGAATCATTCTCATACCTTGAATTTGTTGATGTTGTTTTTCAATGGAGTTTGGTCAACAGCCTGCTGAAGATAAAATTTTGCGCGCGAAATCTTCCTATACCTACC
>JZKD02S1673182.1:507852-522990 GCA_000966675.3 Picea glauca
GGTTTGGTTGAATGCCTTTTGTAGAAATTAAAAATCCTAATCAAGAAACTACGAGCTAGCCAATCACAAATTTTTTGAGTTTTACCTATAGTTGATTGAAATGAAAAATATCCTGCACATGAAAAAGGTGGAGGATTTGGTCATCTTGGATCTTGCTAAAGATCAATATATCATCCAGATAACTAATCACAAAATTGCCAAGGTGTGGATGCAACAGGTCATCAATGAGTCCCATAAAAGTGGCAAGACCATTAATGAGACCAAAGGGCATAACCAACCACTTATAATGCCAAAACTTGGTCTTTTGTTGTCTTCCACACATCGGTTTCCTTCATTCTAACTTGATGGTATCCCGAAGCTAGATCTAGGTTTGAAAAATAACAAGCACCTGGTAAATGGTTCAACAAACCCTTGATATAAGGAAATCAATATATATTCTCAATGGTCACCTTATTGAGAGCTCTATAGTCAGTGGCTAATTTTCATTCATGGGTTTCGTTCTTAGGGATAATAAAGGTAGGAAACCCATAAGGTGAGGAGTTGGGGTGAATCTTGCCTACTTGCAACATGTCTAAATTTGTTTGTCAGTCTTAGTTCTCTTGGTAGGGGTAAGATGATAGGGCTAAGTATTAGGAAAGGGGTTGCTAAGTGCAAGGTTGATGGTATGTTGAATATGTCATGGGGGTGGAAAAGTGGTGGGTTCGGTAAAAGCATCCTAATAGTTGGAGAGGAGAGATTCCAAAGATGTGGGGGGTGAAGGGGTTTGATGAGTATTATCTTCTCAGATATGTAAATAGAAGAAATAGTGCAGAGTTAAATACTTCTGTTCACTCCAAAAAAAAACACCTTTTATATATAGACCCAAAATATAGCTCTTAACTTTGAACATGCCATCTTATTTAATTTAATAATAATCATTAAATTTTTATTGAGTGCACTATTATGTTGTAGCAATGCTATCCATGAACATCTCTCTATCAACTAATGGCAAATGTATGGAGAAAACAAAGTCATGTAATAAAAGCATTGATATCTGAGAACATCTCTCTATCAACTAATCTCAAATGTATGGAAAAAACAAAGTGATGTAATTAAAGCATCGTGTCATATCTCTTTAAAAACTGAAATTGCAACACTATCTAACAACCCCGAAATACAAAGTAAATTTATAGAAAATAAATTGATAAATTTGAAAAATTTAATTGATTGAAATTTTTAATGCCCATACAATTTAATAATATAGAATGAATAAAACTTGTAAATTAAATAATTATATTGCAATAATTACATTGTAATAATGAGTATATTGTGAAATGAGAAAGATCAACGGATGGTGATCTATGTGGAGCACAATTTTTTTATCGAGTAAATAATGACACCAATGTTTTCAACTCTATACCAATGCATAAAATTCCTTGTCATATATGTTGTACTTCATTTTGTCCATTGATAAGGCTTCTAAATGATATGTTACATGATGACCTCCCTATGTGAGAATGATCTCAATAGCGTGATTCAAAGCATCACACTCTATCTCAAAGGGTTGTTGGAAGTCAGGATATCAGAGGATGGGTGCATAACGCAAGAGATGTTTGGGGTGTTGAAAGGTGGCTTCAGTGTCTAGGGTCCAATAAAAAAGACATTGATTGGAGAGTACATGGAGACGACATGTTAGATTGGAAAACTAGAAACTCAACTTTCAATAAAAATTGAAACTTCCCTTAAAAATATTAAGGTCGGTTGTAGTGTGTGTTAATGGCCAGTTTAGGAGGGTCTTTACATTAAAGGGGTTTAGTTGAATTCCTTCTGCAAAGACTGAAAATCCCAAGTGAGAAACATAGTGTTGTCCAATTACATATTTTTTGAGTTTTACCTATAATTGATTGGCATGTAAAATATCCTACACTTGACAAAGGTGGAGGATGTGGTCATCTCGGGTCATCAACGAGTCTCATAAAAGTGGTAGGGGTGTTGATGAGACCAAAGGGCATAACCAACCACTCATAAATCCCAAACGTGGTCTTGTGTTGTTTTCCTCACGTCGATTTCCTTCATTCTAACTTGATGGTATCCTAAAGTTAGATTCATCTTTGAAAAATAACAAGCACCCCAAAAATGCTCCAACAAATCCTTGATACAAGGCAATTGCCTAGATTTGGTTGTCAATCTCAGTTGTCTTGGTAGGGGTAATATGATAAGGATTAGGTATTAGGAAAGGGGGTGCTAGGCACAAGGTCGATGTTATGCTAAATACGCCACGAGGGTGGAAAAGTTGTGGGTTTAGCAAAAGCATCTTAATAGTTGGAGAGGAGAGATTCCAGTGATGTGGGGGATGAAGATGTTTGATTGGGATTAGATTCTCATATATGTAAATAGAATAAATAATGCATCATTGAGTATTTCTATTAATTAAAAAAGAGGTTTTTTTTATAGTTAGATCCAAAATGGGGTGGTTAACTTTGATAGTGTCATCCTATCTATCTTAATAAAAAAAATTAACTCATTAAATGTACTATTATGTTGTAGCAATACTATCCTCCAACTTATATGTCTCTCCAAATCTATATCAACTAATCTCAAATATGTGGAAAAAACAAGGTCATGCAACAAAAGCATCCTCTCACATGGACACAAAATATTAAATAACATGATACATCATCAAATAATACAATTATTGTGCTTTCATAAAAATATGGATAATAATAATAATAATAATAATAATAATTTAATTTAATATAAATTTATAAATAAAAATATTTATATTTAATGAGATTGTTTGTTATTTTTATGTAGAAATAGATTAAATAAAAATATTTATTTTTTTCTATATTTAATATAAATTCATACCCACCTATGAATTTATATTAAATATTTTTCAAAGATGGTGGACATGATAGAATATGATGTTGTGATACATTACAACTTTTAAACTCCGGTAAGATGGATGCCAGCTAACCAGATGTGTCATAGCTCCAACAATGGCCTTCATCTTTTTTTTTTAAATTTTTATATTAATATAAATTTAGAAGCTATTCCCCTATGTCCATACAAATTTATTATAAAATATACACATGGAATATTATGGCCAAATTGACACTACCCAGAATTTTTTTAAGATCAATGGTAGTGTGGGGTAATGGTTAGTCTAGGAGGGTCTTAACATTACATGGGTTTGGTTGAATGCCTTCTGTAGAATTAAAAATACCAAGTAAGAAACTAAGTGCTAGGCAATCACATAATTTTTTATTTTTACCTATAGTTGATTGGCATGAAAAATATCTTAATCTTGACAAAGGCAGAGGACATGGTCATCTTGGGTCTTGCTAAAAATCAATATATCATCCAGATGTGAAAATTTCCAAGTTCTAGATGGAACAACTCATCAGTGAGTCTCATAAAGGTGGTGAGGTCGTTGATGAGACCAAAGGACATAACCAACCACTCATAATGTATGATCTTGGTCTTGTGTCGTCTTCCACACATCAGTTCCCTTCATTCTAACTTGATGGTATCTTGAAGTTAAATCCAGCTTTGGAAAATAACAAGCACCCGGTAAATGGTTCATCAAATCCTTGATACAAGGAAATCAATATATATATTCTCAATGGTCACCTCATTGAGAGCTCTATATTTAGGGAGTAGTTGTAATTCATGGGCTTCCTTCTTAGGGATAATAAAGGAAGGCAACCCACAAGGTGAGGAGTTGGGGTGAATCTTGCCTACTTGCAACAATGTCTAAATTTGTTTGTCAATGTCAATTGTCTTGGTAAGGGTAAGATGATAGGGTTAGGTACTAGGAAGGGGCATGTCAAGTGCAAGGTTGATGGTATGCTCAATATTTCAGGGAGGTGGAAAAGTGGTGGGTTTTGTAAAAACATCCTAATAGTTGGAGAAGAGAGATTCCAACGATGTGGGGGGTGAAGGGGTTTAATCAGTATTAGATTCTCAGATATGTAAATAGAAGAAATAATGAAAAGCTAAATACTTCTATTCACTCCAAAAAAAACCCTTCTTTTATAGGTAGATCCAAAAGGGGGTGGTTAAATTTGACCCTGTCATCCTCTTTATTATAATAATTATAATAACTAACTCCTTATTAAGTGTAGTATTATGTTGTAACAATACTATCCCACAACACCCCGATTCAGGTGAATCATGGTAACTGTCCAGAACCTTCGGGATCCTAAGGTTCCACAACACTCACAAATATCACCCTTTAAGCGACCTCATTTCTATTTTCCTCATCTATGAAGAGCATTCTCTCCTCTTCAATGCCAACTTCACAACACAGTTCAATATGGATATCCACCTTAAATGACAATACTTGCAGAAATTCATGACAACATCTCAAATCATGGCTTGGCTCGTCAACAACCTCAATGACATCACCACAATAACAACAATACGAAAATTCGAACTCCAGGACATAGGAAGGAGGGTACAGTATTTATGGAACCCTATACCCAAGTACATGGGCTTGAAAAGTCTGCAAAGTCTGGTAAGAGAAACTGATTTTTTCATTTCCTTTGATTCTGTCGAGACCCGCGTAGAACTCGATCAGTGTCTTTGATCGCTCCCTGTAGTAGACAACTATAGTGTCATCTCCTCATTTTCCTCTCACCACACTCATAGTTCAGTTAGAATAAATTCTCATCATGGCCAACGTTCTACCAGAAGGAATCGACCAGGTGACCACCCTCCTCCTGCTAGGGTCCAACAAGATACAACTACCAATGCTGACTTCTACCATGAGCACACTACTGCAGAGGAACGACGAATCATGGAAATCTAGAGGAAGAAGTCAAACATGAAAGGTCTAGAACACTAGATGTTGAGGTCGATGCAGAGATGATTCCTTGGATTACAAATCCTGGCTCTTCTAGAACGACAGATACAAAGTACCTTCGTACAATGGATATCTACTGACATATAAAGATGATGCTAATCAAATCCATCACTTCCCAAACTGTTGTCCAAAACAACATGGCTCAACAACTTGAATTCATCCAGCTTCAAAACCAACTGTAGGAAAATAAGCTTACAATCATCGTAACAAAAATGGGTATCACCTTAAGCGATTCAGACAAGGAACTCCCCCAGGTTCCTCCCAATGAAAATCCTCCCCCTTCTTAGTTTTGTATATGACTTTCTATCATCTTGAAAGAAAGCTCTGCTATTTTGTACCTCAATATCACCACTAGACAACARCCAAGGATATGATAATTTYRTTTTTTKATGTATATACTTATATAGCTATTKCTACTCTTAGAAGTATATCCTARGTTTCRTGCTCGATGAAGCATTTGTTCTATAGTATCATATCTAATTGTATTATATTATAAGAGGAAAAATTACAATTATTCCACAGCTGGGCTGGTTTCCCAAACAACAACCCAGCTGTAGAACAATTGTAATTTTTCCTCTTATAATATAATACAATTAAATAGCTTAAAAAAAATTACTATCCCCCAACATCTCTCTATCAACTAATCTCAAATGTATGGAAAAAACAAAGTCGTATAACAAAAGCATTGTATCATAGAAATACAAAATAATAAATAACATGATGCATCATCAAAGAAAACAATTCCTTTTAAGAAAGGAAATTAATATATATATAGTATATCTCTTTAAAAACTAAGAAATTACATAACCACTCTCTAAGAAACCCAAAATATAGAGTAAATTTTTGGAAAATAAATTGATAAATTTGAAAATTTTAATTGATTAGAAAACTTTAATGACCATCCACATCCAATTTAATAATATAAAATGAATAAAACTTGTAAATTAAATAATTTAAGTATTATTTTAATTATGATAATGAATTATTATCCCAAGGAGAATATTAAGATATCTTACCTCATCTTAAATGGTCCATTGAAGAAAACGGATGTTGAACTTTAATCATATCGTTGTGGGTTTAAACTCTATCCTTGGGTTTAAATTGGTATGGTGTCCTTTGCATAAAGGCCATTCGTTCCGTGTATAACACATTCCCTTTTTCTACTGCAATTTGTGGACATGGACGACCTTCTCAGACTGTGGGTAGTGTTGAGGAAAAGATATCAAGCGACCTTAATCAAGCATTTTCAGATCTTGCTTGGCTAAAGCAAGATAGACGGGAATATCACCCTAGGTTTATAGCCATCAAAATTGATATCCTAACTCATGAGTATTGTTTACAAGTGCTTAGGCTGTTCTTTTTTATAAACAAAAGCTTGCTGAAAAAATCATTATTTATGTAATTTTTTGAATATATCAGATGCTGAAATAAAGATAGAGACAGAAGTAAAGACACCAAGTCAATAATCAAAACAGATGAGACATAAAGCAATCCTTTATTCCATTCCAATTCATCAAAGAATCATTCTTTTTACAAAATTTCCTGAGAAAGTTTTGGACCAAAGTCAATCTTAGACGTCCCCGATGAAACATACAAAATGACTTTTGACAGAAAATAAAAAAAAACTAAACTTGAAAAGCTGGATCAGCTTGCCACAGATTGTTGCCCACTAGACTCTACACAATAGCCTTTGTCAGTCATGAAAATTAATTCACAAACAGACAAGTCTACACAGACTATCAAATATAGATCAACACCTCTGAAAAACAAGTGTCTGAATGATGTAATTCAGCCTTGAATCTTGCTATCTACAATAGGACCCTGCTATCATAAAAAATAACTAGGCTTCTAATGAATTAAGGAATGAATGAAAACTGAATTATCTCAACAAAAACTCAAGAGCAAACCTTAGTATGCTTCTCCTTCTATTCTCCTTTTGTTCCTCCATTTCCTTTTGTCTTTAAGAAAATTAGAATTGGTTGAAGTAGTTGAACTACTTCATTAGTTAAGTTAACTAAAACTCAACCAACTTTTAGTTAGGGGGAAAAGTAATAAATCATAAGAAGGGTTTTTAAATAAATAATAACTAGTAGGTGGGACCCCTTGCGACTCCATTTAGATTTTAACAATCATAACAAAACTAGTTAATTAAACAAAACATCCCTCCTTGTGACTCCCATCATCACATTCATATTTGACAATTTATCTCAATGATATTTGAAATTATTTCCAAAATATATTACCCATATATCCAAAAATAGCACGTTGTCCAAAAAAAATCAGAAGTCAACTGTTCTCAACAATTAATAAATAAAAAAAATTTAAATCCATATTTTCCACTCTAAGATGCAATCTTTCCCTTGTTTCTACTGTCACCTTTTGATCTCTTTGAATTTGCCTTAGGTTGTGTTGAGCCTTTAGGCCTAATCTCACTGATCACATGAGAGCAATCATCCCTCAAATGCATGCGGGAGGACACAGATTTATCAAAGCCATTGGAGGGTGAGGAAGGGGCAGCAGTGGCTTTTCCTTTGTCAAGGGCATGGTGGGCCTCGATTTTCAACATTTTACTCGCATAGGAAGACTGAACTGGTGAGTGGACAGGGGCATCTTGGACAATTTGATTGATAGACGGGGGAGCAGGTAAAGACAAATTGGGCCAGCCACGATGTTGGGAGACTGCCAGGTGGACAATATCTTGCCATCTGTCATTTTCGAGAACTTCAGGTTGTAATGAGACATGAGGGGGCACGGGGATACCAGGGACTTGTGGGGCTTGGAAGGGATGCCTTTCAGGCCTAGGTTGGACCACTCCTTGCCCAATCTAATTAAAAATCCCAACTTGAAATAGCTGGCCTAACTCTTGGAAGTCAACATCAAAGTGTATGGAGAATCTTGTCCTTCTATGACCTCTGTTCCAATTACCTCTTCCTCGGTTACCTCTGTTATGGCTACCTCTGCTGAAAAAGTTCATACATGTATGCATAATTCATTAGCAAATAGTTTCTTTAAAAAACATACATGTCAACGCCTTTAAAAATATGAAATAAATTTTGGCTCAGCAGCTTATCAAACTCATGCAATCCAATCCATACAAATTGTTTAATAGTTGTCAATGAGTAGGGGGTGAAAAAAGGTTCTGGGATATGCGAGGGGTTTGTATTGAGAGAAAAATGTTAAAATGTGGAGGAAAAGATCATGATTACTACTCACAGACAACAAACAATCAATTTTAATGTAAACAAAAGACATATCACTGCAATCCATCCTTGCAATCTTAACTGTTACAATACATAGTTCCTCTTAACTGAGAAAAGTGAAATAATGGTAGGGGAAAAGAGCAGATAATGTTCATAAGATCAATTAAGTAATCCATAAAACAATTGTGTATTTAATGCAAATGATCCAATACTAACCAAATAATTATTGTGATCAATTAACAATTACTATGTATAATTTAACCATTACTGTGTGTTAAACTTGCTCACTGTTCATATTTAAATCCTTAATACTTTTAATTAACACAATGCCATCTTACTAAAAAACAATATGCCTTCCAAACAACCTGTATAAGAAATCTGTTTCCTCTCACTTATTCCATTTAATATTTAAAACAAATTCCAATGAACACACGGTCATTTGTTTCAACTATTTTCAACATCAAAACCATCAACCACAGTCCATAAATTACTTCCTCAAGTCAAACACAGACACAAGTTCTTTTAAAATCATGCCCGATTCCATTCCTCTAATCAATTTAACAATTGATATTGCAATGAAACCATACTTTTATAGAAACCATGCCCATATCTGATGGTGAAATCAATGATACGATGTACAATATCCATAAACATACACAACAGACAGCCAAGTCACAACTATCAATCATTTAAATTGCAATGATCCCGATCGGTAAATTTAAACACAGAGTGACAACAACCATCATTTCAACTCATACCATGCTATAGGAAACACGCAGACCAACGCATAACGCAAGAAGCATTGTTGTGACTTAATCAAACCATAGAATAATGTTGAGTTAACAATCCCACTATTATAACACAAGAGGTAGCGACTGTGTGTCCATTTCCATTTCTTAAATCAACCAATTAAACCATGTTGAGATATCAATTCAACTATCATAATAAATAATCCAACAACTTTATACCAATAATAAAAACCATTGTCAATGCTATTAATAGAGATGAGCAATAATCAACCATTGTCGACGCTACTCCACCAACTCATAACAGTAAACAATATACCCAACCGGAAATAACTAGTTCATTTATCAAAATCGGGCTTCAAATAATCAAGGGTGAGCTTTGAGTAATCAAGGGTTCGCTCGGTGGAACCAACACAGGGAGACTGGAGTCGACCACACCAACAGCAGGTGAGAACCCTTTGAGACAACACGGTGGTCACACAGGACACATAACCAATAACTTGCAAGACAGGGTGACAGTTCACACCAGGTAGGAGAGATTATGAACAAAGGAGCAGAGGCTTCTTACTAGCCAGTAATAACACCGAAAACACGCAGGGCATAACCCTTGTGGTTTTCCCCAAAAAAATGAATAATGATGACATAAATGTAGAGCTCAGGTAATATCAATCAACCCTAAGCAAACCTCTTGGCATAATAGCCACCATAACCAACTGTGTAGAGACCAATAACATAAAACAATCCCACGACCAGGTGGAAACGATATGTAGTGACCCAAGGTGGTTCAAAAATTACATATCCACCCCATAACAACATATGCGACCAGGTATGGTTACAAGGACTGTGAGGGGACGACTAGCAAATACAGATGGAATGAAACTCTCCAAAAAAACCTATAAAGACAACAGAAAGCCTTCATGGATTCCACCACATAGAAAAATCAATGGACTCGTGACTTCAACTACCCAATTTTTCCATTTGCAATGAATAACACACAAACAACCATTCTAGAGAAATATCACGAGTTTACATAGTTTCCAGCCTTAAGAAAATCTCAGACCAATACATCACCAAGACAATATCTATTTCATAACCATAGCGAGTTCATGGATGGCGAA
This sequence comes from Picea glauca, assembly GCA_000966675.3. NCBI lineage: Eukaryota > Viridiplantae > Streptophyta > Pinopsida > Pinales > Pinaceae > Picea > Picea glauca. The sequence goes on from JZKD02S1673182.1 coordinate 517,763, forward strand.
AAAGACATACCAGTAACCAAAAAGCCTTAAAAATGAGAGCTTGGTCGAGCAGTTCCTTCCTTGCCTGAATATCAGAGCTTAACCACAGCGAAAACAATTGAACAATAGCCAAGCTAGGGTGATGGCCAGTGGGAGAGGTATGGAGTGACATGCAGTAAATGCACATCACTTCCATCCTCTACTCATTCAATTACTTAGTACACGCCAGCCAGCCATCAATTAATCCATTCAATTAATCCATGCATCAAAATTAGCATCCATTACTGTCCAAGTGCACCACCCGATCCATACTATCCATTAATCCAAAACCATACTATAATGTATATCAATTGCGCCTTCATATAACTCAATAACATCGTATAGCCACTAACATCCACTAACATTGCTAGTTAGGACTAACATCAACCCCTTTAATTTCAAATGCATACTGTGTAGCATAGTATAGCATAGTTTAGTTTCTTCTCCTTAGATTTTTCATAGGTCTCTTTTCTATTGCTCGTATTTCTTGTTATAACTAACATGTGTCTTGTGCAGGTACAATGTGTGATAATTCATGGCTTAAATAGCAATGCCATAACCATGAATATAAACCATTCATACATAAAATTTAGAGCTTAGAGCAACAAAACCCACACATAGCATGCATTATCCATCTACCATTATGTCGCAAATAAAACCAAGATTTCATCATCAATCATGTAGAACCTTGTAAGCAGTGTCGAACAACAACATAAATATCAAATAAGAACCTGATCTGATCCTCCAATCTACAAGGGTGTCCCACCTACTAGTATTATATATATCATTAGATTATAAATAATAGGCGTTAGCAATACTTTGCGGGCGAAATCCTCATTGCGATTTTTATCGTCAACAAACTAGCGACTCCATGGGGAAATTTGTTTTCAATAGATTTAGAACTCAGAACTCATGGTTTCATAGACCAAAAACAGCAAGCAAGAAGATATAACCAGGAAGATTATGCAACAGGGGGAAGTGAGCGGATTTAATATAAAAATGACTAGGAATTTGGGAATAACTCATGAAAAATGTTAAGTATGAGGGGGTTTATCACTGTGTGCATAATCATTCAACCGAAATCTTCTCTTTACTTCAAGGAGAAAAATTATGGACTTTCTCTTTTAAATTCTCAAATGGATGAAAAAATGGAAATAAGAAGTGGGAGATAACCAATTTCTTTAAAAGACAACAGTGGAGCAGATAACAAATTCAAGTGTGATTTTAGGGGGAACATCGTAACAAATATGTAAGCTTGATTGTTATTGACTAACAATATATTGCAGGAGTGTCATTGTGGCAGAACTGATCCAACATCTTATTCTTGACCAAGATAAAAAAGATGAAAAAGCAATAAAAATCATAACAGAATAAAATTGCAAACTTTAAAACAACAGAAATAAAATGACAAAAATGTAAAAGGCAGTAGGAAATTGTTAAAAACATAAAGCAGAAACCAAACTACTTTAAAGCAGAAATGAAAAACAGTTAAAAAAAATGAAAGCAGAGCTACAATACTAATATACAGAAAATCCAAACAGCGTTAGAGCTTTTCAAGTTGGTTCCACGTAATGTTTCAAGTGAGAACCGTTAGTGTTGTAGGAAAACAATCACTCCTGTAAATCTTTTAGAATGTAATAATTAGTACCCAGGACAAAAACGATCTTGAAGGGACCCAACCATAATTTTTGAAATTTCGAGAGAATTGATAGCTCTTTAATGTACACAATTAGATCATCAAGATAGATATGAATAACTTCACTGATCAAATCGTCAAGAGTTATTTGCATAGGTATTTTAAAAATTGTACTTGCATTAAATAAGCCAGAAGACCCACGTTCATAAGTCAGGGTACCCCAAATAGTAATAAAGGTGGTTTTGAACTTATCTGCCTCTTTTACCTTTATTTGATTGTAACTGGAAAAAGCATCAAGTAAGGGAATCATCTGTGACCCTGCAACTTGCTGCAAAATCATTTCTATGTTAGGGAAAGGAAAATAAACTTTCATAATAGCCCACTTAACTGCGCAAAAATCAATGCAAAATCTTATATGTTCAGTGGCTTTCCAGACAAGAACCAAATTTGAAACCCATTTAGAATACTTGACTGGAAAGATGATACCGACCTTCAAGATTTTTTCCAATCCTTTTCAAATAGTTGCTTCCGGTACAGGGTTGATAGGTCTTTGTTTTTGCCTAACTGGTTTTATGCCTTCATTGATGGGAATAGCATGTCGTATAGGAACAGGATAAAAACCACGAAGATCCTCATAAGACCAAGCAAAGACATCTTGAAATTCACCAAGTAGCTTGGCAAACTGCATCTTCTCTTCATTAGAACATTGGGCACCTATTTTAACATTCCTTGGAGACTCGGGTGTCCCAATGTTCAAGGAGATGGTTTCACCCACCTTCCTTTTCGACTCCTCTTCTTTACATTTCTCTTTATTGACTACATCACTCGATGAAAATGAACTCTCTAGAGGAGTCAATCTTTTAGGAATCTTGTTATCTTCTATGGATATAATTTTCTTGAGCTTAAAAGGTTCATTTTGAATGAAAGCACAAATGCTCTCATCGTTAGGGAAGACCTGCCAAGATTCTATATTGTCGGGGATATGTGGACGATTTAGAGATTGAAAAGTACAATTAGGTCTGTGTGGAAGAAGTTGTCGATTAGGAGAGGCTGCATAAACATCTAACTGATCAGCCATTGAGTTCAATTCCCTCTTAACATGAGTGATGTTGAAAGATAATAAGTTCGAGATAAGTGCCCAAAAAGTTTGCGTGTATCGTTTCATCAACTTGTTGCTAGGGGAGTAAATCTTACATACAAGGTTCACAACAAGCTCGGAATCCCCAAAAACTGATAGGTGACCACAACCAAGATTATAGGCATTTTCAATGCCTAATAATAAGGCTTTGAATTTAGTGACATTGTTTATGCAAGCAAACTCCAACCTGTAAGAAAAATTATGAATCTTCCCAACAGGAGAGTACAAGATTATGCCAACTCTGTTACCTTCACTATAGCATGAACCATCAAAGTGCATGTGCCACATACCATCATCCAAATCAATTTGTTTCAAGGGAATGTTATCCTCCTCAGCAAAGATGGAATACACCCCTAGGTCCTCTTCGATATAGTTCATGTTAGGTTGTGGTACACTTTCTATGTAAGGTGAAATACTTCCCTCTCTAAGGACTATACTGTTCTTACCATTCCAGGGAATGAATAAGTGTGTCCCATCGAGTGAGAGGTATCCACCCATCAAAGCTTGCCAATCTCTTCCCAAGATGATTGAGTAATTGCTTACTGGCATGTCGATTACCTGAATGCTAAGGGTTGTCCTTATTTCATGGTTTGCGCACAAAACTAAGGTCACATATTTAATCTCACCTATGGTCATTTGTTGTAGACTATTATAGGAGAGCATGCTTCTGGCGTTTTCATTTGTACAAGACAAGCCCAACTCTTCCATAATAATCTTCGACATCACAATTGGGCCCAAACTGCCATCAATGAGGAAACAATGGGTGATCTTATCCATAATATTTACAGAAATATAAAAAGGGGGATTTTTTACAGGGTATCTAAAGTTATGTACACCTACTTTAGTTATAGATGAATCCTCTTCATTCACCTCTTCAGAGAGGTTGACTGCAACATAATCTTTTCCTTCCATGAATTGTTTCATATGCCTCTATTGTTCAGGGACGACAACCATGTCCAAAAGGGTGGAATCTACTTTGATGTTGGCCAACTGATTCATAATATTGTATTTGGAAGAGGGGAGAGTGGAGGTAATTCCTTGACTGTTAGGGACTTTAGGAACCTGAACAGTAGCAGTTGGTGAGGATGAACTCGGGCTAGAAGAATTGCGGGGAGGATCATAATTGCCTTTGGGAGCATAGGATTTGTTCCTAGTATTGATGATCATGACATCTTCTGGCTCTGCAAAATCTAGGACAACGATGGTAGTTTCTGGTCGTTTACCAAATATCTTATCTCTGGCACTCTTCCTTACCTCACATGTGTCTTCCTCGTGATGTTCCTCGTAAAAGTTACACCAAATTCGAGGAAAGATAACTTTAGGCTGAAAATTATTTTCAATTGGATTTCTAAAGGGGGGTGTAGAAGAGGATGAATCTCCAGGGGTGAGAGGGGAGACATTTCCTTTTCTCTCATATGCTATCATACGATTATTCATATCTTGTACTAGCTATAAGAAGGTAGACATGTATGTCTGTTTAACCGATTCTCCTTGAGGAAGACCTGTTCTTTCAAGCTGTTCTTCATACTCTAGACAAGTATGCAAAGTGGAACCAAGGTTATCAATGGTTTTTTCCTCAAGCCTGTGACAATATAGGGAAGGTAATGCATTGTAGTAATGCATTAAAGCGGCTTGGTTCCGAGGTCTAATGAGTCCAGGGATTTGATTGTATAACTTAGTGAAACGCAAGTTGAAGGACTTGATGGTCTAACCATCCTTATAGGCGATGTTATTGTACTCCTGTAACTACTTAGTTGGGATTTTAGATTTCCCATAGGTAGATTTGAACCAATAAACTAACTCCTCCCAAGTAGACAGAATCTTAGGAGGAAGGTCAAAGAAATCGTCCGCAACCTTTCCTTCCAAGGAATTGACGAATAAGCACATGCTCGCATCATTGTTATTGGCTCCTATATTGTGACAAGCATTAGAAAATGCCACCAGGTGTTCATTTGTAGTGACAGTTTTATTCCCAGAAAACTTAGGGAGATGCTCCTTGAATTGAGGAAGTGGACGAGTAGCAGGTGCTAGGTTAAGAGGAGAGGTTACATGCCATGGTGTGGTTGTGGCATCTTCTTCAAACTTGAAAATACCATACTTTTTAATGACTTAGGTGGGATTTGTGGTAGATTAGACAGGGATATGGTGGCTCTATAAGCTACCAATCATTGACGAAGATGAATACTGAGAGGAGGAATCACTTCCAGTGTCACCAGATCCACCACTAGATGCCATCTTGTGGATGATAGGTGAGGGAGAGAAAGACGAACTGGATGAATCAGACAAATTTCTCCTTAGAGCACTTTGTTGGGTTGATAACACAACGTTCCTCCTTCCTATTTCAGCAATAGGATTAATTTCAGGTGATAAGCCTCTTCTTCTTCTTCTAGAAACACGAGAGTCTAAGGACATGAAAGTAAGGCCAAAACTAAAGGA
>JZKD02S1673182.1:523000-534852 GCA_000966675.3 Picea glauca
TGGTTGTAATGGATGTAATGCATTTTGTATTTTCATTTATTCAAGGATTTTGAATATTTGCAGATTCTTGTGTAATTTAGTTTGAACTCTATATGTTTTTCATCTGAGGCGATGATAATAATATGGAGATCCCATGATCAACATCAAAAATCAATGACACATGCACGAGTCAAGCATGGGCCCCTGTCGAGCTTAAACCCTTGAATATGTGCTTTAAATCCTAATCGTTGGATTAGAGGGATGAGATATATCTCCCATTGATCTTTCTTAGTAAGCTTAGGAGGGACTTTGTCACATCAGGCTATCTGGGCCTCTAGACCACCAAAGTTCCCAAAGACCTCTTTCCTTCCCTTTTTCCTCCCTAATGACTGGTTGGGAAAGGTTTCAGGATTGGGTTCTAGACCATTTCCCTTGCGAATGTATTAGTGGGATGGTATATGGGGCATGTGTCAATGACATTGGGAGGACGTCAGTTGAGACAATATAAATTGAACAGGTGTTAAAGTTGGAGTGGAGAGGATCTCGTACACCCATGCTGACATGTAATTCCACGTTAGTCCATGTGTCGTGTTGTGGTTGGTACATATGTCATGTTGTAGTTGGTCCATGTGTCAAGAATATAGAGTTATGTACGAGGCCAGAGGACGTGATGGTGTCAACAAGCACTTTCGAGTCATGCCATTGTGCCACATCATCTTAGTGTATGGTCATGATACATGGTGTCATGTGAAGTGGAATTCCATGCCAGAACCACGTGTCCTTGGATCTAGATGGATCACTGGAGTGGGCATCGAACGATGAGTGTTTATGACTTAACTCGGGGGGGGGGCATGCGCTCGATGAGGTCTGTGATCAGTGGGGTAAAGTTCCAAGTGGAGTGTGGAGTTCGATAGGTTTAGGTGTCGATGGGGGTGTTTTCCTGGTTGGATTATGTCCCAAGGATTGGTCCATCGGATAACCGGTCATTGAAGGATCTTAAGTAATGTAAGTGAGTGGGATCTCTGGAATCCTGGTGCTCGGTGAGGCATGTAACCCCTCGAAGGTAAGTATGTGTACATATATATACTGGATATGCCTAGTCTAGAAATCGAGTCAAAGGCTTGATTAGTGCATGGTTACAAGTTCATATAGTGAGCTACGATGGTTGGAGGTGGGTTTGGGTAAATCACATGGTTGGATTTGTTAGGTACCAAATCTATTATAATAATAGAAAATATAAATACTATAGAAAATAACAGCAGAACAAAAAAATGTAGAGAACCAAAACACAAAAATAATACCTTTATTGATAGGAAGCAATGTTCACTTTCCTCTTTGATGGGGCAACCTCTAGCAGAGAAGCGCTCTACTACAATAATTCTCAAGACAAAGATTTAGTTTCCAAATGTGTTTCCAAACATTTGTTGACAAATTTAGTTTGGCCATCGGTCTAGGGATGATAGGTGGTATTGAGATGTAATTGGGTTCCCTAGAAGCCGGTTGACTTCTGTATATGCGCATAAATAGAAGATGGCCACTTATGTATATGCGCATATACGAAAGTGGTCGAATTTCATATATGCACATATACAAAATCCAACGACTTTCGTATATGTGCATATATGGAAGGTGGCTTATGTACATGCATCGACTTCTGTATATGTGCATATATGAAAGTAGACCACTTATATGTACGTGCATATATGGAAGTCGACCACTTCCGTATATGCGCATATACAAAAGTGGTCAATTTCCATGAATGTGCATATACAAAATCCGACCACTTTCGTATATGCACATATACAAAAGTGGGAAGTGGGCAGCTTCTGTATTTGTATATGCGCATATACGGAAGTGGGAAGTGGCCAACTTTCATATATGAGCATATATGGAAGTGGCTAGATTCCGTATATGTGCATATACAAAAGCCACCTTCCATATATACTCATGTACAGAAGTAGCCGACTTTTGTATATATGGAAGTGACCAACTTTTGTATACACACATATATAGAAGCCACTTTCATATATGCACATATACGGAAGTGGCCGACTTTTTTGTATGCACATATACGAAATTTAGCCACTTTCTTATATTTGCATATATGGAAGTGTCCATCTTCCGTGTATGTGCATATATGGAAATAGCCAACTTTTGTGTATGCGCAAATACAAAAACCGACCACTTTTGTATATGCGCACATACATAAGCTAACCACTTCTATATATGTGCGTATATGGAAGGTGGTTTTCATATATGCATCGACTTCCATATATGCGCATATATGGAAGGTGGATTCTGTATGTGCACCGACTTCTGTACATGTGCATATACGAAAATGGTCGACTTCCATATATGTACATATACGAAAATGGTCGACTTCCATATATGTACATATACGAAAATGGTCGACTTCTGTATATGTACATATACGAAAGTGGTCGACTTTCGTATATGTGCATAATATATGGAAGTGGTTGACTTTTGTATATGCGCATATATGTAAGTTTTTCGATTTTCATATATGAACATATACCAAAGTCAACCATTTCCATATATACGGAAGCCACCTACTTCTGTATATGACTATATACAAAAGGTGGCTTTCGTATCTATGCATTTACATAAGTGGTCAACTTCCATATATGCATTTGCAGAAGTGGTCAAATTCCATATATGCATATATATGGAAGTGGATGGCTTCCATATATGTGTATATACGGAAGTGGTCAACTTTTGTAAATAATAACAATAATCTAATTTTAAGGTCATGGCCAAGCCAGACACCAAATTGGTGTATGATACCCTTTTGTTTGTGGGACAAGGGAACCCTCTGCCTAGCGATTTGACTGGTAAAGTATACAGAGGTATACACACCCTACCCCCCTCTGGATTTGAACTTGTGACCTCTTAGAAGGAAACACATGTTCTTAAATGTGCATTTACAAAAGTTGACTTCCGTATATGCGCATATAAGAAAGTTGGCTTCCATATATATGCATTTATGGAAGTTGGCTTCCATAAATTTGCATATACGGAAGCTTCCTTAAATGCACATATACAAAATCCATCATCTGTATATGCGCATGTACAAACGTTTTATTCATTATATGCACACATACAAAAGCACGCATTTATGAAAGCCAAATTCTGTAAATGTGCATTTACAGAAGAGTGCTTCCATAAATGCGCATATATGAAAGTTGGATTACGTATATGCATATATACAAAAGAACGCATATATGGAAGCCAACTTCCATAAATGCATATATACGAAAGTTGAATTTCGTATATGCACGCTTTTGTATATGCACATATATTGTATCCAAATTCTGTAAATGCACATTTACAGAAGTTGGCTTATATATATGTGCATATACTGAAGCAAAGATATACGGAATCCAACTTCCATAAATGCGCATTTACGGAAGGGTGTTTCCGTAAATACGCATTTATGAAAGTTGGCGTTTGTATATGCGCGTATACAGAAGTGTGCATATACGGAAGCCAACTTCCATAAATGAAAATATACAGAAGTTGACTTTCGTATTTTCGTGCATATACGAAAGCACGCATATACGAAAGCCAACTTCCATAAATGCGCATATATGGAAGTTGGATTTCATATATGCACACATTTACGGAAGCACGCATATATGGAAGCCAACTTCTGTAAATTCACATTTATGAAAATTGACTTTTATATATGCATGCTTTTACAGAGTTATGCATATATGGAAGCCAACTTCCGTAAATGCGATGTAAATGCACATTTATGGAAATTGACTTTCATATATGCATGCTTTTACAGAGGTATGCATATATGGAAGCCAACTTTCGTAAATGTGCATTTACAGAAATTGTCTTTCGTATATGCACATATACTGAATAAAACTTTCGTAAATGCACATATACAAAAGTTGGCTTCTGTATATGTGAATTTATAGAAGCTTCCTTATATGCACATTTATGGAAATTGGCTTCCATATATGTGCGCTTCCGTATACGCGGATATACGAAATTCAACTTCCATAAATGTGCATTTACGAAAGCCAACTTTCGTATATGCACATTTACGAAAGCACCCTTCCGTAAATGTGTATTTACTGAAGTTGGTTTCCATATATGTGCACCATAGACATTGTTGTTCATTTACTCTCAACAGCAGGTCACCCTCGAGCTAGGGCTATGAATCCATAAGAATGGTTCTTAAGCCAAATCTAAAACACACTACAACTGGCTAACTAGCTCTCAGGTTTCCCAACCACATAACAAATCTGAATTTTGAGCTCTCTTTCTCCCTCAGCCTGCACAACCCAAAGAAATGAACACTTTTCTCTATGGAAGTGCATTTCCATAAATGCGTATTTACAAAAGTTGGCTTCCATATATGGTGCTTCTGTATATGCATTCATTTACGAAAGACACCTTCTGTAAATGTGCATATATGGAAGTTGGCTTCTATATATGCACATATATGGAAGCCAACTTCCGTAAATGCACATTTATAGAAGTGTGCTTCTGTAAATTCTCATATATGGAAGTTGGCTTCCATATATACGCTTATATGGAAGCACTCATATATGGAAGCCAAATCCCATTAATGCACATATATAAAAGCTGACTTTCATAAATGCGCATTTGTGGAAGTTAGATTCAATATATGCGCATATACGAAAGTGAGCATATACAGAAATCAATTTCCATAAATGCGCATTTACGAAAGTTGGCTTCTGTATATTCGCACTTATATATGAAAGACAACTTCTGTATATCCCCATTCATGGAAGTTCACTTCTGTATATGCATGTTTTTGTATATGCGCATATACAGAAGCCAACTTCCATTTATGCACATTTATGAAAGAACCTTTTTGTAAATGCACATTTACTAAAGTTGGATTTTGTATATGTGCATATATTGTTTCCACCTTCTGTAAATTCACAAATATGGAAGTAATCCGTAAATGCGCATATAAGAAAGTTGGCTTTCGTATATGCGCTTATACGGAAGCACTCATATACGGAAGCCAACTCTCATTAATGCACATATATAGAAACCAACTTTCATAAATGCACATTTATGGAAGTTAGATTTAGTATATGTGCATATACGGAAGCACGCATATATGAAAGTCAATTTCTGTAAATGTGCATATACGGAAGTTGGCTTCCGTATAAGTGTGCATATACGAAATCCAACTTCCGTATATGCACATTTATGGAAATTTACTTTCGTATACGAAAGTGTGCATGTATGGAATCCAAATTCAATAAATGCATACATTTATGGAAGCCAACTTCCATATATGTGCATTTACGAAATTTTTATTCAGTAAGTGTGCATATACGTAAGTGTGCATATACGTAGGTGTATTTCTGTAAATGTGCATTTATAGAAGTTGGCTTCTGTATATAATCACTTCTGTATATGCATGCATTTATGAAAGTTATCTTCTGTAAATGCACATATATTAAAGTGCACGTATACGGAAGCCAACTTCTGTGTATCTGCATTTACGGAAACAACCTTCCATATATGTGCATATACGGAAGCCAACTTCCATAAATGGGCATTTATAGAAGTGTGCTTTTGTAAATGCTCATATACAGAAGTTGGCTTCCGTATATGCACGTATAAGGAAGTGCTCTGTAAATGCACATATAAAAAAGTTGTCTTTTGTATATGCGCTTATACAAAAGCGCTCATATACGAAATCTAACTCCCATAAGTGCACATATATAGAAGCCAACTTTCATAAATGCACATTTATGGAAGCTAGATTCAATACATGCACATATATAGAAGCACACATATACGAAAATCAACTTCCATAAATGCACATATATGGAAGCGTGCATATACGAAAGCCACCTTCTGTAAATGCGTATTTATGGAATTTGGCTTTTATAAATGCACATTTATGAAATTGGATTCTGTATATGCATGCTTTCATATATGCGCAAATACGTAAGTGGAAGTGGATAGCTTACGTAAATGGCATTTATGGAAGTGACTAGCTTTTGTGAATGCACATTTATGGAAGCTTCCTTCTGTAAACATGCATTTGTGGAAGTTAGCTTCTGTAAATGCACATTTATGGAAGTGGCTTCCATATATGCGCACTTACAAAATTTAGCTTCCATATATGCGCATATATGAAAGTTGTTAGATTTCATAAATGCACATTTACAAAAGCTGATCATTTCCATAAATATGCATATACCAAAGCATGAATATATAGAATCCAACCTCCATAAATGTGCATGTATGGAAGATGGTTTCTGTAAATGCGCATTTATGGAATTTGGCTTCCTTATATGCACATATATGAAATCCAACTTCCATAAATACACATTTACGAAAGTGGAAAAATTTCGTAAATGCACATCTATGAAAGTGTCTAGCTTCTGTAAGCACGCATTTATGGAAGCAAGCTTCTGTAAATGGACATTTATGGAAGTGGCTTCCTTATATGTGCATTTATGAAAGTTGGTTTCCATATATGCGCATATACAGAATCTAACTTCCATAAATGGGCATTTACGAAAGTTGGCCACTTCCTAAATGTGCATTTACGAAAGTTGGCTTCTGTATATAGGTGATTTCATAAATGTGCATCTATTCTTCACATGAAAAGTTTGGCAATTTTCTCAGGATAAACTCCATGTTTGATTCCTACCATAAGGAGGAAGGAAGGAGGCATGCATATGTCTTCCCTATATATGGTCATTGTAGACAACTAGAGCAGGAAACCTTGTGGAGATGAACATGGACGATGTGGGGTGATGGTTAGACGGTCTAACGTAGAGAATGAAAGGAACCTCATGTCAGTGGAATGGACACTTGTCGATGATGAAGAGATATTTGGAGATACAACTAAGAAAGTGGATGGCTTGGATGATTTCACTTCGAAAGTTGATGAGTTGAAACAAAGCTCAAAGGAAGTCACAGAGATGAGGATGTCGGAGTAGTTCGTTGAATAGGAGTAGATACCATTCGTGGACCAAGAGGACATGAGGGAGGCACAAAAAACTTGGTGGAGGAGAACCAAGGAAGAGACCGATTCCTCCTCTAGTGAAGTTGTACATGGTGAATGTCCGTATGACTCTGAGTTAGAATGACTCTTGGAGGAGCTCGAAGGAAAAATCAGTTCAATTGTACTATTACTTATGTACATAACTCAAAACTATGGTGACTCTCTATCGATCGCATTGGTAAAAATGGAGATGAGGGAGATGGCCCAACCAACCATCCCCCTTCACCTTCAAACTAAACAACAACATGTTGGCTCATTGTCTTGGTGGGACGCATTGAGGCCAATGGAGTGCCTTGAGGAGGTGCCTTGGTGAAATATGTTGAGGATGCAGTGGGTATCTAGTCATAAACTTAATATTAATGGGGAAACATATTTCTTTTAAAAAACATTTTCTTTTAAATTATCTCACATCAACATCTTTGTATCATTATTTTTTTAATTTCAATTTACTTCATTAAAATTTTAAATCCATCATCTACTCCTTATTTTCTAAAAAATAGATACCGAAAAATTAAAAACTATACCATACAAATCACTAAGAACCAATGGTTCATGAGGACCCATAGATTTGACCTATCGATAGACTCACAATGGGGACCAAACCCACTTCATTCGGGGCTAGAGAACGATGCTTAATTTTTCTACAATACACCAAAGAATAGAACAATATTCTATAAATCATTATTTATCGATCCAGACCATCTTAAAGTAGCGAAATTGTTCTTCAAATCACATTCCACGTATTCATTCCATGGTGAAAATAGTGATAACTAACATTTGGGACACAAGAATCACTTTTATAATGGATATACCAAATAGTTGTTCAAGTGAAAGATAAAGACCTTGTGGGAAAATTTGATATTGGAGTAATGAAGATCACTTGCATGCTTCATTACAAAATGATTCATAGAAACAAAGTTGTGGCTTGATAAGGAGACACGGGACACCAAACTTTATTAGTCGATGGATAACTTTTGGTCATTGCCAAGCCCCTTAAATATGGACAGAGGCAATCATGGAAATGCATTCTGATGAGAGAAGTTGCAACACTAGGATTTTCTTTCACTGCTTTGGCCACAACTGCACTTACAATTGCCTCCACCTATGATCACCTATGAGGGTATTAACCCACCTTTAACCCATTCGTATTCTCTACTATTACAGGAGGGGATAACACTGCTACTATAAACACTGCAACATTAATGAAACACTTTGAATTCTAAAAGGCCGCATAATCTTTCATTGAGTATATTGTCCAATAGATGAGCAAAAAATGGGAAATATTCCACTTGAATACGGTCTCCATGGATAGTCATTCCCATGGATATGAAGAGAAATAAACATGAAGTCTTCCACCTGTGATATCAATGTCAAGGAGAAGCGAAGGAGGGGTGTGCGTGCAAGGCATGGAGACAATACAGAGAAGAGAGGAGAATGCGTGGAGCTCTCCAGCTGAGAATGAGCAGAAGGTCATGAGCTTGATGCTGAGGGATAATATGATAAACCTCATCGAGGTCGTGATAGAGAAAGAGATCTCTGATAGTTTGCAAAGAATAGGATCTTAGTAGAAGCTGTGACAGAGAAAGGATCTCTGAGAATTGACATAAATTCCCTAGTGATATCATGGCTTGGCATGGGGGTGGCCAGAGTGCTAAGAATGAATGCCCCTGAGCCTATGGTTGGGTGGAAAGGTGAACACCCACATTCAGTTTGTTGGCTGCTACCTGTAATAGATAAGTATTATCATATCCTGTGTAATTGGACTGTAACTGTAAAATAAAGTTGGATATCCTATGAATGTTCAGGGATGTGCATGTTTTCTTGATGGTTAGACCATGTCCCGTTTATTTCTATTTGATTATGTATTTAGGCAAGTAAGAAATTATATGGTTCAGACATGATTTGTACTCATACATGCTTGAGCTCTGTGGTGGCTTAAGATAGAGCAATGGAACTGTGAGGTCATTGACCTTGGGCGCAGTTTCATGTATGCACGTCTACACTTCCAGTTGCTTTGGGTCTCCTGGAAAAAGGGGGTTTTTCAAAGCATAGGAGAGGTAGTGCAAGTATGCACAGAGTCTCTGCGAGGCGGGAAGAGACTGAGAACCTCTTAGGTTCTAGATTTGGTGAATGAGCGCAAGGGGTGCATGGGAGAATTTTCTAAGTCTCAAGCTCATGAGAAAGAGCACAAAGCACGCGTCAATGCCTAAGCCTTTCAGAGCTGACGAAGATTAGGAAGGATAGTGAGATTTAGGTCTCGAAAGAGAGGATTTTTTCTTGTTTGAAAGATGAGTGGACAAGATCTGTTCAGGAGGAGCCAAGTTTTGTCATGACCGTTGGATTTAGAGAAGGAGCTCAAGTGTTAACCCCTCAACTCCTTCAGTCTTCGTGAGTTCGACGAATTTTGGGTGTTTTCCATAGAGGAGAAGGATCCTCTGAAGTCCCGGAGCCCGTAGTTAATCTGTGTTGTATATCTGAGGATGCCTGAGAACTATCCCAACCATAGGATCTACGATGTAGTCAGCCTAACGTTGACCGCTTCGGGACGACAGGGGTTTTGTAACGTCAAAACCCCCGAAGGCCAGAGTCATGAAGAAATTTGGACCATGGATCTAAGGATCCTTCGAGATCCCTCTCGACTGTTTAATCGAGAGGACGCATGTATCGTGTCAAGAGAACGTGTGGGCCCACGTGTCGAGTGATGACGTTTCCAAGTGTGGCAATCTCAGGGCATGGTAAGGGGATGTCGGTGACCTGAGGCAGGTGCCATGTATTCTTACCAGAGTGTTTTAGGATGACAAGTGGCCCTATAGGAGTGGCCCAACAGTGGGACCTAAGGGACCCTTGAGCGAAAGTTATGAGTCGTAGATCTATGGGGTTACATGGACACCCTCATACCATTATATCTATGCCAAAGTTAGCCTGACACTGACTGCTTCGGGAAAACAAAGGTGTTGCACCTCCAAAACTCTTGAAGGCTGAATTTATGAAATAACGAGGACCGTCAATCCTTAGATCCTTCAGGATCTATCTCAGCCATCGATATATAGGGAACACGTGGAACCAGATCCTATAGTCCAGAGACTTGGCACACCAGGGGATTTGAGGTGTGGTGTGTCGATAAGCTCCGAATCTCAGAGCCTGGAGAAGGCATAGGTCATTGATCTGAGCTAAGCGGCAGTCGTCTGATCTACTAGTTCGAAGTTCTCACATTTGGGAGTATTGAGTGTTGGAGTGGCTAAAACTTCTGAATGTTGGAGTCGCAAAGTAATGCGGACCGTTGATCCGTGGATGCTTTGGGACTTCTCCTGGCCATCATATCTAGGCTGTAGTCAGCCCGACGCTGACCAACTCTAGGATCAAAGAGGATTTTACACTGCGGAACCCCCGAAGGCCGAAGTTGTGAAGTAACGGAGGTCGTAGATTCATGGATCTGTGTGGACAGATCTCTACCATGATATTTAAGGGATGTTAGACGGATGTCTGTCTGGGGTGATGTGGCTCACTGACGTCAGCGAGGGTGACATGGACCCACGATTGAGGTGCCACGTGTCACCTAGATATGGATGTTTTGTAGACCCCTTATGCCTATTAGAGCATGACACATGTCACCCCCTGATGAGGGCATGTGTCACCCCTATCCCTTGCTATGTCTCATCCCCTCATATGTGTCTGCCTGGCCAAAGTGGTTGGTAAAGTGATCGGGAGTCCGAGACTTCGGGACTTCGAAGGATTTGGGGTGTACTATGGTAGAGAAACTGAAAGGCACGAAGGCTGGAGCCATGTGGCAAGCTTACGAGACTTTGGGATTTCGAGACTCTCAGAGGTCTCGTGCATAGATAGAAAAGGGGTGCTCAACGTTGAAGCATCAAACGTCGAATTAACCCTTGGCATATGCCTTAACAAGGAGGAAGATTTGTTGTGGGGTTTAATGGTGGATGAATCTCCACCATAGATACAGGAGCATTGGGAGCTCCGGAGCTTCGGGGAATTTTGGATGATATGTATGAGAGGGATCCACGTGGATGTCACGTGGCCCTTGACTAATAATGCTCGAACAGCTTCGGGAGACAATAACTTGCAAACAAGAACTCATATTTCAATATGGTGCTCACTGTTAGAAAGCTCGTGGCGAGCAAAAACCGATGGAGACATCAAAATCATGATTTGAGGAAGTTAAGGAAAATGAAATTTTGATGCCCCATCCCTTAAAAAGGTACTTAATGGGTTGGGTGTGTTATAGTTATAAGCATGAGGACCTTGCAAAATTTGAACTCATATCCACTAAAATTTCAACAAATAATTATGTAGACTTAGAGCTTGCTTGAGTATATTTAAACTATAGTAAATAGGTGATCAAGCCAACACCTAACTAACCAAACAAATTTAGATCTTATTAGTAGTTTTAAATCATAATATATAGGGGTCAAACCAAAGCCTTGTTATTAAATTATTTATTAGTGTATCTATACTTTATCTATAAAAATATTAATAATATAAGAAGGATTTTGTGGAAAGTAACTTCCTTGAAAAGTGCTCTAATAATTGTGCTCATTCCCTTGTTGGGATTAAGAAGGCTCCCAACTCTCCCCATGATATCAGTAATAAAGACAAGAAGAATATAGCTCTTTTCCATGAAGGGAAACCCTCCCATCTAAGCTTCTTCCTATCCACGAGAACTTCACATGAAAGCTTATAATGAACCTAGTCATCGCATTTTTTTGTTAAGGGCCAAAAATAAGGAAGGAAAATAAGAATTAGTTAAGATATTATATTTAACGACATCATGAAGCCCACCATATGGTGTTTAGATGGTGTTTAGATGTTGCCATGC
>JZKD02S1673182.1:557948-577605 GCA_000966675.3 Picea glauca
TGTTACCACTTCACTCTATACTACTAACTAAAATTAACGGTTTCAATTGATCCTATAAAAAAAAATATCACTTCTATATGGATATTCTCTTTATAAGAAGGATTTAGATAGGGAAGCAATTTATCTTTATAAGAAGGATTTAGATAGGGAACCAATTTATATTCATACGTAATAGGTATATTTATTGGGATGAAGTTATACATAAGTTATTTGTTTTCCACTTACATAAATATATAAATAGTATCTTAATTTGGATGATGGATGAATTTATGCAGAACTTATTTGTTTTCCGCTTACACATAAATATATAAACGTTTCTCAATTTTAATTTTTGTTTTAATATTATAATTAAATGATAACAAATTTAGATATTGTTATAAATTCTCTGAAAAAAATTACAATCAAATTATTTTTAGTATATAATTTAATAACATTTTAAATAAAATATGATATTTCATAATAAATAAAAATCAAATATATTATTTAATAACATTTTAAATAAAATATGATATTTTATAATCAATAAAATTCAACTGGATGAATTTATACATAAGTTATTTGTTTTCCACTTACACATAAATATATAAACAGTGTCTTAATTTGGATGATGGATGAATTTATGCAGAACTTATTTGTTTTCCGCTTACACATAAATATATAAACGTTTTTCAATTTTAATTTTTGTTTTAATATTATAATTAAATGATAACAAATTTAGATATTGTTATAAATTCTATGAAAAAAATTACAATCAAATTATTTTTAGTAAAAAATATATATATATTATTTAATAACATTTTAAATAAAATATGATATTTCATAATAAATAAAATTCAATTGGATGAGGTTTTATTTTTTGATTTTCATTCTTAGTTGATGAAGAGTTGGTGTTGTATTGTGATGGAGTTGTAGGCCCTTGGTTATGGAAGAAAGGCGAAGTATGAACTGCGTGGAAGGCACATAAACCAAGGAAGGGTCGAAGTGGGAAAAGAAGCAGAAAAGAAGGAGAAAAGAAAGGAAAAGCTAGTCATTGGAAGAGAAGATCGAGGAAGATAAAGTAGTAAGGAAGATGGATCGTGGACAACTCAGCAAGCGAAAGAAGACACCAACGGGTGCTTTGGAGCACCTCGTGGAAAAGGAGGAAGGACAGGCTGATGAAGCCTTGAAAACGCAGGTCAAGTGGACCTAGGGCTTAGGCACCTAGGGTTTTGGATCTAGGGTTTTGACACCTATATTTTTTCCCTGTAATGTATAAATAAAGGTTTAGAAGACCTGGGACGGGGTTCATTGATACTATGATTGTGGTTGTTCATTGTTGATTACTGTTGCTGAGAGAAATATTGAGTCTGTATTCTGGATCTTCAGTTGGGTGCAAAGATCAACCTTGTAGCTGGGTGTGCAGGGGAGAGAGAGAGAGAGAGAGAGAGAGAGAGAGAGAGAGAGAGAGAGAGATCTGCAAGCTAAGTGCATAGATAGAACTGTATGTTTTCATCTAATATATCAAGAAACAAAGTTCAGTGGACGTAGCCCTAGAGAGAGTGTGAACCACGTATATTTTATTGTCTTATGATTGATACTGTGTTAATTGCTATATGTTGTCCTATTATGGCATTGTTGTGTTAGATTAGAGTTATAACTTGCAAAGTAAGCTTAAGAGTGATAAAGAATAACTAGATTGTTGTGTGTTTTTGTCCTGGATTCACTTTGCATTTCCTCTGGTAGTAGACACCTGTGTCCTACAACCCCCTATCACTGCTTCAGGTGAGACTGCATCTGCTTCGCAGGTGTTGTCGAAAGGGCCAGTAGTTAGGGCTTGTTGGTGCTCTGTAAGAGTTGAACCCTGGGTCTTCCTCTATGCCAACAAATGGTTCTGTTGCCGGGACTGAGATCTTTTTGAGGGAATGTCAAGGTGGTTTCCATCGAAGACAAAAATTCAGAAGTGGATAAAAGAACAAGAATAGGACTTCGTCGAAGCCCAGAACAAGAACCCTAGCATTAGTACAGAAGACTGGTTGGGAAGGTACATCTTTATCGACATACACGAGATTTTCTTTGGAGGAGTTCATAAGGAGTTATATGAGTGGCTAGCTAGATTAGCAGATACCTAGTTTGAGATCAGATCTAGACCACCCATGGTTTAGATAGCGGCGTTGATCAAGAAGGTCAAAATGTTGATAACGTTGTGTCTAGAGCGGTGGATATTCAGTTTGATAGCACTATTGGAGGGTACATTATTGAGTTTTCTATTGACATAGTCGAATCATATAGTCAAGCAGAGATGTACTTCTTTAAGGGACCTAGAGGAAAGTTCCTACACTTTTTGAAGTTGAGAATTAAGATGTTATTGCATGAGAAGAATATCCTAAAGATACAGTGAAGCTAATGTTCAAGAATTCAGACATCGACAGTGACACAGAGGCTGGACTCACACGCAGTGGGAGACCGTTCAGAGAGGTTCCTCCTGTGAACCTATTTAAGAAAAACTATGGAGACGAGAGATTCTACAGTGGAGAAGAAGCAGATCTAACGAACAAAGAGTACTCAGAGTCCGCATGAACAGAGGAAGTACAGATTGAAGAACTTCTCTGAGGAGAGACAGAAACTTTAGGAACTGCACCTACTATCGAAGTAAGTACTATTGTAACTCCTCCTATTTTTTAGCAGCATTAAGTAACCAGAGCAACTAAAGTACTCAGAGCCATCAGAGTACTGTTACAAGGATTTTAACCCATACTCGGTCAAGAAATCAAGGAAGATCTATGGCAGATGAAATGAGGTTAACTATCTTTAGAGGAGATGGATCTGAAGATCCTGACCAACACTGGTTCTTATGCAAAGTTGTATGGAGCATCAAGCAAGTCATTGACGAAGATGTTAAGAGAACTCAGTTTAGTACTACCTTGAGGGATCGTACTCTAAACTAGTACATGAAGTTTGTTTCATGACCGGGGCAACCTAAACCGTTGAATGACATTAAGACTGTGCTGAGTGCGAAACTCAAGAAACCTAAGTTGGAGTCACAATGTATTATAGAGTTGAAGGAAATCAAGCAAAAGGTCACTGAACCTGTTTGGGAGTTTGATCAGAGGTTTAAGACTCTGACTGGTCATTTGAGTTTTCAGATCCCAGATGAACAGAATAAATAATGGTTCATCGCTGCTCTCCTTCCATACATCAGAGTTCCTCTGATGTAACAGAAGGTCGCTTCACAGGCTGAAGCATTGGAGATCGCCATGAAACTAGAAGCAACCCCTGTAGGAGAATCCAACCCAGGTATGAGTCATATTTTGAATCAACTAACTAGTTTATCTTTATAGGTCGAAGATATGAAGAAAGATAAAGGAAAAGAGAAAAGAGAATATATCTGGTGCATCAGATGTAAATCAGAGGGCCATGACAAGGAGCACTATCCCCTATTTCACAAATACTTGGCCTCTGGAGAACCTATTCCTTTGAAGCAAGCTATTGTACCCTAGTGTGAGGTATGTAGAACGAGACATCGCTCTGGTGAATGTTATTATATGAAAAAATATGTCCAGACACCTACCAATCTTTACTGCACATTCTGTAAGTCTGTGGGACACGGTGAGAAGGATTGTAGGGCTTATGATATCTTGCATGAAAGATCAAGGGATACATATAGGATTCAAGGAGAAACACAACAAGAGGGAAATAATGCACAGTTCAACTCCTCGGGAAGAGGAAACTTCAACCCTCGTGGTGGATTCAGAGGAAGGGGATGAGGTGTAGGTATGGGTCGAGGTAGAGGTAAGATTATTTGTTATAACTGCACACATCCAATAAATTTGTCAAGGGATTGTCAGAACCCTTGTACCACTTGCAAATACTATAATTCATTTGATCATGTCATTGAATATTGTCCAGTGTTGTTAGCCAAACTCCAAGAGAGACGAGGAGGAAACCAACAAGTTCAACTATTATGAGAAGAACCTCGCGGTGAAGACCCTAGAGTCGTTGTTATTACTAGAGGAGGTGTTGTTACAAGAGAAGACAGGCCCCAGGAAAGACTGCAGAGGGATCAGGAATCAGAAGAGTTGCAGAGAAGACACAGTTGTTTGACCCAAGGAGAGAGAGGCATACTTTTGAAGAAGAAAGGAAATAATTTGTAGAAGAACAAGCTTCATCATCTAAGGTACAACCAAAAGTAAGGGAATGTGAAATTCCACCATCATTTGATCAGTCTACTATAGCTAGACAAGGAAAAGAGGTACACAAGCTAATGGACTTCTTATATACATGTATTCATTTGATTAAAGATGAAAAGGCTGTGCATGAGCTACAACACATAGTAAGACAATATGAAATTGGGAAAATAGATCATATGCTGATTAGAGTTGTGAATCAAGTATCAAGGAAAAGAAGGACAAACAAGGAATTACACCTTAGTGCTCAGATTGGAGACTATGATGTGAACTATGTGGTCCTTGACTTAGGATCAAAAGTCAATGTTATGAAAAAGTAGACTTGGGCACTGATGGGAAAACCTAGACTGATTTACTCTCCTATTAGGCTCAGGATGGCTAATCAGCAGGCGGTGAGCCCCTTTGGAAGACTAGAGCATGTTCCTGTCGACATCGATGGGGTAAGGACATTTGCAGACTTCGAAGTAATTGAGATTGTTGATGATAGTTGTCCTTATCCTACGCTATTAGGAATTGATTGGGCTTTCAACAATTCGACTATCGTTGACATAAAGAAGAGAAGAATGACATTTGAGGGTAATGGCCTTAAAGTCATTACACCTCTAGACCCAGATGAAGGTCACAGATACACAAAACCTATCAGGGAAGAAGACTACGCATATGAGCTAGAGAGCATCTACAAACTAACAACAAGACATCAAGATTACATTAATCCTACAACAGATGGAAATCTCATCTAGCAAAGTGAAAGTGCGTGTTCATCAGATTCAGAGGAAGCCTTGGAAAATTGGCAGAACAAAATGTATGAAGTCTCCACATGGAGCATTTCGCCGAATTGGCACCGAAGTAAGTAACCTTACAACATTTTATGGTTTGAATCATCTAGAGATATTTCTAGCTGAATTTGAGAAAATTGTACCAATACAACAGAGGATGTTGGCACTGGATGAAGCTTTGAAAGCCACACCAGCTAGATGGTGGGGAGCACACAAGAAGAACATCGCAGAGTAGACACAATGTCGCACCTTATTGACAATGCACTTTTTCGATCAAGCATAAGGATGCGAGTTCAATACACAGGCCAGAGTTGTCCTAAGAACCACATGCGAAGTTGTGAGGAGGCCTGGAGCAATATTCCTAAAGAACAATGGGTGCATAAGTTCATTAATACCTTGGATACTATGCCTATCAACTGGTATCTTCAAGGAGAATTGTGCCTCATCACTACACATTGGTATGGTATTGATTCGTAGGATCTTTTAAATGACTATGGTTGAGTTTTAATCTTGCATGTATTAATTAACCATTGAAAATTTAATGAAAGAATGAGGAAAAAAAAAGAAGAATCATGATAGTCAAATACACATATGCAGATCTGAAATGAATAATAGACAACAAACCATAAAAACGCAGGTTGATAACGGAGTTCGGCACAATTTTTGCCTACGTCTCTGGGCCTTTTCTCTATGGGGGGAGGCTTCTTTATTTCTGCTCAAGTGCTCAAAATTACATCTCTGCAATGCCAAATGGCTACAAGACTGATCTGGTCTTGTTCTCCCAGATCTCTAGAACCGTGCAAAGAAAACGACATGCAAAACTGATGCTCCAAGCTCCCAGAAACGATCCGACAGCGTCTCCACCTCAAAGGCTTCTCTGCATCAAACTGACTTTGGCTTGGCTTTTCTTCAGCATAACTCTGATCTGAATGACTGTGTTTGGCCTCAAACAGGCCTGGTTTATATATCCTTGGAGTTGGTTTCTCATCTCCAACTTCCTCCAAGAATCTGGCCTCCAAAAATGCCCAATATCCCCCAAAAATGGAAGAAATCTGCTAATATTAGGCATAATTAAATAATAAAAAAACCAATTTCATAACAAAAACCCACTTTGGCAATTGTATTGGGCCACAGCCCCCAAACCCTGGGCGCATGCCCCTTTACTTGGTCATATGCTAGCCATGTGGCCACGCGCCTTACGCGCTGGCCCCTTCCTATTGGCCCCAGCTCCTGGTCTCGTGGCGGTTGTATAGGCCATATGGCCACAGCCCAACTGCTATAACAATAACCCGCGCCCAAATAATATAGCCCCCGGTCTCGTGGCGCAACAAATGGCCACGGGGCTAACTGTTAAACAACTCCCGCGCATTTTGTCGGCAAGGCCCGAGTCATATGGTATGGTCGTTTGTGTTGGCGCGGAGGGTTGGGGCTAAGCCCTGGCCCTTTCCACCCGCGGCGCAAAACTTAACCAAATTTAAATACATTTTATGTCGAATCTATAGCAAGTACCACCGCACGGACTACCGATTAGCCCAAGTGTTCTAGTCCGTTGCCCGCACGGAGGTCGCGGGTTCGACCCCCGGCGACGCCAAACCAATTTTTAACACATAACCAACCGACCAATAATGGGGTGCCATGTGGCAGCCCTTGACTGGGCCACATGGCACCCTTACCAACCAATCGAATCTGGACACGTGTCGCGTGCTGATTGGCCCACATGCATGCCACGTCATCCCGTCGTACGCCACCTGTCAGTCTTCCGTGCTGCCACGTGTTTCTGCCATACAACCTAGTCACTTGCCACGTCAGCTGCCACATCATCCGATGATGTCACCCTGTGCCACGTGTCACCCTTTCAGTGGTGACACGTGTCACCTCGAGATTGGCCCAACCGTACGTCCAAACGTCCATTTTTGCATGCCACGTGTCACTCCCTGATGCTGCCATGTGTCCCCTGTACGGATCTGCCACGTGTTGTCTTCTGGAGCTGCCACGTCAGTTGTACGGACATGCCACGTCAGCTGTACGGACCTGCCACGTGGACTGTACGGACTGTACAGTCATCCCCTTTTTTGCCGATTTGACTTTTCGGACATAACGCGATATCTTCTCCATACGGACTCCGTTTGACGAAGTAAATATACCACCGGAATCAGGAAGACGAGACAGACGCAATGGCATAGGTTTCGTCGCATTCTGATAACTTTCATTTTTGAGAATTTTTCAAGCCCTATCAGGCTTCTGGATCTGATTTCGGATCAGGTATGACTCAAAACTTTATAGCTATGTTTTTATTTGAGAGTCAGTACCCTACAATAGATTAGGCCTTACAAATTTTAAGACAAAAGGTCTTTGTCAAGGCACCTAACCTCCCTTTTGAGAAAGAAGAAGATGAATGGACTGCACCTCTTCAACAGTTACAAGATTGCTAAAATATTAATGCTGATGAGGATGATGACCCTAGAGATGTAAACATTGTAAAAAATGAAGGTCACAGAGACATATAAGGACCAGGGATTGAACTACCTTTTATTGGACAACAAATTAAAATTAAGAAGGTTAATATTGGAACAGAGAAAACACCTAAATTTGAAAATGTTGGAGACTATTGGGATGATGCTACTATTAGCAAGATCACAGAGCTACTACATGAATATCATGACTTGTTTCCAACCAAGTTCACAAATATGAAGGGAATTAAATGGCTTATGGGAGAAATGAAGATCCCCTTGAGAGAAGATGCAAGACCTATCAAGAAGATACCTTACATAATGAATCCCAAATATAAGCAGAAAGTTAGGATTGAATTGGATAGAATGATGGAAGCAGGAATCATAGAACCAATTGAGGAATCTGAATGGATTATCCCTATGGTGGTCCAAGATAAGAAGTTAGGAGAAATTAGAATTTGTGTAGATCTAAGGAAGTTGAACGATGCATGTCTACATGACCCATTCCCTACACCTTTTACTGATGAAGTTCTCGATAACGTAGGAGGACAAAAGGTCTACTCATTCACATATGGATTTTCAGGTTATCACCAGATCATAACTGCTAAGGAAGATCGACATAAGACCACATTTGCAACAGAATGGGGGTCGTTCCAGTATACTATGATGCCTTTTGGCTTAAAGAATGCACCAACCATCTTTTTTAGGGTGGTGGTTGAAGCATTTAAGGAATTTTTACACAAGTTCTTGGAAGCATACTTTGATGATTGGACTGTCTTTAGCCTACTGAAGGACCACATTGGATGTTTGAGATTGATGTTAGATAAGTACAAGCAATGTCAGATTTCCCTGAATTTGAAAAAATGTATTTTCTTTTCACCTTTTGGAGTGCTACTAGGGCACATTGTGTGTAAACAGGGATTGTTGGTAGATCCTTCCAAGATTGCTATCATTGTTGATCTACCCCCCTACTTCCATTAGACAGTTGCACATTGCATTAGGACACACTGGATACTATAGGAAATTTATTAAGGGCTATGCACAAATAACAACACCTATGGAGAAGCTATTAAAGAAGGATAGTAATTTCCAATGGACAGAGGAATGCCAATAGAGCTTCGACACACTAAAGCAGAAAATGGTCATTGTGCCAATCTTGGTCTTTCCAGATTGGAGTAAGGCGTTCAATGTTCATGTCGATGCTTCTTCCATTGCATTAGGAGCGGTTTTAGCACAACCGAGTGCAGGATGCATTGACCACCCCATAGCCTTTGCAACCAGGAAGCTTTCTACAGCTGAAAGGAACTATACTACGACTGAAAGAGAAGGCTTGACCATGGTATATGCACTGCAGAAGTTTAGACACTACTTGTTGGGAGGACGTTTTGAGATGTTCATTGATCACCTTGCCTTGAAGTACTTAGTCAACAAGCTAGTGTTGTGGGGAAGAATATGCAGATGGCTACTACTATTCCAGGAGTATGACTTTGAAATTGTGGTCAAGCCAAGAAGAATGAATAAAGGACTTGATCACTTATCTAGGTTGGAACAGGGAGAGGAACCTACCAGTTTGGAGGATACACTACTAGATGCACAGTTGTTGGCTATTAGAACATTCGATGATCACTTCGCTGAGATAGTTCAGTTCCTTTCCATAGGAATGGAACCTCATGATTACACAGTCATTCAGAAGAAATAGTTAGTAGTCCGCGCTGTAGATTTTCAACTCATAGCTGAACAGTTGTATAAGATGGGACCAGATGAAATATTGAGGAGACGTGTTATGGAGGTAGAAAGACCATTGATTCTTGCAGAAGCACATGAAGACATCGCAAGAGGACATTATGCAGGGAAAGAAACAACGCAAAAGATTCTCAGAGCTGGCCTTTGTTGGCCTACTTTACACAAGGATGCTAAGGAATAATAAAGAGCCTGCGATGTATGTCAAAGAGTAGGAAAGCCTTGTAGAAGGATGAGATTCCTTTGGCACCACAATTAGCAATACAAGTATTCGAGAAGTGGGCCATTGACTTTGTGGGACCTATTAACCCACCAGGAAGGCACACAGGAGAGAGATACATTATCACTGTGACTGAGTATTTGACCAGATGGGCAGAAGCAAGAGAAGTTGAGGACTGTAGTCCAGCTACAACTGTACAGTTCATCTTTGAGGATATTATAACTAGGTTTAGTTGCCTGAATATCCTCATGAGTGATCAAGGCACACACTTCATCAACAAAACTATTGAATACTTTACTCAGGAATTTGAAGTTGACCATCAAAAGAGCACTCCATACCACCCACAGGAGAATGGTACAGTCGAAGCTTTCAATAAGATCTTGGAGATGACACTGACTAAGATTTGTAGTGTTAATAGAGATGATTGGGATCTAAGAATTCCAGTAGTATTATGGGCTTATAGAACTACTTGCAAGAAGCTGACAATGCAAACTCCCTTCAAGTTGGTATATGGCTTGGAAGTAGTGGTACCTATGGAATACTTGGTTCCTAGTTTAAGAATTGCATCATTCACATGTATGGATGACACTGGTGCCGTTCAAGATAGGATTGTGTAGTTGCTAGAGTTAGAAGAAGACAGGTTTATTGCAGGATTTCATCAGCAGGTACAAAAAGAATGAGAAAAGGCTTACCATGATAGACATATTAAGAATAAAGCATTCAAGCAAGGAGATTTGGTATTTCTATATGACAACAAGTTCATGAAGCATCCATGGAAGTTAAGGACACATTGGCTTGGGCCATTTGAGGTTGCCTATGTTACAGAAGGAGGAGTTGCACAGTTGAAGACCCTTAATGGAGAATGGAAAGAAGGTTTGGTAAATGGGAGCTGGTTGAAATTGTATTATGACAACTAGTTGCCTCACAACTCTCAATAGAATCAAAGGAAGAAGGGTCTAGGTACCAGGTGCAATTGAAATTGGGTACCAAACATAGAAAAGACAGCATGCACAAGATAGGGAGGGACAAAACAAAAAGCACAGGTTGTTTTGTGCATTCTGCAATTGAAGTAATACAGAAGGTTCAGTCTTGCAGTGACTCGGGACAAGTCACATGTGGGTGTTGGGGGCATGTTGGTCGTTCGTTATGAAAGAAAGGTGAAGTATGAACTGTGCGTAAGGCACATAAACCAAGGAAGGGTCGAAGTGGGAAAAGAAGCAGAAAAGAAGGAGAAAATAAAGGAAAAGCTAGCCGTTGGAAGAGAAGATCGAGGAAGATAAAGTAGTAAGGAAGATGAATCATGGAAAACTCAACAAGAGGAAGAAGACACGAACGAGAGCTTTGGAGAACCTTGTGGAAAAGGAGTAAGAATAGGTTGGCAAAGCCCTAAAAACTTGGGTCAAGTGGACCTAGGGTTTAGGCACCTAGGGTTTTGGATCTAGGGTTTTGACACCTAGAATTTTGCCATGTAATGTATAAATAAAGGTCTAGAAGACCTGGGACAGGGTTCGTTGATACTATGATTGTGGTTGTTCATTGTTGATTACTATTGTTGAGAGAAATGTTGAGTCTGTATTATGACTTCAGCTGGGTGCGAAGATCAACCCTGCAGCTGGGTGCAGAGGGGAGAGAGAGAGAGAGATATGCAAGCTAAGTGCGCAGATAGAACTGTATGTTTTCATCTAATATATCAAGAAACATAGTTTTGTGGACGTATCCCTAGAGAGAGGGTGAACCACGCATATCTTATTGTCTTATGATTGATGTTGTGTTCATTGCTATCTGTTATCTTGTTATGGCATTGTTGTGTTAGATCAGAGATATAACTTGTGAAGTAAGCTTAAGAGTGGTAAAGAATAACTATATTGATGCGTGTTGTTGTCCTGGATTCACTTTTCATTTCCTCCGGTTGTAGACACCTATGTCCTGCAACCCCCTATCGCTACTTTGGGTGAGACTGCATCTGCTTTGCAGGTGTTTCCGAAAGGGCCAGTAGTTAGGGCTTGTTGGTGCGCTGTAAGAGTTGAACCCTGGGTTTTCCCTTGTGCTAACAGAGATGGAGGGAGGGTTAGGTATTTTAGAAAAAATAGTGGCTAGGGTTTATTGATGGTTAGAAAATGGTGGTGATAGTTAATCAATTATTATTTTAAGGTTAGTTATCATGTGGGCATTTTTTGGTTGTTTTTTTGTTAGTTTGTGGAAGGTTTTGTGTTCCATAGTGTGGAGGTATTATGGTACTTCGAGAGTCCTTTCCTTTTCTCAACACCTCTTTGAGGGTTTATTTTTCTTAGAGGTCAATCATGGTGAATGTTGGTGCAACCATTGATTTCTAAAATCCAGAGGATAAAAAATCTGAAAGCACAAAATTTTTGGGTATTCATATATGAAACTGTGCAATGATATAAGGGGGTCTTATCTATCCTCTAAAATTGTTGTCAGTCTAATCCAAAAGGACCTCCCAGTGATGGTGGAAAATTATAGGAATGTAAGGAGTACCACAACCCCATTACAATTAATGAATGGCGTTGAAAACTCCCATTTGACTTTGGAGGTGTCAAATCCAATCTTTTTGGTATCATCTAAGAAAGGTGGTGAGGTTTAGGGTCCATCCAAACAATATAAATCCCAAGTTGTTTCCAAGGTGGTAGAAAAGACTGGGGACTCTTAAGGAGTTGTGGAATAAGTGGTTAAGAGAATGAGAACAGAGCCTAAGTGTGTTAAGTTGAGAGAAAAATAAATGAAGATGGTAATAGGCTAGGATGTGGTGATGGAGTGGGTTCATTTCTATCATGAAATAACATTGGTTGGGAAATTTCACAGCAAACTCATCTTTGAAAAACCGATGATCATGTGGGTGAGGAAGGTTTGGAAACAATAACTTAGTTATGCACCCATTTTTCACTTACTTGTCCTTATGTATGAGCTCATAAATTTGATGCTTTATTTTCTCATTCTCCAAAAGGGGGCATTTGTATATTGGACCATTGGGAAAGGGAGCACAAGGTATCGAATCAACGAGATTTTTGACCTGACAATGTAGAGGCACCCCTACAAGCGAAGCAAAGACATCTATGTATTCCTCTACAAGCTTAACCACCTATTTTTGTTGTGTAGAGAGACCCTGTATTGAAGTTATGGTGGTCGTAGTGACCTTTCATTCCCCTTCTGACCGAACCATGAAGAGGACAAACTTTGTTGTATATGAGCTTAATTTTTGGCATTGTTTTTTTGAGATCAATGAAATTACAGTAGTTGGAACTACCTTGGGTACCCTATAGGGATGACCCCCTAGAGTGATAATGACACTATGGGGTTGGGACTCATAAACAACATCATTTTTACACATATAAGGTTGTCATAAAAGAACATCAAAAACTTTGAGTGGGGAAACATCACACAATATCTCATCTTTGAAGGGCTTGGTTTTGTAGAACAGGTGGCACTGTTGGTTGATGCGAAGGTTTCACCTTGTCTCAACCAACCAATGGTGTATGGTTTGAGGTGTGGCATCGTCAATAGCTTCAATATCTTGATGAACTCGACTAATATTAGGTTCTTATAACTCCCATTGTCAACAACGAAATGTAGTGGGGTTCCCTTCATCCACCTCTATGAATGGAATTCACACTCCCTTTCCTCAAGCTCCTATGACTCATATGGTTGTATATTTACGGTTGCAATGGTAGCACCAGGTTCTGCAATGATGACTCACTTTCCCTTATCCTACTTTGAATCAGAGTCTGATTCGAGGTCTGGCTATTTTTCTTTAAGCTTAGCCAACAAGGGTTGTTTTGAGCGACATTCATTAGTGTTGTGCCAGGGGATTTTGTGGAACCCACACCACTTTCTAGTGTCCTTCTTCATATTTTTGCTACCCTTGATTGCCTACATCTTGGACTGGTTATCTTGAGGTTGTCCTTCCTTTCTCTATTGTTTGTTCTATGAGTTAGGGCCATCTTTTCCATGCTTCTATTGTTGTGGATTTACAAACCCAAACTCTTGATTATTCTGTTGCTTAAATTTATGCTCGATTTTGACAACATATTGATAAGCATCTCCCAGTGAGGAGATGTCCAAGAAATCCATCTTTGTTTGGATGTACATGTGTAGGACACTGAGGTACTTTAGAACTAGGTTCCACTCGAAGTCTTTGATACCCAACTTTGAGCGTAAGGTATGGAAGATGTTAGTGTACTATGACACCATTTGGTCTCTTTCCTGATGCAGATTCATCCATCTCATGTCTTGGTAATCATAATGTTTTACTGGGTAGAACTCCTTGAGGGAATCAATAAAAGTTTCCCAAGCAATTCTTGTCCCAAATTCCATAGACTCATCTTCTTTATGTCTCTCCTAGTAACATTCCCACCAATATTTGACATGGGGGAGAGATTTAAGGAGGGTGAAGGTGATATTTCCAGTGTCAATTTTTTTTTGAATAAAGTAATACCCTTCTAATAGATTCAACCATTTCCCCAAAGAATCTACATCTATCTAGCCTTCAAATAAGGGGATGTAAAAGTTAACTTGTACCTTGAAGGGTGTCACACCTCCAAAATGGTTGCTTATTGAAGGTSCCTCACTTTTCATCGACAATCATTGAAGGATTTGGGAGAGGTTGTCCATCATCTTGTTCCWTTGWYSCACGAGGGWTTCCTCRAGAAATATTTTGAAATGATYTCCTGCTCCATCACGTTTTTTTTTATTCACCATGGTAGGWTTCTTGGGCYGATGAGAGTAGTCATCCCCAAGTGAAACTAGCTCGAGACTCAACTCTCTATACCCTAACCTCATCGGGGACATGCACTAAGAAATAACAAGGAGCATACCACTATGATACCATTGATCTAGATTATATTGAGAACAAAATGAGATACAAACAAAACTATAGCATAGAACAGAAAAATACAATGAAACCCAACTTCTATTAATGAATAAAATGGTAGAATATTATAGAACACAAACTAGCTAGAATGGTGGTAGCTTATCTCTAAAGAGAAAGAGATGTTGGTTATGTTCATTCACAAAAATATATTACAAGAGGTGAAAGGAATGGCCTTTTAACATAAAGAAAGAATCCTAAGGGTCCAAATCCCTAACCCTAGGAGGCGAAGTGTCAAAAGGTCTGCAAGCCCCAAGCTAGTTAATTGATACACCATCTTCCTAAGGGTAAAATATTTGCATACAATATCCATTTGGGACTCATAGCAGCTCGTTGGAAAGATCTAACCAAGAAGTACAATTATTAGCAAGGCTGAGGCGATCCATGGTGCCCCTAGGCCCTTAAATGGCCAAAAAACATCGTTTGGGGCCTCAAAATAGTGCTAGAAGTTTAGGACCTGAAAATCATAACAAACAACGACCAAGATGGAGAACCATGATGAGTTAGTGAAAGATGTGGGTGGCCACATATATCCACCTATATCAGTTTGTGAATGGAAGAAATAGAAAAATTTGTATTGCACTCCTATGTTTTCCAAAGCATCTTCAAAAATGACTAAGAAAGTGACCATCCATATTAGAAGTGATAGTGCAAGGAAGGATACAGATGTCTAAACATGGATAAAATACGATTTTGTTGTTTATTTTGTAGCAATACTTTTGTTGCAGGGCATGAATAAGGTCGTCCTTGAAAAACAACATACTACAACAAAAACATAAGCATGTTTCTAGAGGGTTGGTGGAGATCCTAAAATAAAATCCATAGAAACATCCTCCCAAGGATGTGTGAGAAGTGGAAGTGGTTGGAAAAATCTAAGCTTACAATTGGTAATCTTATTCCAGATGCACGAGGCACAATGCCTCACAAATTCACTAACTTGTTGGGTCCCATAAGGTCAATAGAAATGTTTCTACAAATGCAAGAGAGTATTTTGGATGTCGAAGTGTCTGTCATAGAGAGAAGAATGTCCTTCACTAATCAATAGCAAATGGACACCAATAGCAGGTATACAAATCTGCTACAAGAAGTACACCCAACCCTCCAGAGTGTGTAATCCAGAAATGGAAACTAGTTCACTATAGTAGGGTGTTGTAGGGCATATACAATTGGACTAAAAACTAGATCTATGGCTTATGTTTGTTTCCAATTATCAAAAGTGGATACCCTTACCTCCAAAGGTTGCAATACTAGAGTAAGTGGATGACTCAAAAAATCTTCTCCTTGATTGTGTGACCCCTTCTTGTATTTGAGAACTAGATGAAACTATTGGATATAGGTGGAACATTTAATGTGATGCTCTTTCTGAAGCTTAGATTATGAAATGAGAAAGATCAACAGATGATGATTTGTGTGGAGCAAAATTTTTTTATTGAGTAAATAATGACACCAATGTTTTCAATTCTAAACCAATGCATAAAATTCCTTGTCATATATGTTGTACTTCAGTTTGGTCACTGATAAGGCTTCTAAATGATATGTTACATGATGGCCTCCCTATGTGAGAATGACCCTATTAGAGTAATTCAAAGAATCACACTCTATCTGAAAGGGTTGTTGGAAGTCAGGAAATTAGAGGATGGGTACATAACACAAGAGATGCTTAGGGTGTTGAAAGGTGGCTTCAATGTCTGGGTTCCAATCGAAAAGACATTGATTGGAGAGTACATGGAGAGGACATGTCAGATTGGAAAAGTAGAAACTCAACTTCTGATAAAAATTGACACAACCCATAAAAATTTTAAGTCCAGTCGTAGTGTGGGGTAATGGCCAATTTAGGAGGGTCTTGACATTACAGTGGTCCAATCGAATGCCTTCTGCAAAGATTCAAAACCTCAAGTGAGAAACAGAGTGTTGTCCAATTACATTTTTTTTAGTTTTACCTATAATTGATTGGCATGCAAAATATCCTACACTTGACAAAGGTGGAGGATGTGGTCATCTTAGGTCATCAATGAGTCTCACAAAAGTGGTGGGGGTGTTGACGAGACCAAAGGGCATAACCAACCACTCTTAAAGCTTGAACGTGGTCTTGTGTTCTCTTCCACACATCAATTTCCTTCATTCTAACTTGATGGTATCATAAAGTTAGATCCAACTTTGAAAAATAGAAAGCACCCTACAAATGGTCCAGCAAATCCTTGATACAAGGAAATTGGTATATGTTCTTTACGGTCACCTTATTGAGAGCTCTATAGTCAATGACTAGCCGCCATTCATGGATTTCCTTCTTATGGATAATAAAGGCAAGCAATCTGCAAGGTGAGGAGCTAGGAATTTTTTTTCCTACTTTGAACATTGCCTAAATTTGGTTGTCAATCTCAATTGTCTTGGTAGGGGTAAGATGAGAAGGATTAGGTATTAGGAAAGGTGGTGCTAGGCACAAGGCCAGGGCTATGCTCAATACGTCGTGGGGTGGCAAAGTGGTGAGTTTAGTAAAAGCATCCTTATATTTGGAGAGGAGAGATTCCAGTGATGTGGGGAGTAAAGAGGTTTGATTGGATTAACTTCTTGGATATGTAAATAGAAGAAATAGTGCATCATTGAGTATTTCTATTAACTAAAAAAGAGGCTTCTTTTATAGGTAGATCCAAAATGGGGTGGTTAACTTTGATAGTGTCATCCTCTCTATTTTAATAACAAAAATTAACTCATTAAATGTAGTATTATGTTGTAGCACTACTATCCTCCAAAGTCTACATCTCTCGAAATCTTCATGCAACAAAAGCATCCAATCACATGGGCACAAAATATTGAATGCCATGATGCATCATTAAAAAATACAATTCCTCTACTTTCATAAAAATATGGAATGTATTAACCACATTAACCTCATTAATCCATCCTTTACTTATGCTTGCAAAAATGACTACCAACTCAATGGACATCAAATTATGTAATTAATTTAGAATTTCACCCCATATATATATATATGAATTTATATTAAATATTTAAAAAATCAAAATTTTTTATTAAATGTATTTCTACATAAAAATAACAATCCCATTAAATTGAAAATTATAGTGTGACAAAAATCATATAATAATACACCATAAAAGATTTTTCAAAAATGGATAAACTTTTTTTAATATACAACGTATCTATATTTGATTTTACCAACTTTCAAATATAGTCATATATAAAATAATAATAATAAAAAAATTGAAATGTAAAAAATTATTTAAAAATAAAATAGTATGCCAATTTAAACTTAAACTTCTTGGGATAAAATATCATGCCCATTTAAATTTAAACTACCTTGCATAGAATATGATGTTATGAGGCATGGTAACTTTTCACCTCCGGTAAAGATGGTTGACAACTCACTAGACATGATAGAATACATGTTGGGAGACATTACAACTTTTAAACTCCGGTAAAGATGGATGACCGCTAACCAGACGTGTCATAGCTCCAGCAATGGCCTTCGTCTTTTTTTTTTTTTAGTTTTTATATTAATTTAAATTTAGAAGCTATTCCCATATGTGTAATCTTTTTAATTTCAAGACTTATTACTGCTTTGTTTAGTGATATTTATTTAACCTAATATCAGTTGATAGGGTATAGTGGTGGATGGCAAGGGGGAAGTAGAGGAGTGTTTGAAAAACTGGTTAAAAACGAAGAGAATGCAAGGCCTTTAGAGATCTCACCCTATTGGTTTCTTGGGGCATATAGCTAGCCATAAATGATGAAACATTTCAATAAAGATTATTGCTCGTCTTTGAATGTGCATTGGAAAGTTTTGGAAGCATAAGAGTCCCTCAAAGGTTTTGAAAACTATGATATTAGCTCATCCTCCAATAGATAAGTTGAATGCTTGGTGTTATTTTGATGGTGCTAGCTAAAGACATTGAAGAATTTTGTGGTGCATGAGGCACATTATTCATGAATCTTTTGCATTATTTATGATCTTTCGCATTATTTAAACAAAAATGCATAAATGATGGCTTTGAAATTATTAATGAAATTGGTCATCGATAAGGGAGTTATATACTTGATTCTGTGACCCATTTTTATATATGTGCATTAGATGGGATTGTTGGATATAGGTGGCACATTTAAGGTAATGTTCTTTCTTAAGCTTAGATTGTGAAATGAGAGGTCAACAGATGGTGAGTTGTGTGGAGCACAATTTATTTACAGAGCAAATGGCGACGCTAGTGTTTTAAACTCTCAACCAATGCATAAAATTCCTTGTCATATATGTCACACTTCAGTTTGGCCACTGATAGAATTTCAAATGATATGCGACATGATGGCCTCCCTGTTTAAGAATGACCCCAACAATGTAATTTGAAGCATCACACTCTATCTCAAAGGGTTGTTGGAAGTTAGGCAAATAGAAGATGGGTCGAAAACACAAGAGATGCTTCAGGTGCTAAAAGGTGGCTTTGATGTTTGGGGTCCAATAAAAAATACATTGATTGGAGACTACATGGAAAGGATGTGTCATCTCAGAAAACTAGAAACTCAACTTCTGATAAAAATTGACACTACCTAGAAAATTTTTAAGGTCAATGGTAGTGTGGGGTAATGGTTAGTCTAGGAGGGTCTTAACATTACAAGGGTTTGGTTGAATTCCTTCTGTAGAAATTAAAAATACCAAGTAAGAAACTAAGTGTCAGGCAATCACATAATTTTTGAGTTTTACCTATAGTTGATTGGCATGCAGAATATCTTGATCTTGACAAAGGTGGAGGACATGGTCATCTTGGGTCTTGTTAAAAATCAATATATCATCTAGATAACTAATGTCAAAATTTCCAAGGTGTGGATGGAACAACTCATCAGTGAGTCTCATAAAGGTGGTGAGGTCGTTGATGAGACCAAAGGACATAACCAACCACTTATAATGCTCGATCTTGGTCTTGTGTCGTCTTCCACACAACAGTTCCCTTCATTCTAACTTGACGATATCTTGAAGTTAAATCCATCTTTGGAAAATAATAAGCACCCAATAAATGGTTCATCAAATCCATGATACAAGGAAATCGATATATTTTCTCAATGGTCACCTCATTGAGAGCTCTATATTCAGTGAGTAGTTGTAATTCATGGGATTCCTACTTCGGGATAATAAAGGAAGGAAACCCACAACGTGAGGAGTTGGGGTGAATCTTGCCTACTTGAAAAAATGTCTAAATTTGTTTGTCAATGTCAATTGTCTTGGCAGGGGTAAGATGATAGGGCTAGGTATTAGGAAGGGGCATTCCAAGTGCAAGGTTGATGGTATGTTGAATATGTCATGGAGGTGGCAAAGTGGTGGGTTTCGTAAAAACATCCTAATAGTTGGAGAAGAGAGATTCCAACGATGTGGGGGGTGAAAGGGTTTGATCAATATTAGCTTCTCAGATATGTAAATGGAAGAA
>JZKD02S1673182.1:577697-588165 GCA_000966675.3 Picea glauca
TAACTTTGACCGTGTCATCCTCTTTATTTTAATAATTATAATAGCTAAGTCCTTATTAAGTGCACTATTGTGTTGTAACAATACTATCCCCCAACACCCCAATTCGGGCGATGATCTAGGTGGATATCGGTGGCTGCCCACCTATTCCACGGGCTCGAATTTTTTTTTCCATCTTGCTTGTTTTTCAATAGTTTTTTGGGTTCCAAACTTCTGGGGCTGTTTTGAGGCCCTAAACGACATTTTTTGGGGATTTGGGGCTCGAGTGACTGCCTTAAGCTCTTACCTAGGCTAGTCGAAAATCATTCTTCTTGGTTAGACCTTTCCAACTGTGTATCGAGCACCCCAAACGGAGATCGTATGCAAAAGTTACGCCCCTGGAAGTTGACGTATCAACTACCCCCATCAGGGCCCGCAAACCTTTTGGATTTTCATCTTCCGGTGTTAGGGTTTTGGATTCTACTTATGTTAAAAAGGCCTTTGGAGCCTCATTGTAGCATGCATCTTCTTGCGAATGCGAGCATCTGTCACATCTCTTCTCAGAGATAAGCTGCCACCATTCTAGCGAGTCTTTCACTCTGTATTTTTATAGTCTTTGCACATTTTCACTCATTAATAGAAAATTGTGTATTACTGAATCTCTGTGTTTATGGTTGCATCTCTGATACATTTCTGTTATATTACTGGATATTCGCGATATCTCTGTACATTTCTTTAATATATCTCCACTCTCATTTTGTGCCGAAAATAATTCGGACCAGTGGTATCACAACAGGCTACTCTTGATTGTTTTTCAATGCATTTCCCCGATGAGGTTCGAGTATAGAAAGTTGGGGATTGAGCTTGTCTCTCTTGATGAAAATCGCTCTTGCACACCCAAGAAACCATCCATGGCGGAAGAAAAAAAAACGACGGAGCAGAAGATTCTATTAATCTATTGCTTGTGCAAGATCTCATGTGACAAAGGGACAAAATGATATAGAATTTTTCCCACATCCTTCAATGCCTATTGATAACAACAGGCGCGTCTTCATCAAGCAACCACTTTGGAGGAACCTCACCTTTCAAGGTATAGGTTAATTTTGATATTCCCATATTTGAAGGTCAGATAGATGTGGATGCCCTAGACAAATGGTTAAATCTACTAGAAGGTTATTTCTCTGTTCACCATTTTTCTGAGAGGGAAAAGATCACCTTCGCACTCCTTAAGGCTCTTCCCCATGTCAAACATTGGTGGGAAAATTACTAAGAGCAAAGTTTCACAGAGGAATCTGGAATATATGGGGTCGAGCTCACTTCGGAGTGTTTTTTGGATGCGGTAAAGGAACAATATTACCCTGTTGGCAATTATGAGGACCGGTACATGAGATGGGAAACACTATGACAAGAAAGGGGCCAATTAGTTTCAGAGTTCACCAATACCTTCCATACCTTGCGCACCAAGCTAGGTATCAAAGACTCTGAATGACATTTGGTTCTTAAATACCGCGGGGTTCTACACAGATACGTCCAAACTGAAATAGATTTTCTGGACATCTCATCACTTGGTTCTGCTTATCGATATGTTGTTAAAATCGAGCAGAAATTTAGGCACTAGAAAAAATAGGAGTTTGGATCTACAAATCCGCAACAACCAAAGTATGAGAAAGACAGTCCTAACAAACAGCTTCCTGAAAACCAGCCTAAGCCGCAAGAAAAGAAGGGTCACAGGAAGATGAAGAAGCACACTGGAAAATGGTGCGATTTCCACAAAATCCCTTCGCACAACACCGATGAATGTCGCTCAAAAAATTCATTGGTGGTCGAGATCAAAGACAAGGAGCCGAACCCTGATTCATAATCTAATTCTGAAAATACTGATAAAAGATAGATCAATGACGCAGAACCACTACTATTGTCACGACTGCATCAATTCAACCAGAGGAACCAACCGATCCTGAAGAGGGGGAGCACCTTTTTCATTCACAGATGTGGGTGAAGGGGAACCCGCTGCATTTTATTGTTGATAGCAGAAGCCAAAAGAACCTCATCTCAGCAGAGGTCGTCAAACAGTTGGGATTGTCAACAACACCACACCCACAGCCATACAACATCGGGTGGCTTCGCCGGGGATGAGATCTTCGTGTCAGCCAACAATGTTGATTGTCATATGGAATCCAGCCCTTCAAGGATGAGGTATTATGTGATGTTTCCCCACTGGATCTATGTGATGTTCTATTGGGCCAGCCATATGTGTGGAAACGCCATGTTGTGTATGAGTCTCGACCCTACAGTGTCATTGTTTCTCTGGGGGGTCATCTCTATAGAATACCAGAAGTAGTTTCGACTACTTTTCCACCTAAATAGTGTCGCAAGGTAGTATCTCATACTAAAAAATTCATCATCTTCACAATCTATCCAAAAGGTGAACAAAAGGACACTGCAACCACTACAGCCTCGCCCTAAGCACCTTCTATCCAATAGAAGCAGGTCGACAAGGTTGCAACAAAGCGCAAAGATTCCTTCTGCACACAATCCTCTCATGTAGCTCAACTTTTTGAACAGACTCAGCCTCACCAACAATAGGTTCATGACAGCCTTCCATAAACCAAGCAGCACGACGTCTCTAGCAGGGCAAGAAGATCACCAAGATTCAGATTCAGTAATCGCTTTCCCCTCTCCCCTGGGAACTCAACGCAATGGAGATGATTGCTTCCTAAGGAGGGATGATTGATCCAGATGGATATAAGTGACCGCCCACCTATTTCATGGGCTCGAAAAATAGTTTTCCATCTTGGCAGTGTTTCAATAGTTTTTCGGGTTCCAAACTTCTGGGGTCATTTTGAGGCCCTAAACGACGTTTTTTGGTGATTTGGGGCCAAAGTGATTACAAAAAACAATGATCTGGGTCAGTCGAAAATCGTTCTTATCAGTTAGGCCTTTCCAACGGTGTATCGAGTGCCCCAAATGGAGATCGTATGAAAAAGTTATGCCCCTGGGAAGTTGACGTATCAACTACCCCCATCAGGGCCCGCAAACCTTTTGGATTTTCATCTTTTGGGGTTAGGGTTTTGGATTTTACTTATGTTAAAAAGGCCTTTGGAGCCTCATTGTAACGGGCATCTTCTTTTGAATGCGAGTATCCATCACATCTCTTCTCAGAGATAAGTTGCCACCATTCTAGCAAGTCTTTCACTCTATATTTTTACAATCTTTATACATTTTTCGCTCATTAATAGAAAATTGTGTATTACTATATCTCTTTGTTTATGGTTTCATCTATGATACATTTCTATTATATTATTGGATATCTGCGATATCTCTGTACATTTATTTTTTATATCTCCACACTTATTTCGTGCCGAAAATAATCCGGATCAATGGTATCAGAGCAGGCTACTCTTGATCATTTTTCAGTGCATGTCCCCAACGAGGTTCGAGTATAGCAAGTTGGGTCTCAAGCTTGTCTCTCTTGAGGACAATCGCTCTTGCACACCCAAGAAACCATCCATGGGGGAAGAAAATAAAAACAACGGAGTAGAATATTCTATTAATCTGTTGCTTGAGCAAGCTCTCACGTGACAGAGGGACAAAATGATGGAGAATATTTCCCACGTCCTTCAATGCATGCCGATAACAATAGGCGTGTATTCATCAAGAAACCACTTTGGAGGCACCTTGCCTTTCAAGGTACAGGTTAATTTTTATATTCCCATATTTGAAGGTCTGATAGATGCGGATGCCCTAGAAAAATGGTTAAATCTTCTAGAAGGTTATTTCTTTGTTCACCATTTTTCTAACAGGGAAAAGATCACCTTCACACTCCTTAAGGATCTCCCCCATGTCAAACATTGGTGGGAAACTTATTGGGAGCAAAGTTCCATAGAGGATTCTGGAATATATGGGGTCGAGCCCACTTGGGATTGTTTTGTGGATGCTGTAAAGGAACAATATTACCATGTTGGAAATTATGAGGACCAGTACATGAGACATACCACACTATGTCATGAAAGGGGCCAAGCAATTTCAGAGTTCACCAATACCTTCCATACCCTGCGCACCAAGATGGGTATCAAAGACTTTGAATGACATTTGGTTCTGAAATACCACGGGGCTCTACACATATACATCCAAACTGAAATGGATTTTTTAGACATCTCATCACTCGGTTCTGCTTATCGATATGTTGTTAAAATTGAGCAGAAATTTAGGCACTAGAACAAACGGGAGTTCGGATCTGCAAATCCACAACAACCAAAGTATGAGAAAGACATTCCTAACAAACAGCTTCCTGAAAACGATCCTAAGCTGCAGGAAAAGAAGGGTCACGAGAAGATGAAGAAGGACACTAGAAAATGGTGCGATTTCCACAAAATCCCCTGGCACAACACCGATGAATGTCTCTAAAAAAAGTCATTGGTGGTCGAGATCAAATACAAGGAGCCGAACCTTGATTCAGAATCTGATTCTGAAAATACTGGTAAAAGACAGATCATTGACGCAGACCCCACTGTTATTGTCGCTACCGCAACAATTCAACCATAAGAACCAAGAGATACTGAAGAGGGGGAGTGCCCTTTTCATTCAAAGATGTGGGTGAAGGGGACCCTGCTACATTTTATTGTTGATATCGGAAGCCAAAAGAACCTCATCTCAGCAGATATTGTCAAAGTTGGGATTGTCGACAACACCGCACCCGCAGCCATACAACATCGGGTGGCTTCGCTAGGGATGAGATCTTCATGTCAACCAACAGTTCTGATTGTCATACGATATCCAACCCTTCAAGGATGAGGTATTATGTGATGTTGCCCCACTAGATGTTTGTGATGTTCTCTTGGGCCAACCATATGTGTGGAAACACTATGTTGTTTATGAGTCTCGACCCCGCAGTGTCATTGTTTCTCTGGGGGTTCATATCTAAAGAATACCAGAAGTAGTTCTGACTACTGTTCCACCTAAATAGTGTCTTAAGGTAGTATCTCATACTACAAAATTTAACTTCTTCACAATCTGTCCAAAAGGTGAACAAAAGGGCATTGCAACCACTACAACCTCGCCCCAAGCACCTTCTATCCAACAGAAGCAGGTCGACAAGGTTGCAGCAAAGCACAAATATTCCTTATGCACACAATCCTCTCATGTCACTCAACTTTTTGAACAAACTTATCCTCACCAACAACAGGTTCGTGACAACCTTCCACAAACCAAGTAGTGCAACGTCTCCAGCAAGGCAAGAAGCTCACCAAGATTTAGATTCAGCAATCACTTTCCCC
This sequence comes from Picea glauca, assembly GCA_000966675.3. Classification (NCBI taxonomy): domain Eukaryota; kingdom Viridiplantae; phylum Streptophyta; class Pinopsida; order Pinales; family Pinaceae; genus Picea; species Picea glauca. The sequence goes on from JZKD02S1673182.1 coordinate 582,950, forward strand.
TCTCCCCCAGGAAATCAAGGAAATGGAGACCATTGCTTCCTAAGGAAGGAGGATTGATCCAAGTGGATATCGATGGCTTCCCACCTATTCCACAGGCTCGGAAAACAGTTTTCCATCTTGGCAGTTTTTTGGCAGTTGTTCGGGTTCCAAACTTCCTGGGCCGTTTTGAGGCCCTAAACGATTTTTTTTGGGGATTTGGGGCCCATATGACTGCCAAAGGCTCTAACTTGGGTTAGTTGAACATCTTTCTTCTCGATTAGACCTTTCTAATGGTGTATCGAGTGCCCCAAACAGAGATCATATGAAAAAGTTATGCCCTTGGGAAGTTGATGTATCAATTCCCCCCTTCAGGGCCCGCAAACCTTTTGGCTTTTCATCTTACGGGGTTAGGGTTTTGGATTTTACTTATGTTAAAAAGGCCTTTGGAGCCTCACTGTAACAGGCATCTTCTCGTGGATGCGAGTATCTGTCACATCTCTTCTCAGAGATAAGCTACCACCATTCTAGCGATTCTTTCACTCTATATTTTTACAGTCTTTGTACATTTTCGTTCATTAATAGAAAATTGTGTATTATTGTATCTCTCTGTTTATGGTTGCATATCTGATACATTTATGTTATATTATTGGATATCTGTGATATCTCTGTACATTTCTTTATTATATCTCAACTATCATTTCATGCCGAAAATAATTTGGATCAGGTGAACCATGGGAATTGTCCAGAACCTTCGGGATCCGAAGGCTCCATGACACACACAACTCTCACCCTTTAAGTGATATCATTTCTATTTTCCTCATTTCTAAATAGAATTCTCTCCTCTTCAATGCCAACTTCACGACATAGTTCAGTCTGGATATCCACCTTAAATGACAGTACTTGCAAAAGTTTCATGACAACGTCTCAAATCATGGCTTGGCTCGTCAACGACTTCAATGACATCACCACAATAACAACAATGCAGAAATCCGACCTATAGGAAATAGGAATGAGGATACTATATTTATGTAACCTTATCCCTGAGTACGTGGGCTTGAAAAGTCTGCAAAGTCTGGTAAGAGCAACTAGTTTTTTCATTTCCTTTAATTCCATCGTAAACAACATAGAACTTGACTAGTGTCTTTGATTGCTCCCTCTAGTAGAGAGCTATAGTGTCATCTCCTCATTTTACTCTCACCACACTCAATGTTTAGTTAGAATGAATTCTCTTTTTGGCCAACGTTCTACCAGAAGGAATTGACCAGGCGACCGCCCTCCTCCTGCTCGGGTCCAGCGAGATGCAACTTCCAATGTTTCCTTCTACCATGAGCACACTACTACAGAGGAGTGATGAATCATGGAAAATATAGAGGAAGAAGTCAAACAATAAAGGTATAGAACACCAGATGTTGAGGTCGACGCATAGATGATGCCTTGGATTAGAGATCGTGGCTCTTGTCAAACAAGAGATACAAAGTACCTTCATACAGTGGATCTCTACTGGAAGATGAAGATGATGCTAATCAAAGCCATCACTTCCCAAACTGTTGTCTAGAACAACATGGCTCAACAACTTGAATTCATCCAGCTTCAAAACCAATTGTAGGACAAGAAGCTTACAATCATTGTAACAAAAATGGGTGTCACCTTTAGCAATTCAGACAAGGAACTCCCCTAGGTTCCTCCCAATGAAAATCCTCCCCCCTTCTTAGTTTTGCATATGACTTTCAATCATCTTGAAAGAAAGCTATTCTATTTTGTACCTCAACATCACCACCAAACAACAGACAAGGATATGATAATTTTTTTTTTGATGTATATACTTATATAGCCACTTCTACTCTAGAAGTGTATCCTGAGTTTTGTGCTCGATGAAGCATTTGTTCTACAAGTAGGATGGTTTCCCAAGCAACAACCCATATTTAGAAAAATGGTAATTTTACCTCTTATAATATAATACAATCAGATAGCTTAAAAAATGAAATTTCTATCCCCAAACATATCTCTATCAACTAATCTCAAATGTATGGAAAAAACAAAGTCATATGACAAAAACATTGTGTTATAAAATAAATTTATGGAAAAGAAATTTCTATAAGATAAATTGATAAATTTGAAAATTTTAATTGATTAGAAAACTTTAATGAACACCCAATTTTATAATATAGAATGAATAAAACTTGTTTATTAAATAATTTAAGTATTTTTTTAATTATGATAATGAATTCCTATCCCAAAGAGAATATTAAGATATCGTACCTGTAAGATCTCGTTTATAAGAAAACTAGGGTTTTAATTTGTAAATAAAATTAGGGCATTAACTTTGCTACAAATCCTTGTAATTTCTTCAAACATATCATATACACACCCAAAGTACACATAAATGGAAGAGATAACAGGGGCATTTTATTATTACGAGATCACTGAATACAACTTTATAAGCATAAATGGTTGCTATGTCAGCTGTGATACATCAATAATAACAAACATAACTTGAAAAATGCCCGATCTCTTCAAACATAACACTAAAGATGAAAGTGGACTGAAGATAAATTGGACTGAAGCTCCACTGGAAACCCTGGATGGATTCCCCTCCTTTTTTAACTAGGGTGGATAGTTTCACCACCAAATCCAAACTCCAATGAAAGGGTTTTTCTAAAACCCTAACGAAAACCATGGCTCACCGGGCACTCCACAAGAAAATGATCCAAATCTAATATGCCCAAATGACTTGCTCTTCTCTCCTTTTAAAGTCTCATTGGATCTTTCTAGATAGATCTAACTTGACCTCCTCAAAACTTCTAGAAGACAAATTTTTAATAATCTGACTCTATAATGTTTATCTTCTATTTAAGCCACTTATAATTTAATAATAATTAATTAAAGATTAGTTGTCAAATTAAATTTAGACAACATAACCAAATAATTAATTAAATATTTAATTTTTCTAAAATCGCCAAAAATGGGACATTACAAATCCTGCTGCACCAAGATTGCTTGTCCTCAAGCAATGCTATCATAATCTGATGCTCAGTCGAATGAACCTATCTCAAAGTGATGATACATGGGTCCCATACCATCCTAGAAAATGTGAAGCATCCTCTACTCATAGCACGCATTTGTGAGGTGCTATCATAATATTATGCATGACTGCCCCTGATCAACCAAGCAATCATAAAATCAATCATCTCCTCAAAATACTGCTCCTCCCAACAATCAAATCTATGTCAACCATCAATCCCATCGGTGTCAGCTATCAAGTTATCAACAACTGTGATCCCAGGGTCCCACAACGATCTCAAAGAGATGCCACCATGCTGATGTTGCACCACTTTGATCATAATCGTCTGATCATCATACTCATACTGCATCTCAACATCCATCAATTCATGACTATCCTCTATCTTGATGATAAAATAAAGGACTCTATTAGGAGGCCTCCTTGGAGGAAACACCCCGAAGCTCCATCATATACCACCTTGTGTCAATGAGGGCTCTTGTATACTGCTACACACCATTGTGTCTTCCTGCATCATCCAGTATCATGTATGCACTACAGAATCCAAAACTCTACTGATTATGATTGAACCTGTATCCCAAAGTGGACGTTTCCATATATGTCATGTATCTATCCACCCAAACTGAGTATATGTATATCTCCTTGCAGCATGGTCCATAAAGAATGTACTCAACCATATCCTCCGTAGTTAAACCCTAAGCCTCTAAGGTTCTCTCCAAAGGAAAATGCTCGTGGTCCTCGCAGTGCCAATCAAGATTGAAAACCAAACTATCAGTCTCCTCAGGTACATACATCTCTGACTTCTCCTCATCTTGACTCATCATAAGATTCTTCTCCCTCACATCATGTGTGACACTCCCTCTCTCTTGTGTCACTGCTGCCAAAGATGATGGAGTATTTGTCATAAGTGGTGAAGAGCGTGCCATGCTCAATTGATAATGTATCTCCTCAACATCTCAGTCCTTGTCCTCCAAAAACTTGAGACAAAGGTCCATGTCCATAAACAACAACAAGTAATCCGACTTTAGTTGTTCTAGTGGCTCCATGATGATGCACAACTAGCCACTAGTGACTCCACCTACTATCTTAGTGTGTCTCTCCTCCATCTGGGCTCTCCACACAAGCTCCTCAATGAAACTACAGGCTCCACCGGTTCTGTTAAACACCTGTGTAAACTGATCATCGATCACCAACAAGAAATCCTCCAAATCGTACAGTGCTAAAGGCCTCTTCCCTACCGTTTCCAACTGGCCAGAGCGACAATATGTAAGAGTGCTCCCCTCATCTTCATAGTAGGAATCATAATCAAGGACTGAAGATGGCTCGTCCTCATACATAGGTGTTATCTCGGCTCCACCCTCACCAGCAATCCCAACACATGTGTTATCCTGACCATCATTGGTTCTAGTGTTTCGGTCTTCACCGAACAATTCCAATGTTTCACTTGATGTTGTTGTGTCATACCCCTCATAGTCATCATCGATGGGACCAAATGTTTCCCCCTCCTCCTCAGTACTAGTGACAATCTCCATCAACACACTAGCATCAAATATCTCATCAATGTCTACTACTCGGTCATCTTCCATGTATACATCCCTATCATCACCAACTATATGCTCCAAATAGTCAACATGAGGCTTTCCAAGTTCTTGTCCTAATGTGGTGTATTTGCTTCATCAATGGTTTTGGATCCTTTTACTACCTCCATGAACCACTCTGGATGTTCTAACAAGGTTTTTTAAATTTTATGATACTCTTGCATGAGTTGCACAAGTTTTGCTCTAAGTTCTTCAAGGGTTTTCATCTTTCTCAAATCCAATTATGTAATATACTCCCTAGGTTGATGATATATAATTTGTACTACTAATGCAATTTTTCCCTCACTGTTGTAGCAAACAGTGGGTAATATTCCTTACCTTACTACTCGTATATTATATGGTTTCTTGGTTCAATGATTTCGTCAAACAGATTGAAAACACTACAAGAATCCCTTTTTATTGTTCATATGTTTAGTGTTTGTTGTATATGTGTTTTGTTGTTTATTTGGTTGAGATATTTTTGTCAAATAGTTCTCAATGATCCCATACTTGATTTGGCCCACACAACAAAATTTTATTACATTCAATATAGAAGGTTTTGACGGAAAATGGTAATAACATTATTCAACCTGTTGTGGAAACAACTAAAACAACATTGCTATATATATATATATATATAT